>OZ029918.1:28381148-28476148 GCA_964023275.1 Norana najaformis
ACTTCGTATGACGCCCAAACATTGTAAGTCTGCAACCTCTGAAATATTCAGTACGTCAATAGTTACCAATTTCTCTAAATAACCGAAGAAGATTCTGCATGTCGGTTTCAGCCTATCTTCTGCAGCTAGAAAGTATTTTGTGAAAGATATTCTTTAAAAGTGTTTTCATTTCTTAAAATGTCTTAATTCAAAGAATTTTAAAATTACTAAGATAAAGTACGCGAGAAAGGCATTTTAAAATACATAGTAAAATACTATTTAACATTTTTAAAATAAAACATTTTTATTGTAGTATTTTGCACATCACTGCAACCTGACAACCTTCCCTTAGATGTGTCATGGCTCAAAAAGTCATTTTCAATTCACACAATGCCATTTGAATCTTGGACGCAGAGACCAAAGTCCTGTCGAGGCCTTAGCCATCACATCCCATGTCTCCGGTTCGCGGAAGCAGTCTCCAAAAGATCAATACAAATTTATGATTGAGCATCCGAGTACTAATGCAGATAAATGCAGAATTAAGGACCCATTACCTAGAACAGAGACAGTTGTTGAACTAGAGCAGGCTGCTAAAGATGACAAAGATGACCTCATTTCTGTGCAGGTGGCCAGATCCTCACATGTATCTGTGGGTGTAAATCTTTGTAATTGTAATCAAAAACTTATAAAGCGCCACTTCAAGATAAAACTCATCAGAAGCGCTCCCGGCCCTTTGTCCCAGAACTAGTGGGGAATAATACGGTCTTCAAACGCTTGCGGAAAAGAGAGGGGAGAGAGCTAGGAATTCCCGCCGAAGGTCGAATTGCCTTACAATTTACTTCAATTTACCTTGTGTTGCCTTACCTTACCTTGTCTTGTCTTGATCTTATCTTACCACAAAACAGATTTATATTGTTTCATGTTAAACGAGAGATGGTCAGTTAAAACGCTCAGTTATTCCCTACGGCCCCACACCCATGATCATATTATTCCTTCCGCTGATAATTTAACGCGTACACGTTTTATTATTAGGATGTTGTATGCATATTAAGTTTTTCTTGTGTTCTTAAATACTTGTAAACCGATATCCGATTAGTTATTGGTTAATAAAGAATATACTTACTTACTTACTTGTCTAGCGATGACGTCATCGTCGCACCTCTTCGTTCTCAGCGTGGTGTTGTGGTCTCATCTGCTATCGGTTGTCGACTGCTGTCCCACATCCGTCTGTAGTTGCTCGGCACGTCGCTCCGTCATCTGTTCTAAGAAGCGCCTCGAGAGGATCCCCTTCTTCGCACAGGAGGATGGGCGAGTCTACGATGAGATTGACCTTGGCAACAACGACCTCTTCGCCGTTCCGCCCTTCGCATTCGAAAACGTCAAGGCCAAAAGCATTCTTCTCGATCGTAACCCGCTCATCGGAGTGTCGCCTCGAGCATTCGATGGGCTCGAAAAGGTCCTGCTCAAACTCGATCTGTCGAGTACCGAGCTGCACGTCATCCACTGGGGAGTGTTTCGGGCTCTGGGCGAGCTTCGAGATCTGAACCTCAACCGAAACGGACTGTTCGCCATCCCGAGAGGCCTCTTCGACGGGCTCGAAAACCTCCAGAACCTCACCCTCCAGGGCAACAAGCTGTCCGTTCTGAGATCCGGCGTTCTACGAGGTCTCAAGAACCTCAGGAAGCTCGACATGACCGGAAATTTCATCTCGTCGATCGAACCCAGAACCTTCGAGGACTGTCGCCAACTGATAACTCTCTCGATGAACAACAACCAACTGAAGACCCTAAACCCGTTAAGCTTCCGAGGTCTGGAGAACGTTCAGAGGTTATCCCTCGAGAACAACTTCATCCGGGACCTGCCGTCGACAACGTTCTTTATGATACGCAGCGTTCGTCAGCTGCTGTTGGCGCACAATAATCTAACGGATCTCGGTCCGCGGGCGTTCGTCGGTGCGCCGTATCTCGAGGAAATCTCGCTCAGTCACAACGAGATCTCGAACGTGTCTAGCGAGACGTTCGTCGGGCTGCCGAGGCTGCGCGTTGTGAAGCTGGACGAGAATCGGTTGCAGACGCTGGGAGGAGGAGACTGCCTCGTGTACGGGATGGACGGAGTTAAGGAGCTTTCGCTCATCGGAAACCCCATCGACTGCTTCTGCGAGTTGCGTTGGGTGCGTGACCTTGTGGTGAACGGTCTCAAGGTCACCGGCGACTGCAGGCGACCTGAAATGCCCCGAACTCCTATCGCCCAGTTTAATTTCACCGGCTGTAGCGACTGTCACCCCCAAACTAGAGTAGCCCCGCCCACGCCCAGCTAAGCCACGCACACGTCTGAATCCCACTCACACCTAAGCCATGCCCACACTTAGGTAAATGGCTCCTACTCTTAACTAAGCCCCGCCTATATCTTAATAAGCCCCACCCACGCAAAGCCACACCCATTCCTAACAAAGCCACGTCACGTCTAAATAAACCACGTACGCACGACTTATCCGTACAGCTACTTCGGTAGGCCTTGCGTTGCGTTTCTGAGTGAGTTGTCCGTTCATTTTCCGATAGTTCCTAAGCCTATATTTAAGAAGTAAGTAAGTATATTCTTTATTAACCCATAGCTAATCGCACATCAGTTGCGATTTTTATCCAGGGCTTCTGTCCGGTTCTTGATTGGGAACCTGAAATGATGTGGCGCCACTTTCTAATGTATGGTCCTACCCGATTATTTCGTTCGTAATGTACAGGAAAGAAGCGATTTCAGAGGGTATACATTGGCTAACCTTCTTTTCACACGGAAGGTGGGAAGAGATGGCGCATGTCGAAACATTACGACTAGGGTATTTTTAGGCCAAGTTCGTGAGTTTGTGCGTGTGTGTGTGTGTGTGACGCTGACCCAGTGGCAGCTCCAGGATTGCATGCGTGTGGGGTAAGAGCATTTCCACATTCTGGTAGTCCACCATACACGGGTCTGGTCTGAGGGGCGCCGGCATACAACCAAGAGGGGCGCGGTGGGGCGTACAGCCTCCAACGCCTAGGCCCTATAGCTAAATCCGCCAGTGGTGCGACCAACGGATAGAGTGGAATAAGAGAAAGACGAAGAGGCACATTGGAGGATGAGGAACAGAAGGACGGAGAGGTGTAAATGAAGAACCAGGAATAACAGAAGAGGTACATGAGAAGGAGGAGGAGGATGAGGAGGAGGAGGAGGATGAAGAAGAAAAGGAGGAGGAGAAAGAGGAGGAAGAAGAAGCATAATAGGGATAGGGTATCAGGATGAACGAGCATGCAGGATGAAGGTCGTGACGAAGGGAAAGATGCTGATCATCCTCGTCGTGTTGTTCGTCGTCACGCAGCTACAAGATTAGAGAAAAAGAAACAGGAGGAAGAGGAGAGAGGAGGTGCTAAAAAGACGGATGCATCGCCAAAATGTTATAATATTACACGGTATGCATGGATGTAGGCCTATCTAGGCACTTATATAGCGCTTTTCGTAGGCCTACCTCACCAAACAGCTTTGGATTAGGAAGAGGAATTGTGTGCAGTCGGTCTAGGGATCAAAACTTTACCTCAGGAGAGATGGCCATTAACTCACTGTCCACCGCAATTCGGACATTTTATTCCAGTACAGCTGACATCACACGAATCCTACTCATATATACATATATATATATATACATGTGTATGTATATATGTGTGTATATATATATATGGGATATTGACTGATAAGTAAACATAATTACATGTACAAATAGTTGCATATACAACTATATATATGTGTATATAGTTGTACATACTATATAGGCCTCTACATGTGTATACATAAATATATATAACAATGGAATATATATCCTATAGTCGATTAATTTCCAGTGCATAAATATATATTGTGTACTTGTTTATATATATCACACGTGTCAAACTGTTGATTATGGCATGCCTTAACAAGTATGTTCGTTAGAAGCTTACTCAGTATGCCTAATCTAGTGGTCATGCTATACAGTAGCTGCAGCCAACATGGCATACTGCACACGCATGAGACTGCTAGCAGAGTTCAGAGATATGTTGACTAGGTCTTCTTCACTGTCACTGGGATGATAAGACGGCGAGGCAGAGGACTGACCACCCAGCCTCATATGCCGAGGCCAAAAAAACATAAGTCGCTAATCATCATACCAATGGATTTCTCATGGATTTTTCTTCTTCTTCTTCTTCCCTCTTTTTTGTTCCCCTTTTTCGTTTCTTAACCTTCTGCTTCTTCTTCTTCACCTCTTCCTTTTAATTCTACTCCTTCGTCTCTGAAGCCGACTTGGAATGCGCGGAACACAGAGAAATAAACTAGAAAAGGCCGAGTCAAAAGAGCTCAAAATTGCACGCTTGGTCAATTCTCTTTTACCTTTCATACACAAGCAAACTGATTCAGTTGCAATGTAAAATACTCTGGATTTTCAGCCCCCATGACACCTATTTTAATAAAATGTCATTGTTGATGCAGGCAATGGGTGTTGTGGGGGTGGTGGTGGTCCTAATGACGACACCAAAACGCTCCACTGCACTTTCACATCACACACACCCATACACATACATGCACAGACACATACGCACACCTACACACACACCTACACACCCACACACGCGCACACACCTAAGCACACCTACACACACACCTACATATCCATGCCCACACCCACACACACCTATATGTACACACACACAAGCACACACACACACACACCTACACACAAATACTGCTCCCTTCTTGCACTTCTAAGGTCATCATTCAAATCGTACATGCATGGTTACCTAGTGAGTAATGCAAAACTGCCGTTCCAGGCCACCTAGTGACTACTACTGTCGCATACAACATCGAACCAGATCCATGTAACTCACTGATGAAGTTCACGAAATGACAAGAATGAACAAGACGACAACTTCAACTCAAACAATTTTTGCAAAATAAATCACAATCATAAAAGTTTCACAGAATAGCCTGATCACCAATAAAAATGAAAGCAAACATATCTAATCCGACCTGTAAATATCTACAGCGCTGCTAAAGTAATTGTGCACAAGGGTAAATCAACGGTTGGTTCAAAGCAAAACTGCATTCCAAAAGTATAATCTCCATACTTCCAATCTGAGTTTTCTTTCCAAAACAGGTTTTGCTAAATTAATTGTGCTTGGCCTATAACCTGAAGAGTTATACAGTTCTAACTAGTAGCATGCAGTGCATCTACTGACTGCTAATAAAGACACTAACCATACACAAATGTTGATTACATTACAAAATCATTACAATATACTACCCTGAACCACGTCACAGTGCAAGTAAGGGTCTTAACAGAATATCTTCTTGACCATATTAAAAACAAAGAGACTGTATCACTATACAGTAGTTGGAGGAGGTCCATACCATTAGTTCGGTAGGTCAATATAACTTACCATATGTACAGTAACTGCTCATTTATACAAAACCCTGACCAACTGTATCAGATGCAAAAATTAATTAATAATTAACTCACAACATCGTTCATTAGGCAAATACCAAAATCAAATTTCCAGAAGTAAATTTCACTGGAGATGAATTGACCAAATCATAACAAAATAACTTCTTTTGTTTCAAAGAAAACTAGCTCAAGATTAGCAAGAAATCCACTTCACACGAGTCTATGCAAGACCGCCTTAAAAAAACAGAACAAAGCAAATATCAATTGTAAAGAAGTCTATTGTGTTCTTTCTGCAGTGCCACACAGGACAACCGAGCATAGTCTGAAAAATGATTTGGTTGTCATTCCACTGAGACAGCAGACGACAGCAAAATCACTTTGGCTGATTGATGGCATGCCTCACCTGGATTGGCCTCATCTCTCGACTTGGCAGAGGTTTCATATGGTAGTGCCTGATGGCCTCAGGTGGGAAGGCCTTCTCCTCCTGAAAGGCAGTAGAACATATCAGCAGTAGAACATATCAGAACAACCAATGAGCACAGTCAACAAATGTAACCAAAACAGAATGAAGGCAAGACAGCAGGTAAGTATGCAAGTCAAAATGTGTCTTATAAGTGAGTGCATTTAATCTGAACACTTTGTATCAATCAGTATTGTGCAGTTAAGCTCTTGCACAACACCGATTGATACCAAGTGTATAAACCCATGCGAGCAAGTAGTGTCTGAGGCAAAGTCACTGCGACCCCATGTGTGCTAACAGAGCCATGATGAAGTACAGTAGCACACAATTTATGTAAGTCTTAGTGTGGCTAGAAAGCTCAAAGGTATAGGCAGTCTAATGTGAAGGCACTTGCACTGTAGCCAGACGATTTTGTCCAATTACTTTGAAAGGCCACATTGCTGTCTTGTAACAGGCAAAAGTGATTGATATAATACCAGAAAATTTGTTTCTGGTTACATTAACATCTACTGTTTCCAGACATTACTTTAAAGCGTGGTAAATACCTGCAATGGAATACAAGCCTGTTAGTGCACAGCTGTTTTAACCTGGGTTAAGAGAGCAGCTAAGCTCCTACTGGTGTTTGCCAGACTGGCCGTGGCGGGCAAGGGCACAAGTACCATAATTTATCTCAGCTACACCTGCTGCTAAGTGCGGTCCGTTTATTTGTTTGGGGCCTGAATGTGCAGCCATATTACATTCACCTGCTTTGGAACTGTACTGCCCCTGCATGGTTTACAGCCAGTTGCAGCCAGCAACTGTTGCTACTTATTCGGGCAGCTCTTACAGCTAATTCAGTCTGTCTAATATCTAAAATAATGACGATGAGATTAAACGTTAGCTGGTGCAGTGCGTGTATCAGTTTTTAGCAGTTATGTCATGTAGTGCTACAGAACAAGTTCCTGTATTGCAAGTTCAGACGTCTTGTGTGTTAAACAGGCAGCATTGGCAGGCATGTGGCAACTGCACATTGAGTGAATCTGGGCGTAAATGGGTCATGCATAAACAGGACTGCATTGTATGTGACTGGATGTAGATATGTATACGCAACTTTCAAAATCTTCAGAAGTAAGATCTGGAGGTTGAAGGATCATTCAGACGAGGCACACACACAACACCACATTTTAACCTCCCTACATATATCGGTACTCATTTACTGACCAAAAAAAGATGAAAGATTGCATGGGTTCCACATGATGTGGTACGACACACAGGTTCACCAACTGAAGTACTAACACAGCTCCGTTTGTCTTAAGTTCACTGCACCTGCTGATGTTAAAAAAGAAGCAGCCACCTTGGGTTCTAAACACATCTCAAACACACTGCTCTGCACAATACCTTACCCTGCTTCAAGAGAAACTAATCAGCGGCACTCTCTGTCCTAGCCTTAACGATGTCAAATGTAATTAAGAACATAACATTTGTCTGTTAGTTAACATTGCTCAGAAAACTACAAGAGTCACCTGTGGAAAGCTTCCACACACATGCAGAGCCCTACCAACAGATTCCCAACAAGAGTTGAAAGACAACAGCATGTTTAGGGTACCATAAGCGCCTGTAGTGTAAATAGTGTAAGCAGTACAACAGCAAAACTTTTACAGTGCTGTTGCAGGATATCTACCAAAAATAGAAAACAGAAAGACTAAAAGAGACTAACTCTGATCAAAACACCAGACACAAGAACTTCTTTCTTTTCTTCTTTAGGAGGGCTGTGACAAAATTACACTAAAAGTCAATACTACAAACAGCATTATCACTTAAACCATTACTTTATCAGTTTGCTACATTTGAAATTTACTGCTTTCGTCAATTCTATCATTATCCTTGAGTATGGAATGTGCTACCAGAATACGTTTGCTTGTTGACAAACTCAAATTATTAAAAAATTCATCAAACTGACTGCTACTGTAACTTGATCTTGTAAGTATTATTCTACTGTTATTTCTTCGCTTACATGCTCATGGAACATCTTTACTTTAGTTGTTCTTGTCAGCTTGCAGTTTTCTCAGCCGGATTTGAGCATTCTGCATAGTTTATTTTTGTTTGCTTCATGCTTGATTTTTGTTCTCATTTCGTATATGATGACAGTGTTGTTACAGTTGTGCATTTCTGAACTCTGTAGGGACATTATTATATTACATTTCTATTTGTACTGCATTTCTACTGTGACTGCAATCTAATTTTAACTAATGTCAACTCTGCACCCGTCTAGATCTGCCCTTGGTATCCTGGTACAACAGTACATGATTTTATAATTTGCAGAATATGAGACATCACATCCTGGACCAGTAAAAGGTTTGATGATAATGATGAGCTGAAGATTACCTATCTCACCATTTGCACTAACATCATTACTGAGCCGAATAATCGTTAAAGTTGTTATTACTCTGGGCTTCTCAGCCATTATGTACATTCTCATTTTCATCACCTTCTCCATTTGGAACAATATCAAAGTCTTCATCACAAACATTATCAATCTCATGTTTTCCTTAGGGACTATGTCAAATTCAGCAATAATCACCTATATCAAAATTGTCATTGTCATCATCATTATCCATCTTGTTAAATACTGTCAAATAATTATCATAATTACTCTTGTCATCATATTTATATTCTGAAATATTATAAGCACTGGTATTATCTTAGGTATTGGTATTTAAACATTGGTATCACAGTAGGAATCAGCATGATCTCAGGCACTGTATTACCTGCAGGTGTTGGCATTCACTCGTGCATTGGTATTACTATTTTCAGGCACTGGTAATGCCTTGGTTTTTCCCAACTGTAATAAGCATTAGCATTACCTGCATTTTCCCAGACTCAGCCAAAATTAAAATGCAACCAAAAGTGCAGTTATGATTTAAGAAAAGTGACTGGACCACTGTTCAACTCGCCTTGTTCCGTATTCCTCAATCTCCTCCTTTGTCATTTCATTCTTCTCTTTGGACTCCCCAGTCGACGACTGACGGTTACGGGCAACTCTCATTCCACCAGCTTTGACTGCACAGTACAACAAGACATCATCGTAGCATCGTATACATAACTGTGTATCACAATCAATGTGCTACATAAATGAAAGCGGATAGAGTAAATCCGAACTGTTTGACGCATTTAGACTGAACATCAAAAACAAATGACTCAACAGACACAGCGAGCTAAATTAAAATTAACAACTCAGCCTTGTTATAAAAAGCCAAAAAATATGTTCTCCTTCACCAATGCTGATACTTGGCCTACTACTCAAAACCCTAACTCGTCGCTCAAAACACGTACGCAGAAGTCCGTAAACAGTTTCATACACTCGCGTCATAAAACAGTCATTTCATCGCTTCTGAAGAAAAGCATCCCATAAACAATGCAACAGATTACCAGCTGGTGGGTGGCCCGCTTTTACTGCAATATCCACCGAAGTTGACATCTTTGAAATGTGTAACTTTAATGAAGAAAATACAATTACGCAACTCTTCCAACAACAAAGAATAAAGGTAAATAAATAACGCAAAGTAACGACGGCTGTCATTGGACAATTTGCCACGAAGTCATAAATGTTACGCCTACGTTGATTGGTTAAAATTGAGACAGCTTTTCGAAGCGCTTTCGTTTGGAAAACTTGGATCTGATCCGAGCAGATCTTTAGAAATACTTTATCAGAAATACAAATGCCGTAGCCAGAGATCATCTAAAGCACAACTTCTGGATTCCGAACTCGGGAAAGACCCAGGATGACATGGATCGATAACATCAAGTCATGACGACCAGCTAATACAACCAGGGTATGTGAAAGTCTAGTGGTTAGCATACTGGACTATTAATTGGAAGCTCGGTGTTCATATCTCCACCGCGACTGTTTCGAGACTTCGGCTCCACTTGCGACCCTAGCCAACTCAGCTATAATAAATACATTGGCCAAACACTGTTAGTGGGACGATCAAGAGGCAAGAAAGAAGGCTGCCGCCTTCATTGGCCTGCCCTCATATGCCGAGACTAAGAAAAATGAAGCTAGCTTAAGGGGCTGCTCTTCACGAGTCACGTTGTTTTGCCAGTTTCGGTGCCAGGTCAGAGTTCGAGGTGGGGTCAAGCCTGGGGGTGTCCTGTGGAACTATAGACGTCGTTGCTGATGGTGGCCATGAGATGGTGTTGGAGCTGAAGCAGGGTAGGACAGCTTGAAAAGTTGGTTTTCAGTCTTGAATTAAATGTTGCGGAAGAAAGGTCAAGCGAATTCGATTTGAACGCTTTTGTTAACTTTTGGGAATGTTAATTCGCCCTCATTGCCATCTAGCGAATACGACTGAATCTTTTCAATTTGTCTCAGCGAATGAAAAGCTCTGTTATCAAACCTGCCGCTAAGCGAACATAAATGAATGTTTTCCACTTTGATTTCTTTCTTATATTTTATACATCGTCATTTTTAATGACAGCCATTAGTGGAAAGCATTAACAATTATGCATTAAGGATTTTGCGGGGGTTTAGGAAGTTAAATAAGCTGTTTTGAATTTTGTATTAATTTTTTTTAAATTAATTTTACCTAACCATGGCGTACTATTGTAACATTGTAATTATATAGCGCCACTTTGATGAGGGAACGTCAGCAATGGCGCCAAGTATGTTAAGGAAGGGGACCTTAAATGGCGTGGCGTCCATTCAAACGGGCAGCGGTGGTGAAGGATCTCGCCCGATCAATTCCAAAATGAGCAGGGTCGAGGCCATACGGTCGCTACACAAAACCGTATACATTTACATTTTAAGGTGTGTACCGAAATGTACACATGTGTAAGTGTGCGTACATTGTTGTAAATAAGTGATTTGTGTCAAGGACAATCATTTGGTGGGAAGGCGGCCTCGTTTAGCTGCGTACGAGTAATAATTATGTAGATCGCCTATTTCCTCCAAGTGACAACAACAGCTGTCATTAATATATGTTAATGACTAGGGTAATAATATAACATGACTAGGATTTCAAGTGGCTCAGAAGACATATAATCTGTGCTTGAAGCGTTGGTACCACTGCACGTAGTAATGACAAATTCACAATCTCCGGATTCCTTTAAGTGCCCAAGAGGGTAACGGAAACTAGCTTAAACACCGACCTGAATGAAGTCGTGTTACAACATCGATCTCATGCTGATTACATCTCACTCAAGAATTTGTTCATTCAATTGACTATAATCGATGAAGCAGTTATGGTTAGGTAAGATCAAAGACGTTATACTACTTAGAGTATATATCATTGGGTAAGATTCCAAGTTCGTATCCAAAGATCTTCTTTACAAATGTTCCGTTCCGTTCTCAGCCTTCCTCGTTCCGAGATTCGGCCGCATCATGCACAATGTTCCTCCAGTGTCCTCTGTCCTCCACCAGCCTGAGCATCTCCTCCATTGTTAGCCCAGTCCACGCCCTGATGTTGCCCAACCAGTTTATTCTCGGTCTTCCTCTTTTCCGTCCTTTACAAATGACAGGGTTAAAATTTTGCACATTTAAAATAATTTATAGTTCGCAGATTTCCTCTTTTGACCTAGAAATTAAGGTAAAAGTATAAAACCACTATTACTCTTAGGATTCGGGCCTTGGAATTCTTGTTCCTTAAATAGGCAGATTTTTACTGATTTTGAGAAACTGGTAGAGTAAATGCTATGCAGCTTTCAGATGTTTGCGGAGCGAAAGAAAATAGTAGAATAACTGAATAAAAAATGTGTAACTATTTCACCACAATCGGGCAGCACAAAAAATATTGAAAAAAAATGTGGAGAAGAAGTTTTTTTAAAAATAGACAAATACAGAGAAGAAAAATAAGCTGCTCGACTAACTGAAAAAGTAAAATTTAATGTCATGAATAAACATGTGCACGAAAGTCGCAATTTCGCAGTGCAGAATACTATTTTCTTTCGCTCCGCAAACATCTGAAAGCTGCATAGCATTTACTCTACCAGTTTCTCAAAATCAGTAAAAATCTGCGTGGAACATATTGCTTTATTAATATCAAATGCTATCCATGTTACTTTGTCAAAGGCTTTTGACTTATCCGGTAAACTAACAGTAACTGTGGAACAACCCTTTCTATATTATTCAACAACAGATCTGCTGTTTCAACATTGCAACCACTTTCCTTTCAAATAGAAGGTCGGATGAATACAGATAACTGCCATATAGCTCAAGAAGCACAGCTTGAACAACTTTGCGATATGTGCAGTGTAAATGTAAGTGTAATGAACTTAGTGTTACATCACGATAGTTGCTACTACATAATATATCACCATTTTTATCTTTGACATGAGGAACTGTTTCATCTCCACCAAAATCACGTGGAAACATAACTATAGTCTAACATGTCACAATGTAACTTAGCGCAACATACTTACTGGCATTTAATAAGACGCCTATTTTTATAGCTTAGAACTATTTTTAGCCCTGGCCCCGCGGGGAGCCTAAGGGGGGATCGAGTGAACAAGCCGAGGGCTCCAGGCAGTGTCACCAGGGCGAAAACCGCCGGCGGTGGCCTGTCTACGCTGGCCGCATTAGGAGCTTGGGCTAAGGCCGCTGTAGATCACAGGCCGCGGCGGGCCAGCCCATAAGCGCATGGAGGCGCGGGTATGGTACTTGAAACGAGTTCCGTGCGCTTCGTGGAGAAAGGGAGGGGGAGGTCGAGAGACAGAGCAACTCGGAGAGACGGAGACAGAGGGCGGCCTAATAAGTAGAGTTGGTGTTTTCTTGTGCGTGCGCTAGTTCATAGAATGTGCGTCGAGCGTAGTAGTGTAGAGGGCTTGTTGTTATGATAGGGAACAGACCTTCGTGTTTTTCCTCTTCGTCGTCGTCTTCGTCGGGAGATTGTAGGTCCTGGTCGTTACCCGGGTCTTGCAATCCTGAGCTGGAAGTGTGCGGCTTTGGACCTTGATTTCATCGGGTGACCGCAAAACGCGGAATTGTCAGAACCGTTGGACGGCCAAAGGACACAGCGGCGGCGATCGCCAAATAACGGTCATAGCTGTTTCGACGAGCGTGGCGGAGTTAAACCTGGATTCGTATTCGCGATAAACAGGAATCTGTTTTCCGTCGGAGGATGTCGCGACACTACTTCGAAACGAACGGAGGAGGAGGCGGAGGTGTGCCACGGGATACCATGGCGGAAACGCGGACTGGGTCGTTGGCATCATCTGCGACAGGTGTGGGAAGAGTTTTCCCGGGAGATGCAGTGCCAGCGTGGAGGATGGACGCGTCGACCTTGAAGCCAGCCGGAGGTAATTATGTTTGCAGGGAAGGGAATCGGGTGTAGTTTATATTGCGCCGGGAACCTGGTCACATCTGGGTTGGACATGTGAACTTTTAGAAGAAAGGTATTCATATTGTGACGTAAACACATCCACAAAACACCAGTGAGGTAAGGTAAAGTAAATTAAGGTAAGCACAAAGTGGGGTTTTATGGTTTTGGCTGAAGGATAACCTCATAGAAGAATTCAAAGCCAACTAAAACATGTTTTCATCCAGTCACGCTAAAATGCTTTCACAAAATGTCAGTTTCTTGCTAAAGCTAATTCTGTTTATACAGGTTAGTACAGAAGACTTAATTTTTTGTTACTAACTTCCCACATTTGCAGTTGTAGCACCATCTGCTTGGAATCTACCGTGCATTGAACCAGACCGGGCCATTACCTGCGTTGATGGTTTTGTGTTGACTGAGCTGTTTACAAGCTGGTTCCCATGACTTTGGATTTTTTGGCACAGCAGGCATGAGGAGATTACGATTTTGACTACCAGTGATTTGCTTAGCTATTTATGGCATTTTCGCTTGACCACATTTGAAGACTGTTCTATTTCTAAGGGAATGGGGTGGAAGTCTCTGGATAGATATATGGTGGGGTGCTGTATAAATTTTATAAATTTTTGTACAACATTGTATTATATTGTTTTGGATTTGAGGAAGTTTGTCCAAACCCCTCAATTGTAGATTGAGAGAGAGATAGCAGAGAGAGAAAGAGGGAGGGAGGGAGAGAAGATGGGACGGAGAGAGAGAGGGAGGGAGAAGAGAGAGTAAGCAGGACAGAGAGTGAAAGATAGGGATCTGAAGGCCAACACAGACTGCAGAGCAAAAACCCTTCTTTCCGGACTTGTTTTCTCGAATGGCTGTTCTGTGTCTGCTCAGGTCCCCCCTTGCTTTCGATAGGACGCACTGGAAACTGGTATGCACACCGACTTTTCTTAGCAACGACCACTGGCTGATGCCTTTAGCATTATTACAATGGCGCTATAGAAGTTTATGGATTATTATTATTGGTGGTTTCATAAAAGGATGATTTTGCCTCTGGCAATGTTTAATCCTGGAACCGTAGGGCTGGGGTGCTGGAAGCTTCATACTGCAGTGAGTAGGGACAGTAAAGCATCAAGAGTTCTGTGACCAGATAAAGAAGCATATGTCGAAGAGTGTACAGAAGGCATTTTGGATCGGGATAACTGACAGCAACTAAGTTATTCTTCAAACATGAAAATTTACCGGCAACTAAGACTAGAATGGGTGATCGGGCCTTTCGAGTTGCTGGTCCGCATGCCTGGAAAAGCCTTCCGGCATCCATTCAGGAGTCCAAAAGTGTCAGCCTCTTTAAAGAACAGTTGAAATTCTATTTACTTCATAACTCTTAGTACTTGGGCTGACTTTTGACTTTGTAAAGCACCCTAGAAGTAGCCTGCTATACAAATTGTCGTCATTACAATTACAACGAAATTTAGTAGTCCGTCGTCGTGGCAATGGTGATGGGAATATAGAGCCATTATTGGTCAAAAGCTGGCGTGGCTCCCTCCACCAAGCCAGACGGACGATAAGACCACCCAAAATCAGGGTGGCATAATTGCATGTGAGACAGGGCCACGCGGTGCCCTCCTGGTTAAACAATACTTGAAATAACTTAACCATTTTAAGAGTTTGTAGACTTGGCCCAGTAATTCAGCCCATCTTGAAGACACGCTTGACGTGCAGTTGAAGCATACAGTAGCTCATCAACAGAATTACGAAGAGGCACCAATTTACCTTTCGTCGCGAAATTGCATGCCGAAGCAAGCGAGACGTGTCCGTAAAACAGATTTGGATTAATTGATCTGGAAATAATCAACAAAACTTGCTGGACGAACGTCCACACGGAATTTTCCTTCAGTTGGAGTGCTTGTGTGAGCCAGTGCTGAGTACTCGAGTATTGATTCTGTCTGTGCAAATGAAGCATAGGGATTTGCATCGAAGGTGGATTAGGATTAGGGGCAATTTCGTCTTCGTGGGTACAGCAACTGTATCGTGGATTGGCTTATTGTTCAGTTTCTGCAGAATAGAGAAACTGGATGGAATCTTGCTACACCCTTGTACTTTTGCTGTCTTCTGGCGCAGTGCTTCAATTCTTTGCCTGTTTCTTGACAGTTGAAGCTTGAGATATTGTAGGAAGCTGCAATTCGTCGTCAATATTCGTTCCATAATTCCCATATCTGTCATGATGTTCAGTCCACCAATTATTAGGATTATATCAGCTCTGACCACTGTAGTCAAAGCTGTATTTTGGTGTTCAGCAAGAAGTTCAGTTAAGATAGAAACACAGCCCATAATGGAAAACACAGCAGCTTGGAGAAATTCTTAAGAGGCGCTATGTAAACAAATGTCCTGATGCACACATGCCTGACTTGAATGCTGCAGAGATAGTTTGAACAAGTCAGAACTAAAGAAAAACTGAACATGTTGTGATATGATATCTTGAATTAGATACATGTATATGTTTTATGACAAAATATTGCACGGTTAAAAATTGTTGCCCGAAGCTTTCATAATCGAGTCTTCTACAGTGCTGCTGTAATAGTGCGCAAAGGCGCAAAACCAGTGGCACATCGAAGCATCTTTACGATTTGAGTCCATTCTAGAAGGCCTGTCAGATGAGACAAAGAGAAGTTGTAATGCAGTGATCTTCAGTTCTGAGGGATGCAAAAGACTGAGTGAAAGAGACAGGTGATGGTAGTTAGTTCAAGAAACTTGGCCCAATTGTGCTACTGAGGAAACTGTTGCCGAGGACTATTTTCACTTGTGTTACAACCCAAGTAAGGTAGCATTACACCCATCAGTTGGGATGTTGACAGCTAAACGGAATGCAGTGTCCTATTAGCAATTTATAAACAATGATCTAATGAAGGGACTTCTTCAGCACCTCTGCTACACCCTGTAAACATTAGTCTATCTAGAAACCTATATAATATGTTTATAAACAGTCTGTTGAACAATAGCCTATTATGGAGACTTCTGTGAACACCGTATTAATAATATTCTATTCTATTCTATTCTGGAGACTTCTATAGCGCACTACTTCAACACACAAGACAACAGTCGATGGACCCGAGTTCGAAATGAATTCTTAGTTTAACATAAGAGGGAAGCCAAGATATAGAAATGGACTGCATAAAATGTAGGGCAGTTAATTGGGGATTTAAGGACCGTATCTAATCCGATATAAATTGGTGTTTATGTTTGGAATTACGTCAGATCCGGTTGTTTTGTTGCACCTGTTGTCTGTAGTTGTCAGATGACTAGGATGCGGGCAATTACTGTTTCTAAGAGCTCTTGGTGATAGTGCTAGGTTGAACCGCTATTGACTATCGGCAGACACACCGCTGAGACTATGCCGTGTACCGTAATTAGACATGCCTCATATCTAACTCTGTGTGAATAGAAATCAGAGCTGATTGTAGGTGTCTGGACTGTTTGGGTTGATATGTTGGTGTCCAGATAATGGGTCTGGATTGGGCATAAAGTACAGAGAAAGAACCAGGCTAGAGAAGCAGAAGTATGGACCGTTGTTTAAGCCGAAGTTAAGAGCGAACAAGCGAACAAGTGTAAACTGAGGGAGGGATATGCGAAGGGACAAGCAGTGAGGGATAGACTCCAGATTACCTCTTGAATTCACCCTTGCTTGACTCTGTAATTTGGAATTGAGTCTAAAGTTGACTCTTGTATGCTGACTCGAAGGATGCTACTTCGAATGCATTTTAAATTGATTGTAATATTGTGTTCTTTTGGTTTGACTTCAGAGTGACTCTTGATCTGACTCAAGACATCTTGACTCTGGAGTCACAACAGACGTCATGGTGTTGCAGACTTTGGAAGATCTTTTGTTTATTTGATGGATTCGGGAGTGTGCCAGACAGATGTAAGGAGGATGGGATGTAGAGACGGGGAAAACAGGAGAGGATTAGCTGTTACTAGCTGCCTCCAAATCACCAGCAGATGCTCATATCATGATTCCTAATCTCCTCTTCTTGCCCGCCTGCCTCTGCCGCTGATGGTTCTCAAGACTTCGTACCTAACGCTAATGTCTGTTAGCAGCAGACATTAGTGGTGGCTTGGCGTAGTTGGTGTGACGCTGGCAAACACAAACACAAGTTAAGCAACACCAAGTTTGGTGACGGTCAGTACTTGGTTGGTTGACCATCCATTGAATACTGGGCCATCTAGGAGATTTTAGCTCTCAAGCCTTTTAGAATATGAGTGGGATAATGTTGAGAGGTTGAAAGAGGTATCTTGGTGGATAGCTATGGTTGTGTTTGCACTTCAGCCAGAACATCCTCATCTCCGTTGGACCGTGTACGCTTCTCAGTGGTTTCCGCAGAAGTACATTAGTAAGTAAGTAAGTTAGTTATCTAGCCACTTAGTGCAGCATCTTTTAGGTACCTTACAGAAGTGCTGCCTAAACTTGGTGTTAGTCATTAAGAACAAGATGTTCATCAGTAAGCAGACAGAAAAGTCACCAGCGGCGGACTACCACACACACACACGCAGTCTAACAATAGGATTCCCATTCAGAATTTTATTGCCTTTATCTTTAGTGTTGCTAGAATACCAGCCGATGGAATTTCTCATTGTGGTCTACTGGAAGTCTATTGGACATTGTGTCACTTAAGTTTTTGTCTCTTAAGCTGCTTGCTTTACATCTGTAAGATAGACAGGTTTCCACACCTTTGAGAGTATCTTAAATGTGCTATATTAAGTGACCAGATACAAACATTGCCAGGCTTGATAGAAGTCAGACGATTGTGTCTGACTATTTGGTGCAGCGAGTGTTCTCAGTTACCAGACATAGTACCTCGGTGATTGGTGTGGCCGCTGAGTTTAAAGAGGACTAATGGTTAGCTCTGCCAATAACTGATTGAGTATATTTTGGTGCAGGTGTAAAACAGGTGCGTGAATTGCAATTGTACTTGATGAAACTGTCGTCATATATTCTGTGCTTGGTCTCGGTTTGTATACCATCTCTCTTGAAAGTGTAGTCAAAGGGTTACAGGGTTTTCGGGTGCAGCACAACCAAGGGCGACTGCCCACATGTCAGAAAACCTCTTTTTTGGGTAGAGTGGCTCGGCTACAAATCGCCCATTTTACCTCTCACTCAACAGTTCAAATGGTAGACCTATCTCCTGTATGTAAATCCCCAAACACTTTCAGATTGGGGTCGTCCATAAGAAAGTCCGCACAGAGGGGGCGAGGGAGGGGCCATCAAAGTGCGGACAAGGGGAGGGGTTTTGCCCAATGCGCATGTCCGCAGCTAAATTTGGTAGATATATTTACTTCAGTACAGCCTGTGCCGTAAACAACAACGTAAGTCAGACAGCAGTCTAAATTGCACCGGATCTAATTAAGTACCTTTGCTGGATGCCGATTGATCAAATGGCTCATTCCATGGCACCTTTAGCTGCGCAAGATGAACGGAATAACCTAATCTAGGCCTTAGTACTCCGTTGGAGTGCGGACGTCCGCGAAAGGAGATGGGGGGGGGGGGAAGATCAACACCAAATGCGGACAGATCTGGGAAAGATAGGAGGGAGGGATCCAAAGTAGGTAATTTTTGCGGACGCCCGATATGGGCGATCCATTCCAGATTTTAGGTCCTCAGTGAATTAATATACAATTACAGTCACGTGCGTTGGTGTCGGTGGGTGAACCCAAAAGAAACATTAATGATCTTCCAGCCGTTGTACAGACAGACAGCACTCAACCGACGATCAGAAATCCTGTTTTGGGCTGTTATTGTTTATATGTTTCTGATTACAGTTAATCAGAATATTTATGTTACCAAACGTTGTGTGAGGATTGTTCAGGACATAAGTCTTACTGTTGTGGCTAGACATCTTGTTTGATGTTTAACTTGTACTTGAAAAGTGGAGCCGGACTAGAGTTTGGTAGAGTGATGAATTGCACATAATATTTTGATGTGACCTCAGCTGTTTGTTCTAATTACTTCTATGGTGCTGTTATCGTAATGTATAGAGCCATCAGTCGATGTTTACTTAAAGGAAACCTTAATATAAAATCATTCGTTGGGAAAGTCCAGTCAAAATTGAATTGTTCAGGAAGTCAGAAGTCAGGCTGTGGTTTGTAAGGAATCTGTGCACCAAACATCTATGTAGGATTATTTAAAATTGTGGGGACATGGTAGTTAAGTCGTAAAGTAATTGTAATTCTAATGTGAGGACTTCTTAGCAGCGTTATTATAATGCACAAGGCATCAGTCGATGGTTGCTTCATAGTCAGAATTCGTAATACGTTGAAAACTGATTGACCCGGGAGACCAAGTCAGGCTACCTACGGTGAGCAAGTACCTACGGTGAGCAAGTAAGTTTTACTTGACGAATCTGAATGGCAGCAAAGAACTGAACAAAAGCACCGAACTGCCAAGGGAATCCCACAGCTTTGGACCAGCTACCAGAGAGCTCATCAAAGAGGTGTCAAAGAAGTGACAGTTTGATAAGAAGTTCAAGAGTTCAGTGGACTGACTGGTTGTGAGCTGTTAGACGCCTAGACACAGTAGTTGAAGGACATAGTAATTGGCATTTGATCAGAACTCAGTTTTCCTGTGAACTAACAAACTGGTTGTGGGTCCACCTGCCTACCTGTGACTACCACCAACGAGGGACTACTGGGTGGAGGTGTTATCGTGTACCTCTGACCCTACCGCCTGTGGCTGCTCTACACCAACTTTACACCTGAATGGAAGTTAATTTTTTGGGTTACAATTGACCTTGGAACATACTTAATCATTTCTGGGCATTAGTTATCACTGCAAGTTAGTTCCTAAAGAAGAAATGCTGTGATACAAGATTGGCTTTGTATAAATGGCACCCCAAAATGGAATCTGGTAAAAGTTCCTTAGTCCACCATGACAGCATGCCAGGTGACTTATTAACCAAGAATAGGAAATAGCTTTGAAAAAGAAGAGTTCACCTGAGAAGCAGCCAAGAATATCAAGTGTTAGCAGCTTCATTTTTATGGCATCGGCATGTGGGGGGGTAGACAGTTCTCTCCCTCACCGTCTGATCTTCCCACTAGTTCAGACTGTCTTCATTAAGGTACGTTTCCCCATTCATTTTGTGCCTACCTGCAGCTAGTTAGTCATTTTAGACATTTTATATAGCGCCGTTCAGTACCTGAGATAAGCTCTGCTTACCCGAGCCTAGACGTTACCGTAAATGTCATTAAGAATTGAAAGTTCGTCAACAAGCAAAACAATAAACAGATAACTAGAAGAGTCACCACTGGTGGGCTCACGCACACACTTGGAGCCCAAACAACGGGTTGCCATCCAGAGTTGACAGATGACACGATGTTCAGAGTTCCTGGGCCAAGTTGCGTCAGTGGGGCCGAGCAGCCACAGGGGGTAGGGTCAGGGGTACAGGATAACATCACCACCCAGTAGTTCCTCGTTGGTGGTAGTCGCTCCTCCTTCCCCGAGATCTACCTGGCTGAAGACGGTCTACAAAAGTCCATAGATTTGAGGCTGGATCGTAAAACAGGAAGCCCACCCCTCCTCATGAGTAAGGATGATATGCGTAGAAAGTGCCGCCCAAACTGTTCGAAATCAGATTAATTCGGAGATGAAACTTGGCGACAGCAAACGTCCAAGCATGTCATAAATTATTGAACAAATTTTGCATTAAGACGAAAAATCAGCCAAAATAACACATAGGTCTTTCCCCTGTGGTTCAGACATCTCCCGCTGATGATAAAATTTCCCCACTGGGGTTTACCCCACTGAGGATACATTTCCCATACGTTTTTTGCCCCTAACCACTGGTCTTCAACCTCCCCCAACCAGAAATCGCACTTTGTGTACAGCTGTCCGCTGATGTTGACTCTGCTCGGTCATTGATGTCTTTCATTTTGTCAGAACCCTTCTGGTGTTTGTCGTATTTGCACCAGAAATGTTTGCTTATTGTAATGAATGCTGTTATGCATTTGGTCCAATGGCTCAGGTGAAGAAAGTTTGCAAGAAAGACAGACGCTGAAAGACAGAAAGACAGACAGGCACTGAAAGACAGACAGAGAGCGAGGGAGTGCTGGAAGAGGGAGTCGACAGAGAAAGATATGAAAGCAGAATGAGTGATAGTGAGGAAGACTATGTAAAAGGTATGGAAAGAAACCCAGAGGAGAATGCTGAAAAGAAGAGGGAAAATGAGTCAGCCATAGTCACAGGCTGGCAGGTAAAATAGTTTTATGATAACTGAAAGACAATCAAAGAATGGTGACAGACAGACAGACAGACACACAGACAGACAGACACACAGACACACTCAGACACAGACATACCGACAGACAGACAGACACACAGACATACAGGCAGACATACAGACAGACAATTCAGGAGAATAACAACTTTTGTGTTCCTGTTTCTTGGGTTCTTTGTTTTCAAGTCTCATCTGGTTGGCACAAAGTTCATATGATGATGATAATGATGATGATGATGATGATTGATGATGATGATGATGATGATGATGATGATGATGATGATGATCTTTCATGAACAACAAGAAGACAAGAAAAACACTTGATTGCCTGAAAGAGTAGAAGAACCAGTGTTTACATCGTCCACCTGCCCCGCTGACAGCACCTTCCCCACTGACACAATTCTACCCCTCTGATCTCGTAGCATTCAGTTGTCTGGGCCACCTTCAACTCTGGAGTCAAGCTTTTTGGGTTTGGATGTGCAGGTGCTACCCATTCATTTCCTCCACACCGATTGGGGTGGGGTAAGATGGGGCAAAATTTACCTGTGGGGTAAAATGGGGTGAAGTGAAACCTAGTCTGAAATATATATATATATATATATGGTAATGTAATTGAGAGTAAATTGCCCATTTGATCATTTCATGAGAATTGCTTGTACTTGTTAATACCTGTTGTTAACTTGTCATCATTAAAATTAATGTCTCTCCCATTTCATGCTTTATGAATATCTTTTATAGTTGATGTGTGCTCTTCACAAAGATATGTTTTTAATTTGATTCGGAAGCTAAGTAATACTCTACACACTGGATCTGTATTATAATAAGTTATGTGTATTTACAGCTGTTGTAGAAATTTAAGTTATTTCTGAATGTGTGCTAGCATGTATAAATAAATCAGATATTATTTCTCTAACTTCTAGTCAGATTGCTTTGGCCTGCTAAAATATGATTTTGGTGATGAGTTATTGAATACTGAAGGTGTAAGGGTAGAATACCGCATGTTTTGGTCATCATCTAGTATCTAGAGGTTGTCAGCCCTCCTGTGAGGGATTGAGTAGATTAATGAATCAAAACTGGAGTTGTGAAAATGATAATTTTGTCACTGCTTAGGTTTTTATTTATTTTTATTAATATTTATGCACATATTGAAGCCAGTATTCCATTGGAGAAATCCTATTGAGGCTAGACTGCTCAGTCCTTTATAGATTTTGGTTCTGAATCTGGTGCTTTACAATTTATTTACATTTCTGGTGTGCCAAGCGTATAAAATTATACTAAATAAAGAATCTTTCGAAAGTAACAAAATGAGCTAGTGATTTGAGAAACTGGGCAAAAGACATAAAAGTAAATGATAAAAGAACTATTGAAAACCTGAAAAGAATTGTGTAAATATTGGCTAGATATCAAGACCTCTTAAGATGCACAAAGTAAGATACATTTATACATAGTCACATGTATTAATATATATATATATATGCATATTTATGCATATATAAAATTACAGATGTTGATGGGTGTTTTGTTTTTATAACCCCTTCTTCAGACCACTTGGTTGAAATCCGTCTTGTGGATGAAAGCCTGATGGGTCTTTTAGGTCTGAAACGCTCGTAATTAATCGCTGACTCAGCCGTTCAGCTCAGGCGATACTTTGACTGGACCCCTCTGGAGTTGGCGCCGCGGCCGGCCGTATGCCTCTGCACTTGACCCAGAAAATGTTTGTTTACATAATGCTGTAATGAATGGTCTTATCCGCAGCGATTCGGAGAGAAAGACACAGACACAGAGAGACAGACACAGAAAGACAGAGGACGCGGACGAACCGTTTGTGCTAATTGGCCGGGTGTTTTCAAAGTCGTTTTGCGCGATCTAACCTTGGGGTTGTCGTATCTGTCGAACTGCTCACCAGATGGAGGTGGCTCGAGCTCTGGTATCGGGTAGTGTCCCAGTAGTTAAGTGCTGTCGTGTGCGACTGGGCCAGTCTCAGGTTCAGATCCTTGTCGGGAGTGGCAATTTGTTGAGTTTGTGGACAGACGGACGGGGAAACGGCGGGCGGGGGGCGGGCGGGCGGAGGGAGGGATGGAGGAAGGAAGGGGATGGAGGGAAGAAGGAAGAGGATGGGAGGGAGGAAGGAAGGAAGAGGAGGGGAGGGAGGTGGCTGACAGACGGATAAACTGAATGAATAAATGAGTTAATGCACGAATGAATGCAATCATAAATCGTAGTCGTAAACGGGAGATTTCTATAGCACCTACATAAAGCCATTTGTCACAAGAACTAGGTTATTCACTGTCAAAACAAAGTCGATAGGCAAGAAGAGTCCGATTTGGTTCCAGGTCAATATCCAGTTGTAAGGGAGGCAGACAGAAGGGTTGGGAGGATTGAAGTATGTTGTGGGTAAGTGATAGGACTTTGTACTCTGTTGGTTAGGTATTTTAAGCCAGTGAAGTGTGAAGGATGAACAGAAGAGGTCCAAATACAGAGCTTTTTGGAATTCCACAAGTGAGTGGCCATGACTGAGAAGAGGCTTACGATGTTTTAAAAGAGAGAGCGGCAGGAGAGATAGGTTTATATCCCGTGTCAGTGAACCAAACCAGGTTGAGAGTTTTGGGGTAAGGTACTGTGATTGTAATTGTAATTTAAACTTTGTATAGCGCCAGTTCAAGATGAACTCATCATGGCACTCTCTGCACAGTGGTATTGAAAGCTGCTGAAATATCAAGGAGGCAGAGGCTAGAAAAACACAGACAGAAAAACACACCCACACAGACAGACAGACAGACAGACAGACAGTGAGATGAACAGTTGCTCATTGATAAGCGTGGTGACTTGTAATTAATTTTTTTACTGTAGGGTTTATTTTTAGGACCGTGTACGTACGGCCTTTTAGTACCTACGACCTTTTAGTAACTACATTAGCTTCGGCGGATTATATTTGCTTTAATTAGACAGAACAAGGATGAAGAAGTTTGCACTTTGATCAATATGGATAATGTATTACTGCAAAGATGTTATCATACCTTTCCAGTTTCATCATCCGCTTACAGTGCTGGCCTTTGAACTTTGGCTTTACCTTATTGTCCGATCAGTGTCAGTTTTGTACCTTTGAACCGAAGTTGGTTTGGATCCAGCCGAATGCCATAGGGTATAAGGAACGTGAGGCTAGTGTATTTAAACTGCTCTGAGTATACTTGGGGTAAAACCCGATTGTAGTCAGTGCGGACATGGAGTACACCCTTTAATGATTTGCTGTCCCTAGTTATGCAGGGTGCTAGTCAAACACACGTAAAGCAGTAGACCACACTGTATGCTGACAACACTTTTATAGGGTTGTTGGTTTGGATTTGTGGATGGATAGATGCATGCATGAATGCATGCATGAATGATTATTGGATGGGTAGATGAATACTTGGATGCATTTGAAATAACTACAGAAGCCACAGCAATGTCTGGCCACAATAATGTCTGGCTACAAGCTACAATACTTTGCTTTATTACCAGACCAATAATGTGGCTTCCTGATAGCTTTTTCTGTAATAGTTGTAATCGTAATATCAAGATTTCCCCCAGCGCCCAAAGAAAGCTAAGCTACGGGAACCTGCTTATTCACAGGCACTCAGTCTGTGAGACATTATTTTTTCATATGTCCTTACGTAAAAACAAAAGTAATAGTAATAATAATAATAATGGGCCCATATGTAGGATGTATGGAGCTCATATGGGAATATTATCATATTCTCAGCATATCTTCAACATTTGGCATTGTTGGGGGAAGAGCCGGGGTGAGTTTTTTACTGTTGACCGTTTTGTCTGCATTCAAGTTTGAGCATTCAAGTGTTCAAGCATTCTAAGTGCAGTGGTGTCAGATGATTGTGGCAGAATTATTTTAAGGGTGCTTTTGTGTGCGCTGGGTCGTGATTTAGCTATCGGTAGCTTGGCACGGCTCTCCCGAGACCGTCTATCTCCGGTCGAGATTGGTTTAGTGTACCCTTATTTTTTTTCCATGCCCTTCCTGCCCCAGATTTCTTGCCCTACTTCTGGAGAACTTGGTTTCTGGTCTCTGGATATTGTTCAGGTTTCCTGCTGGTGGTGTTTTATCACTCGGTGTTTTATCGCTGGACAGTTTTATTGGAGTTGTTTTTTGAATATGTAATATCTCTCGGTTGCTGTTATTAGTTGTCGCATTGATAAGATAAGAAGCTGCCAGATTGCGTTTTTTGCTGTACCTTCGTTGGTTCGTGCTTTGGGTTAAAATATATCATTCGGTTAGTCGTGCATTTGCTCTGAGTTGGTGGACTTTATGGTCTGAAGAAGGTGGTGGTGGAGATGTGGATGACTTTGTGGATGAAATTGTTGGTGAAAATGTTGGCACAATTGTGGATGAAGATGGTGGTAAGATATGAGTGGACTGGACATTTGGATGAAGGTGTGGGAAGATGTGGGTGGAGAGTTGAGTACAGATGTGGGGAAGATGAGCCCAGAGATTTCGGTGAAGTTGCAGGCAAGATGTAGATGGAAATTAGTGTCTGCTCTTAACAGACATTCCTTTGAGAGTGTACAGCAAGACATCTTGATGTGACTACTATTAAAAAGTCACAAGGCATGTCTGGCAATAAGCCACAAATGGTATGCTTCATGATTAGATAAAATATGCATGGCAGCAGTCTGGCCCCATTAGTGCTAGCTGGTACCAGACTTTAGCTTCAGAACAATGCACAATTACTTCATTTTTGCGGTTGTTTTTCCTTTACTGTCATGTCTGGTTTTAGACCTGGTTTGGTGATTGTTGCCATGGGCCTGCAGTATCTGCCCGTGCCTGCCTGTACTTTGGTGCATGCCTCCGTGTTTGTCTGTTTCTCGGTCTGTTTGCCGATGTCTGTGTGTGTTGGTATGGCTGTTTTTCGATTGTAAACACGATCGGGAATACCATAAAGCAAACCTGGGTGACATTAACCGAGATCGATCGGTCCGCTGGATGGATGATTGAGTGACAAAACAAGTGGATTGCGAAATCTGGATCTTAACCGGTGGCCTCCAGAAATTTTTGTCTTGTTAACGAAGCCACAGATGTGTGTGGCGGTTTAGCCACAAGGCTTGTCTTAGTAGGATTTATAAAGGAAAATAATTATATTTTACTAATATCCAAATTGTATAATAGTTTGATATTTAGGTTGTTTCGTTTGTTCTGATTTTTTTATTATAATGTGTTACTGTTTAATTAATTCAATTTAGTAATTAAGTTCATATTTCTTCCAGTCACTCCATATTGTCCAACAATTGCCGATGCTCGATGAAAGCAATGCCAATGCGCCTCTTGGGCCAATAGCCGAATTTAGGGCACCCTTAAGTTAATAAATCGGAGCTGGTATTAAGGGTTTGCTGTATACGACAAATCTTGGGAAGCGGTCCTTCGCTCGATGATAGTTACGTAGTGAGGAGGACAATAAGTGTCATCCATACCATACAAGAATATTCACACGGAGCAGGCGTGGTTGACTGGAGGCTGCCGCACGATGAGTGGCTTTAGTAGTAGAACGGCTGTGCTGCATTCTGCATGTATACGAGTCGTGGTAACTCGATTTTGTGTGGTCAGTGATATATTCAATAAAGTGGATAGTGGACTTATATGGATACTGACCTGATTGTGGCTTAGCTTTGTTGCGCCATCGGTTGATGCCTTGTACGTTAGACACCAGTGCAATGGAAGTTATTTATTAAGGTATTAATTATGACATTAATATTAAACATGTGTGTGCTGGATGAGCATAGCATATACAGGTCAAAGCCCATACTTGTGGCAAGTTACGAAATAATTATTTGGACAAGAAAGCATCTGAGCAAAAGGCTAATATGTGCGCTTCCGAGTCACAGCTGAAGCAGTTGCTGTCTGGTTCCAGGTTGGCTCTGCTGATCAAACAGGGTTTGGACCCATCCTGTTGCAAGATAGCAAGATGGTGTGAGTCTCTATAGCAGAGAGATTAGAGATTGTGCGGAACTCGGGAAAGGACCAGTTCATGAAACCCCACGTCCTACCTGACAGATTTGTGTAAATGAGGGGTAATACTATGGAAGCTGACTGGTGCCACTCAAGATCCTGGTCAATGCGCTCCTGGGCATGTCAGAGAGGGTGTGTGATGCTCATTAAACAGGTCTGTGTGAACAAAGAGGGTAACGTTACAAAAGCTTACCCCACCGGTCAGTGTACTCTAAAATATCCAGTTCAGATACTGCCTCAAAGGATCCAGTTTCAGGGTACAGGCCAATACTTTTGCAAGGTCACAAAACAGACTACTTTCCTGTAGCAGGAAGATAAGAAGTTGTGCAACCCACAAGGAAGGACACATTATACAGGTCTGTGTGAAACAGGTTAGCGTTACAGAAACCCACCCCATCGGTGCCATTAAAGTCGGTCTAAGCATAAAAGAGACAAATTGAACTGGTCAGTTTGCTTGCTTCTGGGAAATTAACAATGTTTGCTGTCCGATTCAGAAACCGCCCCAAAAGGGTATGGGCTCACTCTGTTTCGAGGTCATGAGATGGACTGATTCTAGATAGCGAGAAGAGGTTGTGCGAAACTTGGGGTAGGACATGCCCGCATTGATCCTAGTCAAAATTCAGACTGTGGGAAGAGATACCGGGAAGAAAGCGTGGGTTAGTGTTCCAAGGCATGGACTCATAGATTCTAGTTATTTAAACCTCGGTCTCAAAGGTGAAGACCAAGGGTGTTCTCACCCAAATGTGACCAAATAAAAGAGATTAATGCAGACATACAAAAAGAATAACCAATACGTCAGAGTATGAATGGTTTTTTCCCAGGAAGATTGGCTGGAAGATTGGATTTAGTCAGCATGGTGGATACCGACTCCATATATGCTAGTCGCAACTCACAGCCAGTAGAACTGACTGAAGTGCGAGGTCGGACCTGTCGTGCGTAGGGCAGGACAGAGGTCTGTGTGTAAACAGTGAAGGTTATAGAGGACCTTCACTGTCAGCATTTTATAGACACATCCTGCCTTGAAGAAGAATTTATTAACTGTCTAGGTCGAGAATTATCAGCACAGAGTCCTGTTATAAGAACTTAGTTTGTAAGTTGTGGTGCATAAAACATACACCGGTACGTGTAAGGCAGAAAGGCCTACACACGGAAATGGAGCGAGAGACAGGCAATAGTGGAAAGATGCCCAATTTATACGTGGATAGGTGCAGAGACTTGTCATAACTTTCCTATTCGAGGAACTAAGAGAACGACTGGTGTATCAGATTAATGGCGGTAGTTTCACAGTTTCGAAATGTAGAATGGTGGTGAAGAAAAGCCCGTAGTAAAGAAAGCACACAAAGGGGAATGATTTAATACCCGTAAAGGAACGAACCCTGTTCTGAGAGAAGGCAGTCCTCAGGAAGTTGCCCATCCCGCGACCGCAGAAGAGGAGGAGTCGCATCCAGAGACAGAGCTTTACAGTGTTGCCTCCCTTAAGGAAGCATCCAATCCCAAACCCCTGTTTTAGAGAACAGACTCTATGGGCAGAGATGGTAGGGAACTGTCATTCTATATCAGGAGTAGAAGGGGCAGTGATACGGTTGGCTCCGAGTGTAGAACAGGTTTGCAGTCACCCCCTTATTTACGAAGTTATTTACGAAGTTATGTACGGCCTGCGAGTGCCACTTGTCCTTGCGTGTCGTACATGTGTGTATGCGTGTGTGTTTGCGTGCGTGTGTGCTACACACTTGTAGGGGTGTGGACTGCGTACGTGATTAGTGTCTGACAAGAGCAGACACTACATTCTTAGAAGTGTAGGGACATTGAATGACTTCTTCAGGCGTAATTACTCAGCACCATCAATTGATGCTTAGTAGTTAGCACCTCGTCCTTCTCTTCCTCTGTCTCTTCCTGCTTTTCCTTCATCTCTTCTTCCTCTGTCTCTTCCTCCTCCTTCTCTTCCTTCTACTCTTCCTCCTCACCTGTTCATCCTGCTCTTCATCCTGCTTCATCTTGTTCTTGTTGGGCTCCTCCTCCTTCAAGTAATAACCTTCTGTCTGGACAGTCATCTTCTAGGTTGACTAGTGGCGTCTGCTCAACCTTTCTCATCTTGGAGATGACACGCGAAACGACAGATTGCTTGTTTTGTATGTCATATATCTATGGCCTTTTAAGAGCCTTTGGTTTTCTCAGGAGTCTTGTTTACAAACAAATGTTGACAGTTGATTGGTTGATTCCGAGTCCCTCTGGTGATCAATCTGATTACCTGGTACTGCGTCATCTGCTGCTTCGGCCTTGACCACTCCTTCAAGTGACCAGTGAGCATCCTCCACTTGTGGGGCTATCATCCCACAGAGAGTGTCTGAACTAACATCTTCTACTGGCGCTATATATATCCCTGGAGTTTACAGTTACAGCCTGTGGGTAAACATCTTCAAATGGTGCGGTATAAGTGCCACAGTGTGGCTGGAATGTATGCATGTAGGTCTATGTGTGTACTTATTCACATACATAAGTACAATTATGCCAGTATGTGTGCAAATATGTATGCGTGTGTTTGTATATATGTATGTAAAGTAAAGTAAAACTACCATGTCCCATGAGGAATCATTTTGTTTTCCTTTCGGAAATATATGCGTATATGGATTCTGTGCAGATTTAGTAAACATTGCAGGCTTGCACTAAACAGTTGCAATTGATTTACTCGTATATACAATGTGTGCCACGTAATTCTGTTCTGTGGCTTCCTTTTTTTGTCTTGGGCACAAGGTTTGTCTTGTGAACATCAAAAGTCTGTCTGTGTGTCTGTCTGTGTGTCTGTCTGTGTCTGTGTATGTATGTATGTATGTATCGCCAAATTTGTAAAGCGCCTTTTAAGTAACTCACAAAGGCTCTGCAGCACGGCTACCTAACGGTCTCTAAATAGGAACGTCTTGAGAGGGGCAGAAATACAGGCCATGTGTCTGTCTGTGTCTGTGTGTCTGTCTGTATGTCTGTCTGTATATCTGTCTGTATGTGTGGGACAGGTTTCCTTTGATCGTGTTTTGTTTGCAGGAGTACTAGATCTACTTTTTCCCTTGCTTATGCCATCTTTATTGTTTATGTGTCTTTCTGTGATGTGGTCCGTGCGTCATGGGAAATTGGACTGTTTGATGTGTAGCCTTGTATTGGTAGGTTGTTCAGATATTGTATTGTTATTGTTATTATTATTGCTGTTGTTGGTTTATTGTTGTTGTTTTACTTGCACTTCAGCAGTCCTGCAACCTTGTGGGACCACGAATCTGAGGGGTGTTTGTAGAGGATTATAATAAATGAGTGATTGCTTTCCTTGCCATGCCTTACCTTCAGTGGCATGATTTCAGATTTTGCACCTCCCCACAGATTACTCAAATGGGCCCTTAGGGTCCTGTTTTTACTTTATCAGGCTTTTAGTGGACTCCCTCTTTTTCAGACTTTTGCCCCGGCTTTCCCGCATTTGTTGGCCCTGCCGACCCATAGTTACATTGCTGTTTAACATGCCTTGCCGTGCCTTACCTTTACCTTACCTTGCCTTGCCTTTACCTTACCTTGCCATGCCTTACCTTGCCATGCCATGCATTACCTTACCTTGCCTTTACCTTACCTTGCCATGCCTTACCTTGCCTTACCTTACCTTACCTTACCTTGCCTTGCCTTTACCTTACATTGCCTTACATACATATCTTACCTTGGTTTACCTTAATTTCCTCTGCCCCTTCTATCATCGCTTTCGTCTTCTGTCTCATAGCTCTGTCATAGATCAGTCTTTCCACTCAAAACTAAAGCTCTACCTCTTCAAGAAATTTACCCTGATTCATCCAGTCTGCCGCCTTCCAATTTCTTTCAACCTAAACACAGCCCACCAACATAGCTCCTCTGTCTCCCTCCCTCTCTCTGATCTTCCTGGAAACCAGATCTTGTGCTTTCTACGGCATCTCTGGACAAAACCCCGTACTTGACACAGCATGCATGAATAAGCTTAAGACCAAAAGGAAGCCACAGAACAGAATTATGTGGCACACGTTGTATATATCAGTCAATCAGTTGCAGCTGTTTACTACATCTGCATGAATCAGCTTAGCTTTTAAGTAGTGCTTTAGACATTTTTCAGTTTATGATTACATTTACAGTTACAATAGAGGCATGTAAAGAAGTGTTTTGCCATTGTCTCTTTACCTTTATATAAATAAACGATAATGTAATAAATGTAGCTTTTACTGCAATTGATATACAGTGTCTGGCCACTCTTTGCCTTTGAAAGATTCTCAGAGGGCTCTTTATAAATGATCCGATACGACTAAGACACTGTTAGCGGTCTCTGTCTATGGACAGTTTAATCCTGGGATGAGTTCTCTGCTGCTCGCAATTTAGATCGCATCATATTGTATTGTTGGTCGTCGATTGTTTATTGGTGTCCTTGTCATTGTTGACTGATCTGTGTCACAGTTCCATTCTCTTTGCTAATGAATGCTGAACGCCTAATTGTTGTCAGTGCATTGTTTTGGCACCGAAGTCTTTTTGTTTCTGACCCATTTACGAGAACCGCGATCAATGAACTTTTGTAGCCAGCGCAGAAACAATGAAGAAACAATGACAGATCATTAGTTACGTGGTCCGCTTGACTCCTCTAAGAATTAGTTAATATAAACCAATTTAAGCCAATGGAGTTTTTCTAGAGCATCCACTTGAGCCAGAGTAAATAATTAATTTAGTCTAGCCTAGTTATATCCTAAGAATCTGTGCTAATCCAATCTAATCCAAGCCTTACTTAGCCTACTTTATCTCACACAAACCAATGGCAACCCACTGTGTGAGTTTAAGGGGAGGCAATGGATTGGCCTCTGGATCTGCCCCTCATTGACACAACCTAACCTAATTCAACCCATTATGTTTAATTATTCATGAATTTTTAATGAAAACGACAAATACCGTTAACACCATAGTTGTAGGGCCATAATAACATTTCAAACATTGTTTTCATGACAGCAGAACCTGTGCAGTCTACTTAAACACCAGTACGTGTAAATGTAAATTTACATGTTTTTATATAGCGACTGTAAGGCCTCGACCCTGCTCACTTTTCAAAGAATTTATCAGGTGAGATTCTTCACCACCACTACCACTGGAATGGGCCCCATGCCAGTTAAGGTCCTCCTGTAGGGACCATGCTAGTCTGAGTTTCAAATCTGTGACATACTGCAATAAAGTGTTGACAGTGACACTAATTAGTTGTTACCGGCCAACTCCAAAGCAAAACTGACAGCAGTACCAACCCCACGAATACCCACATCAAGAACATTTGTCTGAAATTGAATATGTTTGCCGGCACATACCTGTGCAGCGATTTTTGGTTTGTCGAAGGCATGCCCTATGCAATCTATACTAGATGTTTCTCATTACTGATCTTTATTGGATATGAAGTATCAACGTCTGTTGATAGTTCTTCAGAACAAGGAAATTACAGGATCTGTGACGTAAAGTATGATGTACTGTATAAGGTCTGGCAAGGTGTATGCTATAGCATAAGTACTGTAGCATGAGGTAAGATATAAGGTTAGCATAAGTGGCAAGGTAAGGTAATGTGTGGGGCTTTTGAAGTGTCCAGCAAATGTGCTATAAAATCCTTCCAGACATTTCAGGTGTGAAAGTTGATGTCGAACTACTGGACAACCTTTTCTTGCAACCTTTTCTTATGGATTTAATATGACTCACTGAAATTTTTGCTCAACATGTGGGGATTAAACCCCAGACTCTTGGTTTGAAAAGCTGCTGCTTTATCTTACAGCCTACACCTTGAGTCTCGTGTGCAGCTGAAAGTGCTTTTGTTAGCTACTTATACTATTATTCTCAACATTCGGCGTATCATGTCAGGCTTTTCGATCTGTGAACTGCTACACTCATTTGCTATCATTGCAGACCAATTTCAAAATCTCACTAATCGGAAATTGTCGAATCCGGCCCATCGTTGGCTGCGAGCATAATTTATACGAAAATGCAAAAATTCTGAAAGCGCTCACGTGTGGTTATCGGATCTGCTGTTGGTGGAGGCAGTGGAGGCAAGCAGGAAATGCAAAGTCTGCCGGATGTGGCGCAGTCGGTGCTTTGCCAGCTCATCACGTGTTGCTTGAGATCATTCTGGTTGCCATGGCAATGGCAGCAGCCTTCTAAGTTGCTGCTGCTGCTGATTTTGAGAGGGGGATTTGTGTTGTTATGCAATGTCTTTGGCTAAGGGTTGAGATGTTCATCTTTAGCGGATTTGTAGTTTTCAGGGTATTTCAGTGAAGGAGAAATATTGTACACCAACAATCCTTATTATCTGAAGTTGTCGCACTTTTTGACCTATTGGAAAGTGCTTCTGCGTGCATTAAAAGTTGCATATTAATGCCTGCTTTATATAACGCCTTTGGGTTATCTTTTCTTTGAGTGGTATTGGTTGATGTTTCACTTAAATATTCCGATCAGCCTTGGTATTCCAGTATTTTACTCTTTCACTCTTAGCTGTTTGAAGTTTCACATTTGACTGTGTGAAGTTTCACGTTTAGCAAAAATTTGTGTTTGAAGTCTTGTTCTGAGTCCCTGGCATTTTTCGAGATCTGTTTCTAGATCTCCAGTGCATTGGTTTTCATTAAATGTAGCTGGATTGACATTGACGTTTGTTCTATTTGTTTTGTTTTGATGTTTGACTTTCTGTATTTAATTTGAGTTTAGTGTTGAATCCTTGAGCTTCGATCCTATGCCTGCTTGTTCTTCAATCTATTCTGTAGCAGTTTTGTAATAACGGACAGGTATGTTCGTCAACGCGGTATAACGTTGCGTGTGCACAGAGGTTGAAAGGAGGTTGGAAGAGGATTCTTGGAGATTGTGTTATCAGTTTACCTGTTCGTTTTCAATTGCCTCAGAAATTTAATTTACACAAATCATTGATCTGCTCTCTGGTTATTTGCGATCGACGTGTCGGGGGTATTTCGCAGCCTTTGTGTTGAACCTTAATTAGAATTTGATGAGTTTTACACCATGTGAGATGAAATCGTTCAGTCTGAACCGCATCGTGGTGTAAGATCAGGTGTAGACGGAAGGAAAGGTATTTCCATGCTGGAGAATGCACTGCAGGGAAGCATAGGCCTACACCGGCACTTGAAAGAAACTCGTAACCTCTGTGTGTTTAAGTGTCATTACAAAGTCATTGTAAGGTTGAGAGTGGCAGTTTTCTGATCCAGTGACTTGTGGGCTTCAAAACACAAATCTGTAATCATAACATTTTTATGTAGAACAACTATTGCCACAGTCATTTAAACAAATTTATTAATTTATTATTATCAAAGAAAGCAGTGCTAATTGTCTATTGTAAAATGTTATAAACGGGTAATATAAATGGTAGTTAGAGTCAATAGTTAGTTTATTTATAACAGGTAGTTTAGTTGTAAAACAATTAATGCTGTAGTTATTGAAAATTTTCATGCTATTATAACTACTGAAAAAAAAACAAATTGTAGCTGTGTTGTTGCCACTGTTAACTATTATATACCTGTTAAATTATATTGAACTGATAATATAAATCATAGTTAGGTAGAGTTGATGGCTAGAGTAGTTTTAAATTTGGTGCCGTTATACTTTTATGAATGTAATCAAGTGGTTGATTTTCTTACTTGTAAATAGTTGTCTTCAGACAGTAATTTGTCTCATTAATAATTTTCAATATCAAACTTTTATTTCTTGTGAATTTCTGATCATTGCCAAGTTGTGCTGCAAAAGAAAATTTTAGACAAACTATCTTAATACAAGAATTGAATGCATAGCTTTTCAGGGTCGTTTCAGACGATCAAAACCACAAATGTCATGTGACCTTAGTACCAAAATCCGAATGCATTTTAACAGTTCCGGGTCTTAATCCAGTCTTTAGCCTAGCTTAACTCAGTTTTCAAATCGATTATGTACGAACTTCCCATCCAGAAACAGGGTTATGACGCATTATCTTGTGTCCAGATTTTGCATCTTTATGATAAAAATGTTTTTCATGAGTTTTGTTGCTTGTATATAAGCTGCGGCACTGGTTGATCGAAGAGCTGGAGGCTCCAGTTAGGCAAGAGTGTGCGCAGAGGAATGAATGGCAGCGTTGGTCATGGTTGGGCTGGTCCCATTTCTTAAGTGTGGGCGTTTCGGATGGCTGGCTGGTCGAAGGCCATTGAAACCAGGGACCTAAGTGGTTACTTATGTTGAGTGAGTGGATGAAGCCACTCCCAAGAGGCAGTCAAGGGTACCAAGGGATCGTCTAAATAAGGATGTCCCCGGACAAGGAGGGAGGGATGGTCACAAAAATGTGGACCAGTGCGGTAAAGGGGAGGGGTTTTATGCCCAATGTGGATGTCCAGTTCTAAATTTGGTGCATAAGAGCTATTTATGTGCAGCCTGTGTCTGATACACCAATTTCAGTCTCACAGCAGAAAAGTCTGTACAGCATTGCATTTAGACTCCTTTTACTTGGGGGGCAGTATCAAAGTACCATAACCCTAGCACAGTTAGACGTGCAGTTTCAAAAGGGTAGCCTAATGAGGGTCTTAGCAACCTACTAAAGTGATGACATTCATGAAGGGAGACGGAGAGGGTATTGCTAAGTGCAGACAAGTAGGATGGGAGGAGTCCAAAGGAAATACATTTTTACAAAGTTCTTTACGGACATTACCAGGTAATCCTTCCTTCCTTCCTTCCTTCTGTCCATGGACTTACTGCACGGGGGGTTAGTTTCAATCACGTGCGTCCACTTGTTTGTCCATTCTGGTGTAACCCAGTCTACATATGTCATCATCATCATTGCTTTCCATCCATTGTTTCCCTCCACGCCTTCCTGCCCCATGTCACCAGAGCCAAGTCAAGAATGATTGGAAAAAACAGTCCAGCAAGCTGAATAAAAAGACTTTAAGGCATCAACAGATTAAGAAGGTGTTATGTATTTAAGGCAACAGATTGTACCAAGTATTACGGACTTCATTTTCATAGCGTCAACATATGTGGGCAGCTGATCAGTCAGTCCTCTGCCTCACCTTCAGGCACTCCTATCGATATTATGCAGTCCATGTACCCATTTGTATGGCCTAGTTTACTATTGCAGCGGCTGGATTGAACGTACGTTTGTTATGTGCTGCTCATTTCTAGTCTTGGGGTTTTGGGGATCTCTCTGTGTGTCAGAAGAAGCACTAACCAGACAGCTGTTGTCTCTGCTTGGCCACTTTTTTGCAGCCGAGTAGTGTTTTGTGAGATGCTGCAGGTTTAAAGACGAAAACAAGAAATAGCATTCAGTAACACATGTATACTAGGTAAGGTAAAGGTAAAGTAAGGTAAATTCTGTTTTATTACAATCCCTCACTTAACATTAGCCCTCGGAAATGTGGTCCTGGAGTTACAGGAACTTTTGGCTGAGTAACTAAGATGGCAACTGCAGTACTATGGGAAAACATCCTCGGCTTACCTCAAGATGTACAGTATCTTTGTAGGACTATCAGACAATGATGTTGCAACCCCTTTGTGAGATTCTTAAAATGTGCCATGCTTGGATGCATACAGACATGCATACACAAATGCATACAGACATGCATACACAAATGCATACAGACATGCATACGCAAATGCATACTTACATGCTTACCATCGCAGGCGTGGTATGCGTGGTGGCAGAGTTGTGTGTGGACAGCAGACAGTAGTATTTTTAGAATGGTGGCAGACATGAATTGTCTTTACTGGAATCAGTAGTCCCTGTTTTATAGAGCACAACAAATGTGCTATATTACATGACAATTTTTAGTCATGAGCCACAGTTCCTGTCTGATTATGCAGGTGAAGGGTAAAATATACGTACTATCATTATTTATACAATATATTCTTGTACCGGTGCATGCATATGTGTACTTGTATGCATAATATATATGCATTATATATATTTACAGAGCATTTCAGTAAAAAAAGGTTGTGCCCTAGTACTGACTGAACCACATGTTCGTAAGAAACCATGGTGGCATCGTGGGTGTTTTTGGGAGTAACTATCTGCAGAGTTCTTTGAAAATTCGATTATGAAATAGGTCATTCTGGTCCACGACAACATATTGTGAAGTTGATACTGTACTGTACTGAGATGAGCTATTTTGAAATTTTCAGAAATTCATTGCATATTTGTGTACCACTTTATGTCAGCAGAGTTCTGTTCGTGAGATTGTGATTTGTATGAGCAGATGTTTGGGGCACTGTTTCCAGTTCTCAGACCCATTAATTGGGTTAAGATCCTCCAGCACATAGGCTACAAAATTGTTATCTCAAACCTACATTGCCCTTCTTACATTTGCAAGTTATGTAGGCTACTCACTATCGAACCACCAGATCTGTTTGTTCTTCCTCATACCTTTCTCTGTCTCGGCCGTCAGTCTCTTCTTTTCTCAGATTCTGCAGTCACTACTACTTAATCTATTCTGCTCCAGCTCTTTCGAACATATTTCCGTAAGTCTTCCCACATTTCACTAATCCTCCGTTTCTTCTGTAATTGTGGGTTTCTCTCCTCTGCATATCCTTTCCTGGAGCATTTCACTCCAGACTGAAATCATATCTTTTAAACTGTCCAATCCTGCTTTTGTTCATGCACGATCCTACGGCTTCAGTTGCCATCATAATTGCTTGCCACCTTTGCACCATGCTGTCTCTCCCGACTTGACTCTCCAGTTTCTGACCTGGCACCGAAACTGACCAAACAACTAGGCGCTTCTGGACTTGATTTGAAATGTCGCCAGTGAACAAGCCAGCTGCCATGACGCAGCCGTTGTTCAACGCTGAGAAATTTAAGAGATCATTACATCACAGCTTTTGTGTTTAAGTTTGTTAATTGAATGCATAAATGTGTGTGTGTGTGCCTTTGTATGTACTTGTGTGTGTATGCAGTGCATGTATGTGTGTAGCTATTTATGTAATACCTTTTAAGATCCTCACAAAGGCACATTGTGATATGTCTGTGGAGTTACCTGTAGCAACTGAGTCTGATTAATTGCAGATTCGTCGTTGTTCCTGAAGCCACCTGACCTTATCTCTGATCCGCAGCTGAAAGCCAGTCTCGGCAACCTGCAGAGGCACTATCAGATGCAGCGGGAGCTTCTGTCTCAGCAGTTTAAGCATCAACAGACGCGTCTCGAATTCGAGGAGCAGTTGCTGCTTCACGAATGTATGAAGGTCTGTGAAGAATTGGTGACTCTAACTGACATGAAGCAATGGCAATTAGTTTCTTGTGCACTTCAGGTGATAGCAATTTGGGTTATGCTGTGGATTGCTTTTCATTGTGGATTTGGTTGTATTATGGGTTTGGTTATTTTGTGGGTTTGGTTATATTATGGGTGTGGTTAGATTATGGGTTTGGTTATTTTGTGGGTGTGGTTATGTGTTTATATTGTGGGTTTAATTTTATTCTAGAATTGGCTATTTTGCGAGCCTTGTTGTATTTTGGATTTGGTTATTTTGAGGATTTGGTTATACTGTAGGGGTGGTTATGTCGGATATGTTGATTAGGTTAGATTGTGCTTTTAGTTATATTTTGGTTGGGCTACTTTGTAGATTTGGTTATATTATTGAGTTGGGTATCTTGTAGGCTTGGTGATACATGTAATATCGATGTGGTGATGTTGTTGATTTGGTTCTATCATAATTGTAATCGTAAACTCAAAATTTCTAAAGCGCTGTTTAAAAGCTAAACGCAGGGTTCCAGCTTATTCATGAGTGCTGCGTCAAGTCAGTGGGGTTGTCCAAAGATGCAATATCAAGAACCAAGTCCGGTTGCCAGGAGACCAGAGAGATGAGGGGAGAGGAGGTTAGGGTGGGTTGTCGGTTTGGTCATATTGTGGATTTATTGTTCTTTGTAGTGGGTGAAATTACTGTTAAATGGCATAATGAATTGTTTTTTGAGGCTACATCGCTGAGCATCGAGTTGATGGTGCGCCAAGAAATCTCTAACCTGAGCCACTCCAGCTGGCTGCTTGGTTGTTTGCCATCGGATGTCACTAATGCAAATACAAAACTAGACGGGACACAAGTGGATGCATTCGCATCTGGTGAATGTTCTGCTGGGATTTTCCTTGAATTATTTTGTTCCATCCGTCTGTTATTCTAGTCTGTTAGTAGTGTCTGGTTTATCTTGGCATATTTAAACAATGAAATGTTTTTTCGTCCTGCATTCTTGCGAATGTACGTTCTGTATGTTTTGTATTGCTAGCTTGCGATGCAACACCAGCGTGAGCAGTCTATCAGGGAGTGGGCGGAGTCAGAGCAGCTCCGCAGAGAACAGGCAGAACAGGAACGACAGAACGAAAAACTGGAACAGATTAAGAACAAGAAAAAGACAGAAGAAAGTATGAATGCAACATGACTGTCGTTAAATTGATTTTATTTTAGTTCAACATTTGTTTATGCAACTATACAATACAATAAAACTGCATTCGATATTGCCCTCCTTCCAAAGTTCTGAAGTGCACACACGACCATACAACCTCGATGACGCTGAGCAACTGTGCGTGAAGGACTAGCTCAATGTCCCTATACAGGAACCGCAGTGGGTGAGGCTGAAACCCATATTTAGCACTAGCCGACCTCATAACCCAAGAGGTTGGGTTCATATGTCCACCAGGACAGAAGGTTATTTCAAGATTTCTGTTATACTAGTGCCCTCTAGCAGACTCGGCGATACTATGGTACCTGAGACTGCAAGGGAGAGGATTGGCCAAACACCTTCATATGCTGAGGCTAAGAAAGGAAAATTGATAACATATTTCATACTCATTGCTGGCTCTAGGAGTTAGGTCAAGGCACTGCGTTTCTTCTTCTGAAGTGACACTATATGAGTTATGAATAAGGTGCTACATAAATTTTGTACCGTTATGTTACGCTGTACATGATTACAAATGATGTTTGCAGGTGCTGTTGCTTCCACTGAGGTGAAAAGGAATTTGAGAGAATTTCTTCTGAATAAAAGCCACCATGGAGCAGCCAATAACCACTTCCCAGTTATGAACTCAAAATTCTGGTAAGGTTAACAAATATTCGTAATTGTGAGTGGGAAGTTACTAAAGGTGACGGCAACGACTTTTCCGGTTATCTGAGCATTATTCGCTTAAATTTATCCATTATGTGGGTTAGAAATTATCCAAGTGTATCAAAAGTGGATATTAAGTGTCCAAATGCATACATACAAGCATACATATGTATGTAAATTGAATTGAAGACTTATCTTTGTTCCAGCTACCCACACTTTTGAGGTGAATTCTTAAATAGTGCAATATAAGTATCTGATTATGAATAAAAAATAATAATAATTAATAATAATTAATAATAATTAATGATAATTAATTAATAATAAATAATAATTAATTTATAAATAATTTATAATTAATAATAACAATAATAGCAATAATAATAATTAATAATAATTATTAATAATTAATAATAATAATAATAAATCAATAATAATAAAAATTAATAATAATAATAAATGCATACAGTGAAAATAGCAACAATTTTGATGAAGACAGTAAAAATAAATTTGTTGACTACTGTAAAGAAAGTCGACAGCTGAAATAATGATGATAATTTTATTGAGGAGAACAAAAATAACAGGAATTAATGATGAAATGGATATAGTTAATGAAAATAATGCAAATTTTGATATGTTGAGGACCATCTGTTGGTTCTTCGTAGAGAAATATGAGAACAGCAATTAACTTTGTTGATGTTTTGGCCTGGGTTCAGTAGGTCACCTTGTCACCTTGTGCTGTCAGATCTTTGAGCTCTAGCGACCGTCATGATCAATCTTCTCCATTTCTTTCTTTCCAGTGTCGCGTCCCTTAGTTGTGCCAAGTTCATTCCAGTTGCTTCGTGTATCTTGTCCATCCATTTTTTCCTTGGTCTCCTTTGTTTTCTCTTTCCCTCTCCACAAGCCAGCATCATTTCTTTTTCCAATCCATCTGATCTCATAACATGTCCAAAGAACCTCAGCTTTGATTTTAGCACTGTTTGTTGTAACGTCTCATCTTGCTCAATTCCAATCGCCCTGCGTACCCATTCATTAGTCCTTTTCTCCGTCCATGATGTTCTCAGCATCTTCCTCCATATCCACATTTCACAAGCATTGATTTTTTTCTCTATTTTCTTGGTCATTGTCCACGTCTCACTGCCGTATGTTACTGTTGGTATAATCAAGGCCCTCACCAATCTTTTTTTCGTGTCTGTGCTCACATGTTTGTCTTTCCATATTTTTTCTAGTCCATTCATTGCGGCTTTTCCAATCGCCACCCTTCGGTTTATTTCCATGTCGCACTTTCCTTCTCTTTCTACTACTGATCCCAAGAATGTAAAGCTTGTTACCGTCTCTAATTCCTCTCCATCCACCATAAAACTGCCCTCCTCAGCTGTTGTCATGATCTTCGTTTTCTTTATATTGAAGTATAGTCCTGCTTTCTCGCTCTCTCTCTTCAGCCTTCTTATCAGTTCTACCAGATCTGTTTTTTTACCTGCTAATAGTGTTGTGTCATCTGCGTATCTCAGATTATTCAGTGTTCTTCCCGCTATCTTTACTCCCTCTTTTGCTCCATCCATTTCCGCCATCCTCATTATCCTTTCTGCATATAGGTTAAACAGGAATGGGGACAGAATGCATCCCTGCCTCACTCCTTTCTTTATTTTGATTCTTTCAGTATCTCCAAATTCAGTTCTTATTACCGCAATCTGTTCTTCGTACAATCCCTTGAGAAGTTGTATCAAGTGTCTTGGTATTCCCATTTCTATTAAGGTTTTCCACATCAACTCATGATCAATGCAATCGAATGCCTTACTATAGTCAATGAAGCATATGTATAATTTTTGTCCATACTCCTTTTGTCTCTCCATTATCCACCGCATGTTGGCGATATGATCACGAGTTCCGCGGGATTTCCTAAATCCTGCTTGGTTATCTGGAAGCTCCCTCTCTATTATGTTCTCCATTCTTTTATGTATTATTTTAAGTAGTATTTTACTTATGTGCGATATCATTGCTATGGTCCTGTAGTTTTCACACTCTCTCGCATCTCCTTTTTTGAATATAGGGATAAAGATTGAGCTCTTCCAATCCTCTGGCCATTTTCCGGTTGTCCATATGATATTGCACATTTTTGTTATTGTCTTTGTCATTGCGCCATCTCCTGCTTTTACCATTTCTATGGGTATCCCATCCGGACCCGGTGCTTTATTGTCCTTCAGTTGTCTAATTGCCCATTCCACCTCTGCTTCCAAAACGTCCGGTTCCTTTTCATGTTCTGATGTATCGATTCGTTCTTTCATTACTCTCCTATCTTCACTGTACAGCTCCTCTGTGTATTCTTTCCATCTGTTCTTCATTTCCTCTTCGTCTGCGATTATGTGTCCATCCCTTGACCTCATTGATCCCATTCTTGGTGTGAATTTTCTCGTTATTTCCCTCACTTTTGAAAACATTTCTTTAGTTCTTCCTTTCTTTCCCTCTTCCTCCATTTCCTTGCACATTGCATTTAGATGTTTTTCTTTGTCTATACGTACTTGCTTTTGGAATGCTCTATTCATTTCTCGTACCTTGTTTTTGTCTCCTTCTTTTTTTGCCTCCTTTCTTTCTACAGCTATGTTGATAGCATCCTTCGAGAGCCACGGAGTTGTTGTGACTTTCTTTTTCTTCGGAATGTGTTTCTCAGCAGTTTCTAGTATTATTCCCTTCACCTTCTCCCACAGGTGGTTCGTGTCCTCATCTATCATCGTCTCGTCCCTCTCTAATATTTCAAACCTATTCCTTATTTCCGTTCTGTATTCCGGTGTAATTCCTTTGCAGTCATACGTGTTCAGTCTTTCTCCTTTTTTCAATTTCTTCAATTTCGTTTGCACTGTTGCCACTAATAATTCATGATCAGTTCCACAATCCGCGCCTGGTCTCGTTCTTACATCCCTTATCGTGCTTTTCCATCTTTTGTTTATCAGTATGTAATCTATCTGATTCCGATGTTTCCCATCTGGTGACGTCCAAGTGTACAGCCTTCTTTTTGGCTGTTCAAACCATGTATTCATTATTCCCAAGTTGTTCCCATCGCAAAACTCTACTAATCTTTCTCCTGCCTCGTTTTGTTCTCCTAGTCCATGACCTCCAATCGTGTCCCCTGCTCCTCCGACGTACTTTCCCACCTTCGTATTGAAGTCACCAATGACCATTATTACATCTCCCTTAGGGATTCTATCTATTGTACTTTGCAGCTCATTGTAGAACTTTTCATGCTCTTCTTCTTTTGCTATCGATGTTGGTGCGTACACCTGTACAATTGTTATGTTAACTTTCCTTCCCCGAAATCTTACGCTCAGTATTCTGTCACTCACCGTGTCATATCCCATTATTGCATTTGCACTTGTCTGATCACACATGATTGCCACCCCATTTCTTCCTTTTTCCTCCTTCCCTGACATTATTATCTTATAGCCATTCCAATTAAAATGTCCTTGTCCTTTCCACCTTGTCTCGCTTAATCCCATGACTGATATTTCGAGTCGCTTCATCTCTCTCTGTATGACATCCATCTTTCCACTCTGCATACTACGCACATTCCACGTGCCTATCTTCATCTTCTTCTTGCAGCTCAGGTTGAGTCTTTGCTTTCTGGTGCGATCCGCCTCTGGACGTCCTTTCGGCTTTGGTCCCGTTGCTTCATTAGACCGGATTGCTCTTGACTCTCCATCTTGCTCTTTCCCAGTAGCTGTTAAGTCGCTCTCCGGCCTGGGAGTCTCACCATCTGCGACTATTGTTTTGCATGAATTGTATTGTCTCATGAGAAATATGAGAACAGCAATTAACTTTGTTGACCTTTTGGCTTGGGTACAGTAGGTAGGTAAGATAAAATAAGGCTCAGTGTCCAGCTCTTTCAGCAACTGCCCTGAGGTTGAAGGAGATTTTGGCAGACCATCTGTGGAATTACTGGCCAACTGGTGCCAACTCAGCCTTACATCCTTTCCAGTTCCATAAAAATTAAGTAATGATACAGTTTGTATGATTCAGAGAGGTGTGCTATTGATGAGTTGTTGTGTTCCTGTTTGCACATCGCCCAAAAGATCATTTGGTGACGCTTGTGAGGAGTTCCTATAGAGGTTTATACACAAGTTCATTATCTTTACCTTCTATGGAGGCATGTTATCAGGCGTGTTACTCTTATCTTTGCCTTTCTTTGTAGGGCAACGCAGCACAATTCGCTGGAGCAACGGGGTTCTCCAAGTGGAACTTCTCCGCCCCTCCGACCCTTCATTCCTTCTTATATCGATGATTACCCTTTGCGGAAAACAGGTATTAACTCTTTCTGTTTCATTCATCTGCTGGAACGTATCAAGGAACAAATGACTGAATGAAGTTAAGATACAACAAGAAGCATACAACAGTATCTAGATTTAATTTTTTTAAACAATTAATACTGATTATTTCTTACTAGCCTCAGATTTTCAGACTGCCACATGATGTTTCATTTTGGCGCCTTTTTGAAGTTCTTTAAAGGTGCTATACAAATAGCAAGATAGATACATGCCTACATAATTGCACAGTTCCATGCATGCATGCAGTACATGATTATTTACATCATACTTACGTACACTGGCTCGCATACATGCATGCATGCACACAGGCATACATACATAGATTTTAGTTGATTGGTTGAGTGATTGACTTGTAACTTGAAGTGCACAGTTTTGAGTCTTCAGTGAGGTTGTTATAGCATAGGGAGTTTGAGAAGGAACTCCTTACTGCAAGTTGCTTAGCGCCATCTATTGTTTCTAGTGTACCACTGACAACCATGGTGACCAACAACTGATTGATGACTGAGGAGGATGCTCATGTAATTTGTTGTTCCTGTTGTTTCTGCACGCTTGGTTTTATATTACACTTATTGTATTGCATTAAAACATTACGTTAATCATCATCATCAGCATCAGTATCATCATCATCATCAATCTTCATCGTCGTCGTCGCCGTCATCATCATCATCAATCATTATCATCATCATCATCAATCATTATCATCATCGTCATCATCATCAATCATTATCATCATCATCGTCATCATCAATCATCAGTCATTATCATCATCATCATCATCATCAATCATCATCATCAATCATTATCATCATCATCATTATCATCATCATCAATCATCATCAGTCGTCATTATCATCATCGGCATCAGTGGCATGCTCCTGTCTGAAGCATTGCCTCAAGGCTTTGTGCAGCTCAGAGATCAGTGGGTGGAGATCTGCCTTCACTATCTGGGTCTGTGTGTATCTAGACTGTCCAACTAGTCTCTTCCAGCTCCTTGGGAACGGAGGAGGGCCGCAATCAAGGCTCAGAGCACCCTAATATGACCCTGCCTGCTACTGCAACATGCACAATGCCTGAACATCCGTAGTCTTAACAGGCACTGTATAAATAGCCAATAAATGTATGCATTGAAATATTCTATATATATACAATAAAAAATATTACTAATTGTAATTCTAATATTAGAAAAGGAGTTGATTTTGTACCCAATAAATGAATTCCAGCTTCTGAGCCAAATCTAAAGATGCGTTCAAAGCGCTTATTTCGACATCAACATCAGGTTGTACAGCAGCAGAACAGTCCGCTCTTGATACATAACGAAAAACGTCGAAGAAAACATCTCTTCTCCAGTGAGTCAGTCTATCCATTGGGAATATCTTTATTACTGTATTAGTATGAAAGGTTTTAACACATGCAAAGTCACATGGAATCTGAGTAGCAGAGAAATGCAAATCTGGGCCACAAATCTGAGGTCTTGTTCCTGTGTTCAATGTCATCAGCTAAGAGACAGTACTGAACCGCTGTTATCTTTTCCCAGGGCTTGGCTTAGAACACCTGTGAATAAGAATCTTGCACAGTACTGTATAAATGCTCTGAGTGAATATTCAATTCAGTGCCAATATTCAAGTCTCCAATATTCATTTTAAACTCTAAGATGTTCATTATTATCTTACACTTGTAATCAGTACTAGCCAAGTACTGTATCAGTGCTATTGTTGGGTACTGAAAAGCGCTAGACATGTATCAAGTGTTTAGATACATACATGCATACTACAGAAATGCTCAGTTATGTTGCATTACATCAGATGCATATAGAGGCTTCTTACACTTACTTACTTTCCTGCTTATATTAAAGAGTTCAGTGAATCGATTAATTTTGCAGTGAGTAGCATTGGCAGCAACCCAGAGAGTCGACCTGATTCACCACCGGCGCCACTGAGTGTCTACGACTCAATGACGCACCTTCCACACCACAAAGATGTAAGTTTCATTCTAAACAGGGATTTGCTGTCACCTGTAAGAAGATAAACGATTGCTTTCAGGTAAGTTGAGGTAATGAAATGTAATAATCCCTGTTTTATGTACCTTATGATCTCAAAGTCATGGTAATGCATGACAACTGTAATCCAGCAGCCTTGCTACCTTCCAGTGTGATGTGTTGTGAGTGATGGTGTGCCTTTAAATAGATGCTGGAATGTTTAAGCACCAGCTTAAGAAGATCTTGACTGTAGTGGACTGCTGCTGCTGCTGACGATAACTGTAAGTGGCTTCGTACAAATGCCCCATCCCCAGACACTTTCAAGTCATGGCTCTAGATATATCTTTTTAAGGTACCTTATGACTGTTGTTGATTTTTGAACTCATGTACAGCGGCCTTTTCTTCTGCTTCGACCATGCTATGGTGCTATATAAATTGTCTTATTATTTTTTTTCTGAGGTAAAAAAATCCCTCAGGAACTAAAAAATATTAAGTTAGGAGTATGAGTATAAAATGATCACTAAGATTATTATTATTATTAATTTATTATTGTTGTTGTTGTTATTATTATTATTAAATAATTAAATGTGGTGTTCAATCCAGTTGTGAGACATTTTCCAGGTGGATTAACAGATAGGAATTAAGTTAGGAATTACTTTGCCAAAGATTATGCAAATGGAAAGCAAGCAACCCCGTGTAAACTGTGAAATAAAAAAATACCTGTGGACTCTCCGGGCAGATATAGTGCTAAAGTTTTTAAAATTTATGGGACATGTACACCTCTGCCTTCCTCAGTGAGAGCCACTGTTTCCTCTGCAACCTCAAAAGGTGTTTCTTGTAGGAAGCCAGCCCCACAAATTAAACGAAGTTTGTCACTGATGTCAGTTGCATATATGCAACTGACATCAGTGACAAACTTCGTTTAATTTTAAGTCTAACAACTTCTATAGTGCCGTTATAATGCCAAGGCTTCAGTTGATGGTTGTGGCAAGTTAAACCATAGTAAAAAGTCAGTCTGTGGGAGAAGTCTGGTCAAGTTCGATGCACAAGAGAAACCAGAAATCAGGTTACTGAGGGCAAGCAAGTTTAAGCTGATGAGTGTGAAGGTTAAGTTACGTTAAAGAACTGATAGAATGTATGGAACTGGGCAGTTTAATGTGTAACTGGGCCTATTACAGACTTAATAAAGGTGCTATAAAATTATGCGCAGCGTTACGTTATGTTGAAACTTGGCCTGTCCAGAGTAACGACGCATATGTTAAATAGCTGGCACAAAATAAATTTTGCCATGACTTTACATTACAGATTAAATGTAATGTAACGAACTGATTTGAACAGGAACCTTCGACAGCCTATCCAATTCCTCTGCCAGCGAAATCTCTCATCAACCAAAGCATGCCGAACGTCGCCATTGGACCGATTCCTCTGCCGCCTGTGCCAGATCTGTCGTACAAGATGGATGATACTGTAAGGTGCCTTTTAAGCTTACGTAAAGAGTATTAGTGCTGCCGCTAATGTGGAAGTTGCCATAGATTAGAGGTGTGCCGAAGAAGAAAAGCAGTCCCTTTAGATAACCTGAGGGGCAGCCATGCATATAGAGTGTTGGCAACTTCACTTTCTTAGCCTTGGCATATGAGGGCAGGTGCCGAGTCTTCTGTCTTGGCACCTGATCCGGACAGTTTGCAGTCAGTGTGCTCATTTTATAGTTGAGTTCACAAGGGGGTGCAACTGGAGCGGAAATTTTGAGTTCTTTCTGCTCTGGCAGGGGTTTCAACCCCAACACGGTCCAGTAAGCCATGTAGAGGTGGGAGTAGTCCCAATGTTTAACGACATCTTATGGCATCAAATTCCGTTGATGTCGCCCTCCTCCTTTGTCCAGGCTTGGGACTGGCGATACCCGAGTACGGCAGTGGCGGAGTTGTAGAGGTGGGAATAATTCAGAGGACAGCCTTCAAACTTAAATGAAACTGGTTTCAACAGTGATGATGTTCTTGTTCATATTGTTGTTGATGTTGACTTAGTTGATATTGTCATAGATGCTATAAAATACGTACATGTTTGTATTTATGCTTGCATATACCTGACTGTTTATGTAATGCCTTTTAAGAACCTCTCAAAGGCACTTGGAATATGGACAACTGAGAGATGACATCTAAGAAGCTGTTGCTTGTGATGCTTTTTGCTGTTGCTGAAGTTGTTCTTGCTATTGTTTTAGTTCTTGTTGTTGATGTTATTGCATAGTTTTTGTTAGATTAACTTGCTTATTCACCGTAGCCTGAACTTTGATTCTTCCCGACCTTTCGTGTTTAGACCGGGCTCGTCCAACGGACCATATATAATGTTTGAAAATAGTTTCACTTGAAGTGCCCATCAAGTGATGCCTTTACATTATGATATTAGTGCTTTACAAGTCCTTAAGTTGAGTTGCTCACTTGTTGAAGAACTTTTCTGATGAACTTTTAACATCATTTAAGCTAGCAGAGAAAGTGCCACTGATTAGTTTCTCTTGAAGAGACGTTTATACAAATTTACGATTGCAGTTACAATTAGGGTAGATTAGATAGTTGCATTCGATCTATTTTGACTGTAGAGCGTTCCTGCTCTCAGCACAATGGAGGCAAGGTTACGTTCATTTGTTCCGGGTTACCGCCCCAACAATATGCTGCCGTCACTTGGTCTCAACTGTACCAGCAGCAGCACTTATGACCGGGACCCTCACCTTCAGAACCCTCTGCTTGTTGAAGCCCAGTTGCATGCCCTGGAGATGGTTAGAAAGACCGGAAGGCTTCCGTATGTCAGAGGACCCGAATTGTTTCCGTATCTTCCGATGGGAAGCGTCGCAAATCTTTCAGATGCACACTATCGACTCTGCAGGTTGTTTACCTACTGTGCCTAAATAGCTTGGCAAATGTAATGTAGTGTACTACGTAATATTCTATGTCTTCTTCTGGTTCTCTGTCCTCAAGCACTTTCAAACGTCCGATACCACTCCTCTCGGTGCTGATCTTCCTCTTTCAGCCTGCTATGTCCGTCTGTCATGATCATCCAATCCACCAGCATCTGTCTGGGTCTTCCTCTTGTCCTCTTCCCTTCCATGCTGCCTTTCAGAGTGAGTCCCCTCTCAGGTTGTGATCAGTCCATTTTCTCTGTTGCACATTTATTGAAGCTATCATAGATCTTTCCTCTCCAGCTCTTTTCTGCACCTCCTCATTTGTTACATATTCCATCAAGCCAACTTTTTCCATCCTTCACCAAATCCACATTTCGAAGGCCTCCAGTCACTTGTTGTCCTCCATGTTTTGGATCCATACATGACCTGGCTGCATATCAGAGCTTTAGTATACTATTAATATAATATTATTATGTAAATATTAAGTATTTGTTACTTTGTAATGTAGCACAGTATGTGATATACTGTAATGTGATCTATGCTACCAATTCTACTCCTTGATGGCATGTGCATGAACAGCACAGAAATCAGTATGAACAAGATATAAATAATTAAAACTTATCTCAGCAGTAGAAGAAAAGGAAAAACTAGCCAGAAAATAAAAATTTGTAAACCAAAATCGATAATTTAACTGTTAAATTGACAAAATTTATGTAAAAATGCCAGTACTGTGTAGTGTAAGGTAATGTGTAATGTAATATTTTGCAATATAAATGAATTTTGCTGAAATTAAGGTAATAGTTTCTAAATTAGCAGAGCAAGAATCATAAGTTATTTAAATTAAATTATGATAGTATACAGTATAATATAATACAATAGTTTACTATAGTTGATTGTATAGTTGTCTGAGTTTATTTGTTACCTGCCTAAATATAATTTATGTGGCATATTGCCAATGTAACATGGAGAGTACCAGAAGATGGTCACTATGTAAGGATATTAAGCAAGTCCTTCATGCAGTTCCATGGGGCCATTGATTGACTGATTGATGGAATGATTGGTTGATTGACTGATTGATTAATTGATAGCCAGACAGTGGCACTGTATAATTATCTAAGTTACGCTGTAATACCGGTATTGATGTGTGGTATTAGGCCTGCAATGTCACGTACACTGTCAGAACCAATTCCGTTGCCTGGACAACTGTTGTGGTCGAAGCAAACGTTGTCATCGAAAGACAGCTACAGCCAATTCCATAAACAGGTTGATCCATTTGCATACTTTGGATTTTTAAGATTTTAATCTTTATGAATGCTAATTACCATTGGTTGATTTTTTAATTTATCTAATTAAATGACTTTAATGTGATTGTTTGTGATTGTTTTGATTGGTCAAGTGATTGGCTTACTGGCTGGTTGGCTCGTTGGGTGGCCAATGCTGACCATTGTAAGAGAACTACATAAACAGAAATTATTTATTTATTTATTTATTTATTTAAAGGACTGATTATGCATTTATAATGCCAGTATTTGCCATTTCCTGAATTTCCTTTTAGTATTTTGTCGAAGCTTATCTGACATAATTGTTACTTACTTATTTCTGTGCCAGAAATTGTTGCAAATACCAGGCAGTAAAAGCCAAATGGAGAATGTTGATGAAATTGCAGAATCTCACCTGCAGCAGGTAATGAACAACTGGCGCTTCTTACAGTGAGATATATTAGTAAATTTATTTAAATGGTGTTATACAAGTGACCTGGTACATGCATACCACATGTACTTGCATGTATACATACATACGTATTTGCATACATTCTAAGATACATAAAATATGTATCCTAAGATTTATATAGCACGTTCAGCATGTTTTAAGAACCTTACAAAGGCGCTGGAGCGTGACTGTCTACCGGTTCTGAAGGGTGCGTTTTAGCAGGTTCAGCACCAGGATAGCCATGCCGTGCGTTCACACTCAGAAGGACAGCACGCGATCTCTATACATACATGTATAGCACCTTTGAGGATTTCTTAAGAGGCACTGAGCAAATGTTTTATTAGAGTTAAGTGTACATACACAATGATAGCTACCTTTGGCTGCTGTTTCTACTTTGGTGTTCTGCCCTCAGGCAGGTCCAGGAATCCGACGATGACATTCTTCTCTGTTCTGTGCCGTTTCTTTAACTTGTTCCCCCATCTGCTTTCTTTATAAATTGTCCGGTCCAGCAGTTCTTGGCCTTCCAGTGGCTTTCTTTCGGTGCTTTTAGTTTTTACCGAGACCATATCACAACCTCTCTTTGTCTTCCTGTACTTGAGTGTATCCGCCTCAAGTTGACACACCTAATGTTTAAACCTCTAAAGTCTGTTACTGGATTTCACCGGGTAAGCCCTGGAGTCGATAACGAAAATGTCCGGAAACCTTGTATCTGAGTATTTATATAGCACTATATAAGAGCCTCACAAATTCTCTGAAACACAGCTATCTACAGACTAACAGATCTAAAAAATTTTGAGTCGTCGCATCACTTAAGGTGTTAAGAAGCACCTGTGAAAGTGGCTTAGATGCACTGTAAAAGTGTCTAGTTACATTACATTGCATTACTTTACATGCCATTACATTACACCATTATATGTTCGTTACGAAGGATGCTAAAGAGTTTGCAGAGAAGATGGATGACACCGAGTTGGTCATCTCAGATACGGAGGTAGGTGACAATCACCATACGTCTCATCTTGCCAACTGCAGAGCAGAAGAATCAAAGCAGCTGGATTATCCTCTCAGATGCAGTGACCTCTGCAGTGCAGACCTCAGGTTCCCATCTCAGGAGCATCCTCGGACTAAGGTTGCATGTGGCTCTAAGGATGATACTCAGGATCGACTGCTTCTGAGGACACAGGCTTCAGCTTCACCCGAGCCTCTCAATGGCCAGTTGTTTACAACAGGTGAGACGTCGTTATGGAAACGGTTACCTTAGTACCTGATGATTAATTGGCTCTAAACTCCAGCATAATGATCTTGTATTTTTAGTTGTAATGTATTGTAACCTGAAGGGATATATTCCAGATGAAGTGATTGTAATGTGTGCTTAAGTCTTATACTAGTGGTGGCAGTGGTGGTGGTGGTGGGTTGGTGGTGGTGGGTTGGTGGTGGTGGTCATCGTCTTCATTGTGGTAGCAGTTGTTGTGGTGGTGGTGATATTGATAGTGATAATGAGAGCTTTTATGTTGATGTTGATGATAGTGTTAATGACATCGACGATGATGTTGACACAAAGCTGTGGCAGATTACTGTATATGTAAAGTTCTTGTTTTCAAGCGACACAGGGAATGATTGAATCTGCTTTATGCCTTGCAAAACATCATTTGCCACCTCTTTCCAGACATGTCTTGGCTTGCTACCTGACGTGTCGATGACCTTACTGGGCTTCTCACATAGCTGCGAGGGATACATGAAATTTCCATATCGCAAAGTGCCATGGCAGGGCATTATTTATAGGCTGTGTTTTATATTTAGCACTTTGATTGTGTAATCGAACTGCAAGTTAATAGGATCTTGTTTTGCATTTTATGTTGGGGCTATAAACTAGGTGCTATACTAATGCAGGGATGGATGGATGGACACATAGTTGGAATGAGTGGGTGGATGGATGGACAGATGGACAGATGGATATGACCACGATTTCACTTGAAGTGAACATTGATTAATGCCTTGTGCATTATGATAAAGGCACAGTGGAAGTAACCAGATTAGATTATGGGCTTTGCTAGCCAACATTGGGTTACGTGATGATGAATTGCGTTAATTGAATCTGGTTGTTTATGTGACCGTGTTGTTTTGCTGTTGTTGTTTGTTTCTATGTCAATTCTCTTTTATGAATAGGACTGTCTTATGATGTGACAATGCTGAAGCATCAGTGTCTCTGCGGCAGCAACTCTTTTCATCCAGAAAATGGCAGTCGACTGCAGGCCATCTGGGCACGCTTTCAGGAAGCAGGGCTTGTAGACAGGTGCCAGGTGAGGTGATTTGCCTGTAGGTGCCAGGTGAAATGATTGGCTTACAGGTGCCAGGTGGCTGATTAGCTTGTAGGTATTTCAAAACAGGTAGATGAGTCTGGGTGCTAATTTTTGTTGTACTCTGTTTTTGAGAGGTTTATAAAGTTTTCTTAGCATTTGCTGGAAGTAATCAGATTAGTTGCTGAGAGTATACTTCATATGCTATGTTATTGTTGTGTTTGCATTACTTTGCAATGATTGTTAATTGTTTCTGTTGTTTTGTCATCTGTGCTGCTTGTCTCAACTGGCTGAAGCTGTGGACATGGATCTGAGTTGGTCTTAGACTGGTGCACAATGAACTGATGAACTTGGCACAGAATTAGAGCTTAAGATTAGATAATGGCTTAGTATTAAAAAGAGTTTTTTAACAGATAAAGGCTTCGGTTTGTATAGAAACAGCTGTGGCTATGAATTGTTAGCGACTTCATGACTTCATTTTTTAGCCTTGGCTTAAGAGGGCAGAGGACCAGTCCTCTCCCTTACCACCTGATCTTCTCACTGACACTGTACGTCCAGTTTACTCATTTTGTTACCTATCTTGATAAGAGGTGCAAATTGAACAAAAATCTTCAGATATTGTTTTGGGGATTTGAAGCCCAGCCTTTGAGTTGACAGTCCAACATGCTAACCACTAGACTACTTGTTGAGAGAGATGTAATAAAATCCCAGTTACCTTACTTTACCTTAGCTTGCCTAACCTTGTTTGTTTTTTCTAGAAAATCTTGCCACGAAAGGCGACACTTGAAGAATTGCAGACATGTCATAGTGAGCCGTATGTACACATGTATGCCGGCGGTCCTGGTAGAGAAGATCCAGAAATATTCGGTTAGTCATTGTTAGTTAGTTTCATTGGTTAACTGCTTAAAGACAAGCTCTGTGTTACATAATCTGTCGATACCATGATACCTTTTCTTCTCCTATTGGTTCATTTCAATTTGTTTCTAGACTTGACTCTGAGATTGCATGGCAGGAAAGGTGTCGATTAAATGCGTGATGGATGCACAACATTGATGGTGGTGATATGTGTAGGATGGATAACACCTGGATGGTGGTGATATGTGTAGGATGGATAACACCCGGATGGTGGTGATATGTGTAGGATGGATAACACCCAGATGGTGGTGATATGTGTAGGATGGAGGATGGTGGTGATATGTGTAGGATGGATAACACCCGGATGGTGGTGATATGTGTAGGATGGATAACACCCGGATGGTGGTGATATGTGTAGGATGGATAACACTCGGATGGTGGTGATATGTGTAGGTGTAGGATGGATAACACCCGGATGGTGGTGATATGTGTAGGATGGATAACACCCGGATGGTCAAACAACTGAAGGCCTGTAATTGACACCAAGAGGCAGTTTGATTCCAAATCCACACCAAAGGGTCAAGCAGGTGACAGACAGACAGACAGCTACAGTGGATGGTGTTTGGAATTGGACGAGTGAGAGAGAAAGAGAAGAGAGAGGAAATAGGGTAGGATTTTTTAAAAAGGGTTAAGGTTAGCATTATATATCTGTAATTCTGCATAGAAAGTAGAAATCTTTCTAATGCAGGGTTTTCTTGCTGCAAACAGTTTGCTTGAATTCTGAATACGACGAGTATTTCAAAAGATGTTTATTCTTGTTTGTTGCAGAGACATTTGTGTCGCGTTTCTGTAAGCTGCCTTGTGGTGGAATTGGCGTGGACTCAGACACGGTCTGGAATGAATCCTATACGCCACTGGCAGCACGCATGGTATGTTGTACCACCTTCTGTCATGCTCTGGTACAGATTATTCATTCAGATCCTGTTGTTCATTTCATTGTCTTTTTCTTTATGTGATTATTCCTGTTTGCTGTGGAGGTTTTTGCAGTTTCTCGCACCTTTTTCTGCAAACTGTAACGTATACTGCTCTTGAGGTATGAGAAGGTGCTGTATAAATATTCAGATACATACATATGTGTATACAAACATGCACACAGGCATACATATGTGCATACTACGATTCCTCGCTTAGCCGATGGACATATGGCATGTTACTAAATGCATTACTTACTTATACATATGTGCCTATATGTACATACCTGGTACATATATTTATATATGTGTACATACATACCTACCTGCGTGCATACATACATACATACATAAATATGCAACTGACTGTACGGCTTCTTGCCCATTTATTTTAGCCTTCTCGCATTTGTGGTTAGTGACCTGAACTACTGTATTTTAATTCTAGTAAACAAAAATTGTAAAATAGATGTACTGATTTGGAAAAGGAAACATGTTTGTGAGATGGGTTTAATCTGTTTGCTTAAAGGCCACAGGCAGCGTGATTGAACTTGCCTTCAGCGTTGCACAGCAAGAAGTACGCAATGGTTTTGCCATTGTTCGTCCACCAGGTCACCATGCTGAAGACACCCAGGCCATGTAAGCAGATGCCAGCAATCCATCTAATTCTTAACTATTGAGATTGTCATTATTGTCATCATCATCGTCGTCATCATCATCGTCGTCGTCGTCATCATCATCATCAGAGTATTAGACAGGACCTTGTTGACCATTTTCCCCAGCAACTTCTGTGATGTGTTTCTAGGTTGCTTTTAACATGAAAGTATATTTTGCTCGCATGGATCATATCGTACGAACAGCCTGTGCGTATGTATGTATGATGTATGTATGTATATATCTGAGTATTTACATGATGTCTCTTAAGTACCTCTCAAATTACCAATGTGAGTGTCAGTTTAATGTAATGTACCAGGTAATGCCATGTGATATGTGACACAGGAGCTGAATGACGAAGTGCTTGCTTTGTGTTTAGCTATTTTTTAAAGCACTTATAAGCAGAGTCAGTAAATCTGAATCTGAGGCACGGATGCGTGTTCGCTTGGGGGCCATCTTATGGAGTTATGCAAAAGCCAGAGTAAAATAGTGCATCTTGACGTGTGGTGGGCCGTCTACGTGGAATGGCTTCTGTCTTTATCTGCGTGCCCTTCTAACGAGGGATGCTAGATACACTTTTCACCAACAGTTAAAATCTGTTCTCTTTCCCCAGAGCTGGGTTGTGAGTGCCTCTTGAGTATGTTAATTGAAGGGATGCTATATAAATGTTCTGAATGAATGAATGAATGAATGAATGTCATTTAGATAATATAAGCAAGTTGGCAACTTGAGTAAGTAAGTAAGTAAGATATTTGTTAACACGCCATGTGTCCATCGGCTGAGCGAGGAATCGTAGGCCTTTTATGGTAGACTATTTCAAATATGAGGAGCACAGCAGCTAAGGGCACATGATCCTAAAATTGTCCTGAACTTAGGTTCTTGCAACAAACCAGTATCGGAAGAATGCAGCAGCTTAGAAGGGCAACATGGAGGGATCTGTGGCTGAGAGAGCAACGTTGAGTTGAGTATTGTCAGCATGTTGCTGGACCATTATAGTATAAATGCAGTTTGACAAATGGGCAAAATAAAGATAGAAAAAAGGAGAGGCCCAGGAACAGAACCCTGAGGTACACCTGAACAACAGGCAATAGGATCAGAGCAAGATGAGTTTATTGCCACTTGTTGAGAACGATCATTCAGATAAGAAGATATCCAGTGAAGAGCACATCAGTAAATTCAAAAGATGTATGGAGTCGAGACAACAATATACTATGATTTACAGTATCAAATGCAGCACTCAAATCAAGAGATATAAGAAGAGATGCTTTGCCAGAATCCACTGAACGAAATATATTGTTAAGTGTGCCAGTTATAGCTGAATGATGTTTACGGTAAGCCGACTGAAAAGGACTACAATTCAGAGAATATGTTATATTCCTCAGAAAGATGTATGAGAATTACATGTTCAAACAGTTTGGAGATATTATTCAGATTGGAAATGGGTAGGTACTTAGCTGGACAATTCCTTCATGCACATTTGCTTAGCACCTTGGACTTTCTGATACAGTGGCACTGTATAAATAATGCTGTAGTGTGTTGTCACCAAAGATATTTAGCACATTATAGGAGCTACTCAAAAGCACTGTGTTTGCATTGTATGCCATACATAAATAAGTAAGCAAGTTAGTAGTAGCTTCTGTTGTGCCAGTGTCGAATGCATAAGGCATCAACCGATGGTGCACCAAAACCGCAATCAGGTCAAAATCTAGAAGTCCACTATGACAGAGAGGCCGCCTATGGTGGATAAGCAATTTGAAAAAGGTAGGTCTTAAACTGAGAACGAAAGGACACAAGCCATTCAGCAGAACATCAGGACATATCTAGGAGGCCAACATTGTCATTATCCAACAATGCCTTCCATTTAATTTCAGGGGCCACGGCATTGAGTTGTCCCCAAACTGGTTTGAGTGACGATTGCCTCGTAAATTATGGGAAATGAAAAAGGTGCTAAGAGGTGGGAATTAATAATAAATTATAAAAAATTCTAGGGTACTGAATCCACTGCCAGTGGTCATACACACATGTACTTAGTGCTTTTGAGATGGTGCTAAAAGGTGATATATAAATCCTCAGATACATATATACGTGTATACATACCTGTTACATACATACATTCATTGATAAACTTTTGAAAATTTCTCTCACTATCTTCTGTTTTAAATGATTCTCGTTTTTATGTTGATTTCCAAAGGGGCTTCTGTTACTTCAACTCAGTGGGTGTAGCTGCCAAGCTCTTACTCACTCGACTCCATCTGACCCGAATCCTAATCGTTGACTGGGACGTTCACCATGGAAATTCCACCCAGCAGCTGTTTTACACTGACCCCCGTGTTCTCTACATATCGCTTCATCGCCATGACAATGGTCACTTCTTTCCTGGAACAGGAGCACCAGAGGAGTTTGGAATCGAGCGTGGACTGGGCTTCAATGTGAACATCGCCTGGGGTGGAGCTCTGAATCCTCCCATGGGAGATGCCGAGTATATGGCAGCATTTAGGTAAGGATTCCTGACAAGGGCAGAAAGATTTTTCAAGATTTCTGTTAAACTTGTACCTCGTAGCAAACTGAGGTATAAAATGCATCACTGTGGATGGGAAGATCAGGTAGTGAGGGAGAGGACTGGCCCCCTGCCTTCATGTGCTGAAAATAAGAAAGTGAAGTTGCTAACACTTCATACCCTTGGTTGCCTCGTGGGTCCAGCTTGAGGGACTGCTTTTCTGCTTTGTCTGTCTGTTTCTTTTCAAGTAACCAAATTAGCCTACAGAATCCTAGTGGGACTTTGGTAGACACTTATTTCTTTTCTCATGTATATTTCTTTCCTGGAACTGGATAACTGAAGGAGTTTGGTATCGGATGGGAACCTAAGGAGTTTTCATTATTCATTTCATGAGTTTGGAATCTCAGGATCTTGCTGGTATCATCCGGTTGCCGCCAAGTTTAGTTCTGAAGAAAAGTGTAGTATTGTTGGAATTTAAGCCATTTGTTTTGAAAGATCTCATGAATTTGAAGATATTTTGCATCTAAGTCCACTTCTGTTATGTTTATTGAGTCAACCATGTGGATTTTACTGATTTTGGATGATTTCTTCCTTGCTTACGATCATTATTGTTTGGCCGACGCCACGTTTTGGATTTAATAAAAACGTGCAACCCGGGATTTCTGCTTTCTTCATCTGTAAACCTACAATTTGGACTGTGAAGCTGGCAGCAACATGCCGTCTGTGGCCAAGAATCTGGAGCATTTACTGTCAGAAAGAATCTTCTGACATCAGACATTATACTTCAAATTCAGCTAGCTGCCAGTGAACTTACCATGCTTTGAACTGTATAACATTATGAATTGAACACGAGGAGCATGACAATGACGACGATGTTGCCTATTGTTATAACTCTGATGTTAATCATGGTTGGATCTATTTTTTGCTTTAAGAACCATAGTGATGCCTATCGCAAGAGAATTTCAGCCAGAAATCGTTCTTGTTTCTGCCGGTTTTGATGCAGCCATTGGTCATCCGGCTCCACTTGGTGGTTACCAGCTGAGCCCAGAATGTGAGTACTTGTCAGATATTTATCAAAACTATTGTAATCAATGCCCTTTGGTGTAAATATCTAATCTAATATGGAAATTCTATAGCAGTGTTTTCATAATGTGCAGTGTATCAGTCGATGGTTACTTCTAAGCAAAACCGCATTCCAAAAGCATAATCCGTTGGACAGAACCAGCCAAGATCTGTGAGGCCCCTGAGACTGGAAGACGTGCTACAGAGGAGAAGCAGTTCGATAAGATGAGACTTAAGCCTTGACCTAAAGTACAGGAACAGGAACAGCTGGCAAATTTCAGAGTCTTAAGGCAGCAACCAAAAGAGACTGGGAGCCCATTACTGCTCTGGCTTAGGCGTAAAAAGAGTCAAAGAATTAAATGACAAAGAAGTGCAATATTTGTGAATGTGAGGGGTAAGTAAAGACGAAATTAAAGTTGTCTGGCCAATGTGTATTACTTTGTAAACTATATCAGACATGTTTTAAACTTGATTCTCTGTTAAATAGGAAAACAGTGCAATAATTGCAGTATAGAGGTAATATGTTGAAATTTGACAGTTTTAGTTACGGCCCTGGCCAAGAAATTCTGTGTGAAATTGTCTCTGATGCCTTTAGAAGTTTGATTGCTCTATCTCCTAGTTTCCACTCTACTGGCAAAATCGGCTGAGGGTAGCCATGTCATTGATACAGTCTAATAATTCACTTGCTTTCTTATGACCAGCTCACAATTTGTGATTGGAAGCAAAGGAGAGATGATCCTAATGACTGGGAAAATCCATCCCATCTAAGGATTGTCTGAGCTAGTGAGGATAAGTGAGTAAGTAATACATTTGTTGACATGCCTTTTGTCCATCAACTGAACAAGGAATCATGGGCATAGGATGAAGTTTTCCCTAAAACCCTTTTCTAAAAAGTCTTGTCCTGCTTATGACTTATTGATTCCAAGAAACTCATGCCAAGAGTAGTTTTTCTCTAAAAAATGCTGTGAACTTAACATTATAAACACGATACAGTTTTGTGGTTTGATTGTTCTTGAGTTTTAAAATTTGTTTGACGATTGAATAGGTTTTGGTCAGATGACAAAGCAATTGATGTCTTTGGCTGGTGGTAGACTGGTTCTCGTTCTCGAGGGCGGCTATGAACCCCAGTCAACCAGTCAATCAGCTGAACTTTGCCTTCGAGCACTTCTTCAGGATGAGGTCAGAGCTCGACAAACCTGAATGGCAAGCTGTAAAGCCATAAGGAAAAGTCTTAGTAGTGTTGTAACGTAACAAAGTATTTGTGCAGTATATGTACACATGTGTTTGCAGAAATCTGGCTATTTAAATGGTGTCTTTTAAGAACCTTACAAAGATGCTATATAAAAATTCATTAACAATCCAGTAGAGTTTTATATTAGTGTCTGGACATTTAGCCCCTTTTCCATGTCTTTAAGGCTATGTGGCAAACCAGTTTGCCATGTGGCACCATAGAATTTATTTGACCAGATTAGATTAAAATCTTTTCCTCACCTGGTTGATTGATTATGCTCTAGAAGTGAGCTCTACAATAGATACCTCTGAAGTACAATTTTTTAAGACTAATTAACTCCAGCGACAGAATTCTATGGGTAGCACTGGAGTCAACGATGCGAAACTTTGGAAATCGTTGGCTTGAGATTTCTACAGCACTCAACGAAAGCCAGGATGCAGGAACCAGCTTATTCTCACCAGAGTTTTTTTAAAGCTTTGATCGGATAATAATATATTTCAAAAAATTATTTCTTTTAGTTGCTGTATGGTGGCATATAAATCCACTAAAATATAGTAAGGTTTACAGTACCGAATAAGAACGATGAGCTACATCATGTTTACCTAACATGACCTAGTTGTTGGCAGAAGGAAAGCCGATATCCAATGCTTTTGATTGATGCCTTGAGCATTGTTACATTGGTGCTATAGAAGTTCTCAGATTATATTCGATTAATTCCTATGCCTGATATATATTACATAAGTGATGTTGAGCCCAAGCATTGCTGGTTGATATTGTTGTAGGTGCCTTCTGTGTGTCAGCAGGAGAGACATCGAAGACCGTGTCCTGCAGCCATAGAAACCTTGCAAACAACAATCCAGTGTCAAGGTATGTCGCCATTTAACAATATTGTAACGTTCATTAATTTCGTAGTTTTCTATTTAGACATTCATCTTCAGACTAAATTAATACTTGTTGCTTTCTGTATCCTTGTTGTTCAGGTGTTGATGGTGGTGGTGAATCATTACCAATAAAAGTTGCCGCCACCACCATCACCACCACCACCAACTTCTGAACAATGATGATGATGCTACAGATGATAAAAGTGATGATTATTACTGGTGTTATTGTTGTCGCCATTGTTGTTTCTGTCATTTTTAACTGTCATTTGGTTCTTAATTCTGCTCAGGACATTTTTTTGGTTTTGTATTCTGACGAATATGGTTTTGGTTCTTATTTAGATGGTTGTGCTTTTTGGTTCTTGCTGTTTTGTGGCTAACTGGAAAAAGGCAGCATTATAAATAGGCTAGATGATGGTTTTCTGACCTGACCTGACCCAGTTTGTGGCAGTCTTCTGTGGGAGCCATGGTAGCTGATTGGTTTGAGCACCTGCCTTGTAATGTGGGGGGGTTAGGGTTAGGGTTAGGGGTCAGCCTCCCATGAGACAGTTATTGTGTAGGGACCTTGAGCAAGTCCATCATGCACAATTGCACAGCACCATAGATTGATTCATAATCATTAGATAGTGGTGCTTAATAAATCCAGAAATTATAATTTAGGCCGGGAAGCGTCACTTTCCTGCAAATCCCAGGCTGTTTCATAGCATTTGACATGATAGTGCATGCAGCTGTTGTTTTTTGCTTCCTCAGCTGCGTTCTGGAAGTGTTTGACACGACTGAGTTCCACAATCAGATGGTCGTTGACTGAGGCGGAAATGAAAGAGCAAGAAGAAGTGGAAACTGTGTCTGCTTTTGCTTCTCTTTCTGTTCTTCCAATTCGGCCACAAGTTCAGTGAGTACGTTTCAACAACTGCTTTTTACGTCTCTCATCTAATCACACAAATACACAGACTGTTAAGTGGCAGATTGGTTTTGTGTTTGGCTTTCACTTTTGCATCTAGCATAGGGAGCATGATTGTAGTTGTAATCTGACATTTATAAAGCGCCACTTCAAGAATAGACTCATCGGGGTGCGCCTGACCCAAACCATTGAGACCACTGTCAAATTATTACAGACTTCAGGTGCTTGCAAAACTGTGGAAGGGACAAACTGATAGTCTAGAGGTTGACCATCTGGTCTGGCAACCCAGAGATTGGTGGTTCAGATCCCCTGCAGCTCAGAAATATGTTTCTAGATCTCTGTTCCACTACCATTCCATAGTAAACTCGACTATAAATTCAGTACATTGACTGTGTGCTGTTGGTGGGGAGAATAGGCAGTGGTGGAGAGGACTGGTCACCTGCCCTTCTGTGCAAAGGCTAAGAAGAATGAAGTTGCAAACTCTTCGTGCCCGTGGCTGCCCCTCAGAGTTATCTCAAGGGGAGTGCTCTTCTAATCTTCTTCTGCATCCTGAATCTGAATCCAGGTCCATCAAGTTCCTTGTCAAGTTATTTTCCTGGACAACAGCTTCTTCGTAAATTTGACTGCTTTGATTCTGTTCTGTGAATCAGCTGTCTTACTCACAAAACTGCTGCCTACCCTGGCATAAATGATGTGAATATTGTTAAGGACAAAAGCACACCAGTCTGCAAGTCTGTAACTGCTTACAAGACTCTGCAGTTTGGTAAACTGCAGTCCCTTCAAAAAGTTTTGATTTGGGGTGAAGAATTGTTTTGTTGGAGTGCAAACGTGACAACGGAAATCCAAAAGCTTCAAGACATTTGGTTATGAGTTACATGTGGATTGACAGGGAATTTTTAATATCATGCTAGGGTTCGATTGAAGATTCTAACACTGGATTGAGAATTGAGAGGCTAAACTGAGCAATAGAATCTAACTAACACTGATGAACCACTTGCAGTCTAATCTAATATAGTGACGTCTATAGCACCATTATCATAATGCACAAGGCATCACTCATTGGTACCCTTAAATGAAACCGTAGTCACAAATCGTAACCATGGAGAGACCTATTCGAAATTCAGTTGGTCAGAGAAATCAGAAATCTGACTACATTGGGTAAACAAATTGAAACAGATGAGTCTTAGTTTAGACTTAAATTATATTAAAAAACTGATATAACACACAGAACCAGATAGTGAATTCCAAAGCTTTGGACCAGCCACCAAGAACGCCTGAGAACCCCACACAGTTCAAATACGACGCACAAGAGTCAAAGTAACATTTGTTGGTATGAGCTAGGCACAGCAGAGCAAGGAGCAGCGATAGATTGGCTGATTTAAATGCATTGCATCATGAACAATAAGAGATTTTAAACTGGATTCTTTTTGCTTAATGGGCAGCAACTGTAGTGAGCACTGTCGAGTGTAATATGTTGATAAGAATAATAAATACTAATTATTTTGATTAAAATAAGTTATTACTAGTTAATTCATTAATGTTTATTTTATTTTTACAGCAAACAGAACAAATCTGGTGATGTGTGCTTATCTGATGAATTGGTTGAAGAGACTGACATGTAAATCGAAGCATTGGCGTCGGAGCCCAGAAGACCTGGCAAGCAGGTCGATACTTCAGTACCCAGGATGTGAACTGTTAGTAAAACGATTATGAACTGTCTGTAAAAGAACATGTTCATGAGTAAAGAGATTTGAAAGACAGCTGATTGTGTGTAGCGCTAGTCATGAAGAAGATGTCTTGATTTGTTGACAACATAACCGGTTTTTTGCTTGGTCCAAGATATTACAATGCCTGTTTCAACATTTCTGTTGGGTTCCTGAGAGTTTTCTCAGTTTTTAAATAAGGAACAATATGAAAGTCGTTGCCAGAAAACAATTGCAAGAGTTGTGGCAATTATTATAGCCAGCAGTGCACATCACGTTGCAAGTTGGCAGAACACTTACTGCTGTGGACCAGTTGTCACTGCATTGGGTTCAACCCGGGGCTTGAGACAAGGAATTTTGGTGTTTATGCGTGCCTATCTATCCCTTTCTGCCACTCGCTTGTGTAACTAAATTGTGTGCTGTAGCTTTCTGTGTCAGTCCATTGTCTTGCTGCAACATATACGCTAGATAATTTACTGGTTATCTACTACGAAGTGTAGAAAATGAAAATGGTTACAATTTACTTGTATATATCTCTTGCTGTATAGTTGTACAGACGTGTCTTCATGGTGATTGGTCTTTGTAATTTTGAATCACAATATTGGGAATTTTCCAAATTTCTATATTTTGTAAATCACTGTATTCTTGATTTCTGAATTTGCTATATATGTAAATAGTTATATTTGTAAATGATTATATTTGTGAATTTGTATAGCTGTGGATCAAAATATATTTCTCAATCAATATATTTTTCAGTAAATGAGAACCTTTAAATCGTTGTATCTGTGATTTGCTCCATTTGTGAATCACTCTATTTTTTGGCATTTTACGAGAAAGTGACAATTACCACAATTTATTATTTTAATCAGTTTTATATTGTGTTATTATGTTGTTTTTAAGTTGCTAATTCAGGCAGTCAAGTGAAACTGCAATCTGCAGTCATAGTTCATTTTGTTGGTTTGTGACACGCCCTGTTTGAATGGAAGTGTAGACAGAAAATGAGAGGACCAGCATATAACTGTTTTAATGTGCAGGCTGCCTTAGTTTGCAGTGTTGACAAATGATATGTTTTAAATGTGCATGTTGCCAAGTTGCAGTGTGACATAATTGCACTTTGAAATGTGCAAGTTGTCTCAATTTGTAATGTTGACCAACTTACATATGTGCCTTTTACACATTGACCAACTTACACGTTTACAACTTACACATTTGCAAAGGTGCAGGTTGCCGCAATTGACTTTACTTGAGGAACAGACAACCAACACGGAACTTACAACATAAAGCACAAGATTTGTCTGTTTTATATCTTTTTTCCTGTTTTGCTTTTTAGTTTGTGCAAGTTCAAATATCAATGCAAGTTTAGTGTTTTGAGACATTACGTGTAGCATTTACAGTGTGTAGCATTTCTGGACTGTAAATTGCTGGAAGCACTGCCTTTAGAAGGTGTAAAATTTTTATGGAATAGTAAAATATTTCCAGAATTGTAACTTTTCAGAAGTGTAACCTTTCTGAAGTATAGCTTTTAACTTGGAAGTGTAACATTTCAAATGTGTAGCAACGGCTTTGCCTATAAAGCCTCGAAGCCGTAACAGGAAAAATATTAGTCCCTGGTAACAATGAGATATTGTTATGCATATGAAGTGTTAGCGACTCCATTTTCTTGAAACCTTGGAGACCATAAACTTCAGTGGGGTGAATCCTTAAATCTGATGCTCCAAGAGGAAGTCTCCTCTCAATGTATGACCAGTCTAGCTCCTATGTCTGCTTCCTGCTGCAGTTGTCGGCAGACTTTCTTCTTCCACCATTCTCAGAATTTCTTCATTGGTTATATGTTCTGTTCAGCCATTTTTCTGTTAGTTTTTAAGTTAAGTTTAATTAGCAGTTGTACCAACCAGTCTTATGGATTTTGGCTGTCCGTGTGTGGGTCTGTATATCTAGATATTTATGTAGTGACTTAATTGCAGGTGTTATGGTTATGTTGTGGTTTCCAGTTGTGGTTAGGTGCTGCTCAAAGATGAGCATGATGTGGAATTGTACAATACATCGGAATGTATTAACATTTAGTGGAATGGAATGTTTAAAGCAGATTTTTATGTGAACTACTGCTTGTGCCAGCTAGATGTCCTTGCTTCTGAATGACGACGTTCTTCTGGAGTTGAACCCAGACTTCTTGTTGGAAAGCGGAGTATTACCACTAGACCAGACAACTTCAGAGTGTGAAAAAAGATTTACCATCTTACAGGAAAGATTTGTAGGCCTCATGAAGCCATGAACGCTACGTACCATTGGGTGACTGACGAATTCGCTCTGACTGAATGACTGACTGACCGACAAGTTACTCACTGACTGCGACTGACTGATCCACTGACTGGCTGACCGACTGGTCAACAGCTTGCAGCAGTTTGCTGATTGAGTGAATGAATCATTTATTAAACGGACAAAATGTGTGACTAAAGTTTACTATATGTATTACTTGCATTCGAGGTATTTGCCGGTGCTGTGTGTAATATAATTATGTCGGTAGGTCATTATTCTATATATATATATATGTATCTTATTTTTTTAAGCACCACAGTCATTTTTTGCATGCATCTGTGTAGCTGAACATTTATGTAGCGCCTTTATTTAACATCACCAAGGTGAACTCATAGCACTTACATACTCACTTCTCTCCTTGCACTAACTACTGATTCCTGCTCGTTTGATTTTGCTCCAGCGCTTAAAGGACTTGAGATGCAAGGAGTGGCGCTTTCCTTCCCTGGTCCAAGGAAAGGATGTGATAAATATTGGCCGTTTCTTGGCTGTTGTTTTGTGCTGTTCTAGTTGCATGTGTTGCACTTGTTGTTTTGCATGCTTTTAATGTTGCATATCTCACGAGACAACGATTTAGACAACGATTATAGAGATCCGCTTGAGATAAACACTGTGAAAGGAAAAACAAGCCCTTAAGTTATCGTTGATTATTTAAATGTTTAAAATTTTAATAAAACTATTACTCTTTTTTTGTGACTATGATAGCAGCTATTTGCACATTTCTTGGCATGATATGATAAAGAGGATATAGAGAATATCATCAGAAAGAGAAGACTGAACGGATGGGACATGTAAATCGTATGGACAGAGATGGGTGAGCCAATCAAGCAATGAACTGGATTCCTGAAGGGAAACGGAGGAGAGAATGACCAAGAAAGAACTGGCCTGAGACTATCAGAGACGACCTTGGGTGTTAAATTAAACAGTCCGTGTTAAAAAATAACGTCACCATGACATGTGTTAAAAATACCCTTGCCGACTGGAAATCCACTGGTAACTGATGCTGTCATAAGTCATTGGCACTTGCACCTTGTGGCTTGTGTTTAGACCAAAGGAGGACGTTTAAAACATAAATTATAGTTAATACATAGCTAAGTTAAATCTGCCATCCTTGAACTAAAATTTGAACACATTTGATCACATTTGAACTATAATTTTCATTAGTTATTGCAATAATTCTAAGGGTTTGTTTTTTCCTGTTTATAGCGCAAGGATCGTGTATCCCTAAGCTTTCTCCAGAGCTTTATCACTAGAACTCGTTCCCTATCATTGATTTGTCCCTTCAAGTTTAGAATCCTGTATATGCCACTTTAGTAAATGGGTCCGCCCCTAGTAAATGGGTTCGTGAGGGAAGCTATTCAACTGGTCACATGTAGGCCTCTTTTGCGGAGTGATCGATGACAATATTTAAGTGGCTGTAGCAATAGTTAAGCCTTGCACCAAATTTATGGAATGAGAAAATGACAGATCTGTGCTTTATTTTAACTGACTTGACCTTGATGTTCTCAAAGCAGAGAACCTTTTAAAATCATGTTTATAGGTTGTCGTTCATAGATTTCGTAATCTCTGGTTATGTCTACTAGTGATGTTAATGGTTCAGGGACCAAGGTTGATTGATCCGTGTTCATGTTTTTGTCCAACTAAATTTCTGCCTTGCCAAAAGAAAAGGCTCAAAGAAACAGTCAAAGAAAATTTGAATACAAATTATGAAATGTTTAAAATAAATGTTTGAAAGAATTGTGAACAGTTTCACTTGTTTGAATATACACATGTATACCCATGTACATGCATATACACGCGCACACCAACACACATGCTTTATATATATAAATATCTCCATATATATATATATATATATATATAATATGGAGTACCCATGGATGCGGAAGATACGTGGGCCATATGCACAAAAAAATTTTAATTTTATTTAATTTTTCTGAAATTACCATTTATTTGTTATAACCTATTATTTACTTCATTTTAATCCTTTCCTTCTTCATCGCCTTCTGTTATCTTTAACGTCCTATCGTCAAAGTTTTATCAACGAGCTCACAACAGGTTTCGAAAAACAGACATGAGTTAGGTCTCGTCAGACAGCAGATGATTTCTGATAGACTAAATTTCATCCTCGGCAGCTTCTGTCTATCACGTTCTGACCTAAACTTAATTGCATAATCCTGATGGAACTAGCCCGGGATCCCACTTAACGAATTAATGACAATATTTCTTTGCATGGCTACTTCATCAACAGAACCATTATTTACAAATTCTACTAATCCGGAAAGTATTTTTCCACGGAAGAGATTTCGCACGTATTCAGCGCAAAATTTCGTCCTGGCAACAGAAGTGGGCGTGGCTGGAAGGATTTTGTCGCCGGAATTTATTTCGCATTACACCGGCTAGAACGAAACAATCTTGTCAGCTTATCGTGCGTCTCAGATGTTTCAGTATGACTCATCGTCGTCGTAGTCGGTGCCCTGTTCGTTATTTTGAACCTTGGCAGCACGGTGGACTATCTGTCTGCATAAACCTCTCTCGTGCGTCGCACGGACTGCCTGTTCTAAGGTCATCCCGGTCCATTCCTTCACGTCGTCAATCCATGCCTTGCATGGTGTTACTCTCTTTGATCCCTCTGTTTCTCATGCGATTTTATCTTTTTCCAGGCAGTTCAATCCAATCCGTCGTCAATCCATGCCTTGCATGGTGTTACTCTCTTTGATCCCTCTGTTTCTCATGCGATTTTATCTTTTTCCAGGCAGTTCAATCCAATCCGTCGTCAATCCATGCCTTGCATGGTGTTACTCTCTTTGATCCCTCTGTTTCTCGTGCGATTTTATCTTTGTCCAGGCAGTTTGTTGTCTTTCTCATAATATGTCCAAAGTGCTTCAGTTATTATTGCTTCCCATAGCTGTCTGCCACCGACCTCCCGCAGCACCTCTTCATTTCTCTTCTTGGCTGTCCAGGGTATTCTCAAAACTCTTCTATAACACGTCGTCTCAAATGATGTCAGTCTTCTTTGCTTGCTTTTTCTGTGTGTCTATGATTCTGATCCATCTGTTGCTATAGGCCATAGTAAAGATCGAAGCAGCCGTAGCTTAGTTGGTGTGGAAATTCCTCTTTTCTTCCATACTGTCCTCATATCAGATAGTATATTCTTAGCCATTCCCAGTGATACTTTTATGTCTTCCTCGCATTTTCTATCCGAAGTGATTATGGCTCCCAGATACTGAAATCTGTCCACCTGTTGCAGCACATCACCTTCGACATAAATGTTGACCTTCTTATTATTATCAGTAGCCATCACTTTCATCTTTCCTTTGTTAATTGATAACACTGGCCAACAGAAAAATTTTTTTTTCTTGTTGCCTTCGGTTTTAGACCTGTTCTTGGGGTAATTTTGGGCGCTGATTCAGAAAATGTCATTGGATTGAGTGCATCAGGTCTAGTTTCTGAGATATCGTCGATTTTGTAAAGAAAACCCAGTCCACTCTTTAAACGATGTCTTTGGCAAAACTAAAATGTCATAATAAGCTTTATTTATGGCTACTTATAATTCTTGCTGATTCATATAATGCCTACATCCTTATAATGTAAAATCAGCATATCTTGCCGCGTGCTGAGATATTGCTGATTCAACGAAATAACTATTCCGTAGCCTACAGCTTACTCAGCACTAAATTCATGGCCTCATTTAGAATTTATTTGTGCTTATACAGCGTTTCATGGTTTCGAACTATGTAAATAGATTATGCTGAAGTCAGCATTTATAGCCTATATAAACCGCCTCCTGAAAGCTAGAGCAGCCGCAGTCGTCTTAGGGCATATTAAGAGTTGGTCGCAAGAACAATCTGTGAATGTGAGCATTAAATAACTACATGTTCTTACTATTTTTTAGGTTAGTCATTTAATTCCTCAGATGCGAACATCCTTAAGGTTATGGCTACTTCCAGACGGAGCTGCATTAACCATCCAGACATATTCTGCTACATTTATGGGGAATACACACTAAAAGCAAACAGGAAACCGATTTCTGAGTTTGTAAAAAGAGCATATGTAGGTTATTTTGGTGTCAAACTTGGAGATCAAGATAAGCAATGGGCTCCTCATACAGTATGCAAAACTTGTATTGAACAATTGCGCCACTGGACAATTGGAAAGAGAAGCTGCCTGAAATTTGGTGTACCGATGGTTTGGAGGGAACAGATAAACCACTTCGACGACTGTTACTTTTGTATGGTTAATATCATAGGCATCAATCGAAATAATCGTCACAAGTTGTCTTACCCTGATATACCTTCAGCCAGGAGACCTGTTCCGCATTCGGATATTGTACCAGTTCCACCTTTTCGCGAACTACCTCAGCTCTCAGACGATGACACTTGCATGTCCAATATCGGACAAGATGACGAAAGTGAAGAAAGTGGGGGCAGTGACAGTGATTTCCAATCAACTTCACACAGTGAACGTTTTGACCAAAAAGAGTTGAGTGATCTGATCAGGGACTTAAATCTTTCCAAAGAGTCCTCTGAATTACTTGCGTCCAGACTCAAGGAAAAGAATGCACTTCAGCCTGGAACGAAAATTACAATTTATAGAAACAGAGAAAAGGATTTGCTGCCATTCTTTACCGAAGACAACAACCTAGTATTCTGTAATGACATCAGCAACTTATTGAAGAAAATTGGTCTGTCGGATTACAGCCCAGATGAGTGGCGTCTTTTTATCGACAGTTCAAAACGTAGTCTGAAATGTGTGCTTTTAAATAACGGCAACAAATTTGGTTCTATTCCAATCGGTCACTCCACCAGGATGAAAGAAGAGTACAATGCCATCTCTTTAGTACTGGAAAAGATAAAATACAAAGAACATCAATGGGTAATTTGTGTAGACTTGAAGATGGTAAATTTCCTCCTTGGTCAACAAAGTGGCTACACAAAGTATCCCTGCTTTTTGTGTCTTTGGGACAGTAGAGCCAAGCATGAACATTGGACAAGAAAAGATTGGCCTTCGAGGAAAGACATGGTGGTTGGAGCTCAAAATGTAATCAAGGAATCTTTGGTGGCACGAGATAGGATCATACTGCCACCACTACATATAAAGCTAGGCCTGATGAAACGATTTGTCAGGGCTTTGAATAAAGAAGGTTCATGCTTCGAATACATAGTACACAAGTTACCAGGAATTACAATGGAAAAATTGAAGGCTGGAATCTTCGATGGTCCACAGATCAGGCAACTTATGAATGACCCACTTTTCATACCATCAATGAATGAAATCGAATCTTGTGCCTGGTCTTCCTTTGTTCTTGTAACTAAAAATTTTCTTGGCAACAAGAAGGCAGACAATTATGCACAACTAGTAGAGGATATGCTTCTTCATTTCAACAAGCTTGGCTGCAACATGAGCATTAAAGTCCATTATCTCCACATTCACTTAGATCGCTTTCCAGAGAATCTTGGTGACTTCAGCGAAGAGCAAGGTGAAAGATTTCACCAAGACATCAAAACAATGGAAAATCGATATCAAGGAAGATGGGATGCACACATGATGGCAGACTATTGCTGGAATATTATGCGCGATTGTTCCGGCAGATGCCACACTCGGAAATCGTACAAAAGGAGCTTCTTCGGTGTCGAATGACTTTAAATTTTTATAACAAACTTGTTCTGTTTGGTATCATATAAGTACAGTTTCAGGTACTACCATTTTCTTTTAAGTATTTGTATTATTATGTTTATTTAGTGTATCACATAATAAATTGAGCACTACATAATTATAGCTATAGCCTTATGTTTTATGGGCGAGCAGAGGCAAGGACTGGTATATGGCATAATGTTCTATATCTCGAAAACTAGACCTGCTGGGAGAAAACTGGTGCCTTTTCTGGAATCAGCAGGTCAAATATACCCAGAAACAGTTCTAACATTTGAGGCAACAAATTATGTGTTGGCCAGTGTAATCCATGCCTTCATCCTGCATTTAATAATCTTTGTATCTCAGTATGACTAGCACGTCAATTAACACATTGTCTGTCGGTCTGTCTGTCTGTCTGTCTGTGTCTCTGTCTCTCTCTCTCTGCCGATTTTATGATCCGACATGTCCTAACAAGTCAGCCAAAGTTAGTCATTTTCATGTCACTTGAGTGGATAAATTCGACGAGAGGTTGCAATAACTTTGCCGAAGGGTAGATTCTGTTGAAGAATGCTAATGGACGAGAGTTCAAGAGTGAGAGTGCATCGGTGAGATAAAGAAAATCAGGTAGGCGGCAGAGCTCGACAGACAGAGCCAGAGAGGCAGACAGACTGATAAAAGAGAGTGGAAGGGAAACAGAAGAAAAAAGAGTGTATCGCAGAATGTGCTCTGTGAGTATCTGTTTCCTTTCATGTATGAGATATCCGCAGAATAATTCCTCATGTGCCTCAGAATGCCTTGGCTTCACTGGCTAACGCCTTAGTTTCCAATCGCCTTCATCACTGTAACTTCTAAATGGTATCACGAAGAAAATAGGCAAGAGCTACAAATGCTTCAAGACTTCTGAGCCAGGGCTAAAGGCAAAACTTCTAAATTTCAACACATTACCCACGCACTGGCTTCCTGTTTAAGAAAGATCCAGTTTAAAGCACGTCTGATAGTCTGCAAAGTAGACCTAATACCAGTGTTGCCTAGTAACGAAGTTAAACGCGTTACTGTGAAAAGTACACTTTTTGTAATTTTACTTGTAACGAAGTATTAACAAATGGAAATACTTTGACTTGTAGCGAAGTAATATTATGCCAAGTTTAAAATACTTTTACTTCGCTACAAGTTATGCTTAGACGCACGTTACTGGCTAACTTAATAAAACATACGCGGGCGTATTAGCTGTGGTAGATCAAATCAGTTAATAGTTTACTCGCACATATGACACAAAGGAGAGCTTCGTTGAGGCACAGGGGCTTTGGCTAAAGGGTTTGTAAACTTTCGCCGTCTGAGCTTAGTAGGCTAAATATGCCAGAAGCGGTGAACTAAATTTAACTTTTAATTAATTTGAACACTCACAATATGTGTGCGCTGGCAGAAAATTGTTCGCGCCGTCCTCAAAAGTCGTGTGCGGGAAAGCACGAAGCTTAGAGGGAATATTGCTTACCTTACCTTACCTTATCCTACCATACCATACCTTATCTAATCTGACTTATGCAAAATTGGATACAATTTTTCAGTCGATAAAGTGTACAAAGCGATTGACGGAAATAACCCTAGCCTAAATGAATTCTGAAATCAGCTTCACGACATTTTTCCTGACTTTCTGAAAATCTGCGCATCATTGTTCTATTTTTGCTTCTTCTTCCCAGTCCCTGCGAGAGTAGGTTTTCCCTGCAGCTGCTTTTCCTGTTTCTAATAATGACACGACAATTATAATTGTTCATCTGTCGTTTAAGTGCAAGGAAAAATATCACAGTATGTGTATGTGCCTGCGTGTCTGTGTATGCGCGCCTGTGTATCTGTGCGTGTCTGTCTGTCTGTGCGTCTATCTTGCATCCGTGCGTGTGTGACAAAGAGTCAAAAAGAGAAAATATGAATTTGTTACTATATTTGTAGATGACTTAAGGGAAAATTTAAGATAATCTGGCATAATGCTCGATGCACGTGATGCTTAGCCTACTTCTACTCATTCCACTTCAAACAGCCTATGTGATTATGGACGGTGTTTAGGCCCTAAGCCTAAACTGATCTTTGCACGATCCTGCTGGCGCATTGGCAATGGTCGGATTAATTAGACCAGTTTAGGTCAGTATGGTAGTGAGCCATTAGGTTAAGCAATGAGGTCAGTGTGGGTGTAAGCTTAGGCCCTATATAGCCAAACGGAACGACGAGTTCTGTTACTACTGCAAACTTCTTGGACTTGACAGGTTAGAAATTTACTGCGGTACACCTATTTACAGTACGCCAGTTAGGCCAATATTTTGTAATGTAATGTAATAGATGGCTAATTTTATTGTCTAACGCAGAATTTAGTGTTTGAACATGCACAGCTTTCTTGCTTTCCTTTAACTGAGCGAACTCATTCAGTGTCTGATTATCATGAGATATATAAGCCTACGACAAACATTTTCTCATGTAGTAGTGCTTAATAGGCTTATAGGCCTATCGAGTTTTTCTGAATGTATCCATACTGATAGCCTATCAATATAGATTCGATTACATAAAAGTAATCGCTTATTTCTTTAGCGCATTAACACTACTTACATGCATGCTTAGCTGTAGTGAGAGTGTCGAATATAGCATACATTTATGGTCCATTGTGCAATGTGTAACCGGAATATCTCAGGGCCCATACAATCATGCAATATTTTCTGGAAGGGCTAAAATCATTTACCGAAGTGCGTGAGATTATCATTATCTGTGTCTGCGTGACTATCTGAAGCGGCGCTATATTAATTTCCATTTGCAAGTACATTACCAGTGAAAATGTGTCGCTCCTACAGTTATGCCATCAGAAATTTTGGAGTCTTACAAATGGCAGTCCAATGGTCGATGACGAAAGAAAAGTCGTCCAAATTTTCTGGCCACATAAAGGCCAGACTTCCTTATAGCCTAAAACTCGTGGATCCGCCCTCTGAAAACCGAGACGACAACGACCCCGCTGTGACCAATCATCATTTTAATTTTAAATACAACCAGAGCGGATTATATTATCACCTGCTAAATGAATAGTAGCCTCATCTGTTGATTCGCTGACTCCATTATTTAGGCGGTTTTTAAAACACCTTTCGTGATTCACCGGACTGGTTATTTACCTCTATGGTATGAAAGGAGAGGCGGAATATAAATAAATAGATGAGTAAATAAGTAAATAGGGCGGAAAGTGTGACTGGGATTTTTGAATAATCTAGAAAACTTTTACCAGTGAAAATAAACGCTATTGTGAAGTTGGTCGAAGGTCTACTTCATTTACAAGCTGAACAGCGTTAGCTTACATGGGATCTAAAGCTGGACGTAAATCAGATCAATGTTGAAAATCTGTACAAACCGGAACTCAGTTTGACGTTTTACTGTTTTGAATGAATGCAGGCCTATGTTTGTAGGTTTATGTGTGTAGGTCTATGTGTGTTGGTCTGTGTGTGTTGGTCTATGTGTGTTGGTCTATGTGTGTTGGTCTATGTGTGTAGGTCTGTGTGTGTTGGTCTATGTGTGTAGGTCTATGTGTGTTGGTCTATGTGTGTGGTCTATGTAAGTAGATCTGTGTGTGTAGGTCTGTGTGTGTAGGTCTATGTGTGTAGGTCTATGTGTGTAGGTCTATGTGTGTAGGTCTATGTGTGTAGGTCTATGTGCGTTGGTCTATGTATGTAGGTTTATGTGTAAGCTTTTAGTATCTTTCAAAAGCGAGGTGAACATGGCTGCCTAACAGATACAAATTGGGGAGTCTTAATTAACTCATGTAACTTGAGCCGAGTTAGAAGAAAGAAGATGCTCGCAGCAACATACATATATACATCGTAACTTTGTCGTCCGTGTAGTTTAACTGCAGTAGGCTAGATTGTCACATAATTAGGTGCATATGTATGTATGTATGTATGTATTTTTTATATGTATGTATGTATATATGTATGTATATATGTATGTATATATGTATGTATGTATTTTTTATGTGTATGTATATATGTATGTATTATATGTATGTATGTATGTATATATGTATGTATGTATGTATTATATGTATGTATTTTTATATGTATTATATGTATGTATGTATATATGTATTTATTTATGTATATATGTATGTATGTATCATATGTATGTAATTACATATGTACTAAATGTATGAATGTAAGTATGTATGTATGTATGTATTTATGTATGTATGTACAGTATGAATATGCATGCATGTATGTATGTTTGTATGTATCAAGGCACTTAACTTTGAAGTATCTCACAAAAGCGCTGTCGACGACTGTATATGTTGACTGGGTTCCGCAGGGAATAAGGGAGACTGGTCGGATCTCTACTCATTTACTTATCTGTTTCAACTTCCCTACACATCGCAGTCTGACTTCTGACTTCCTCGACCAATCGGATTTCGACGGGACTTCTCCAACAGATTACGATTTGGACTGCGATGCTTAAACTTGAAGCGACCATCGATTGATGTCTCATTTGTTTACGATGTTAACGGCGCTATGGAAGTCATTAGATTATAGTAGACCTAGATTAGAGTAGAATAGGGTAGATCAGAAATAGCTGACGAAAGTGGGAGGTTCACGAGCAGTCTTGATTGATGGGTGTACTAGACGATCTCGCACCGAGCAGCTGAGCGCTATTGCAGCAAAATGTCTCTTCTTGGAAAGTCCCTGTTGCTTCCCGTTTGTTATTGTCTCCTACTCTGCTTCTGTATCTCTCACTCGTTAGCTATGGGCCATGAAAGCAACAGGCAAAATGTTCTCATATTATTCGCCAGACAGCTGGATCACGTGCGCACGTAAGGGTATAAGCGTATTATTATATAGATCATGCCTTTTATGTTCTAGTCACGCATATAATTTCTAATCGAATTTCAGTTACACAGTAGTTGTAATTGTAATTGTAATTGTAATTTGACATTTATAAAGCGCCACTTCAAGAATAGACTCATCAGAAGCGCTCCCGACCCGAACCAGTGAAACCACTGGCAAATAATACAGACTTCAGGCGCTTGCGAAACTGCGGAAGAGAAAAACTGAGGAATACTAGACGGAGCTCTCGGGAAAGGCGATTCCAGCTATTGGGTCCAACATAGGCAAAGCTTCTAGACTGCGCTGTAGCAGTGCGCATACGAGGGACAGTCAGAAGTCCAAGAGAGGCCGACCGGAGAGTGCTACGGCCTGGAACCAAGGAGACCGAAATGCAGAAGTCCTTAAGATATGATGGAGCAGAGCCAACGAGACAATTACGCATAAGCGTTAGCATCTTGAACTGGATACGCTGCTGAATGGGAAGCCAGTGTAGAGTGTCCCGTATAAAGGAAGTTATATGGCCATACCTGGGGACGCCTCCAATAAGACGGGCAGAAGCATTGAGAACAGATTGAAGCTTGGAAATATTGGCAAGTGAGAGTCCAGCAAAGATAGCGTTACCAAAGTCCACCCTGGTGCAGATAAGGGCATGAATTAGAGTAGTAACGGCATGAAAGGAGAGGGAGCGGCGGATGGTACGAAGCTGACGAAGGTGGTAGAAGCATGAGCGGGAGACACTGTTAACATGATCGGTCAAGGAGAGTTCCCGGTCCAGAACAACCCCAAGATCACGGACTTTGGAACAGAATTGAATGTCCGGAAACCTCTGGCGTAAGGATGATGAATCTATCTTTGCCAGCTGAGCACGACCACCAAGCCAGATGAACTGGGTCTTAGCAGAGTTCAGTCGGAGGCGATTGGAGGACATCCAGAGACCAAGGGCAGATGTTGCGTCAAGAATACTCTCAACCAGAGAGGAAGCCGCTTCCGCTGGGCCATGAACGAAAGCCTGAGTGTCGTCTGCATACTGATGGACAGCAACACCCATGGGAAGGAGAACCCGTGCCAGGTCGGCAGTGTACAGAATGTAGTTAACGCGAGACATCTTTGAGAAAAGAGGCTTGACTGGCAAGTGAAGCAACTGCCTTGGCCTCGTTACAACGCAACATTTTACAATCGATGTGGCTGCTCCAGGATTTGACTTTAGGGGTTACGTATTTGTTGCTGCGATTGCCCTATATAGGCGCCAAAGTTTTGTACTATAATCGATCCGGGCTCCGGATTAAAGATCATGCATGACGTATGTACGTACTACGTACGTGCGTGCGTATGCTATTTATTATTATTTCTGCAATTATTAGGCGCCACTATCTAATGACTTAGCATCAATCGATGGCGCTGAGCATTTGTGAGTGAAGGACTTGCTCAAGGACTCTAAACAGTAACCCTCTTGGGGGGGGGGACTCGAACCTGTACTCTCCGCGTTACAAGCCGAGCGCTCTATCCAATATGCTACCGTGCCCCTTATATGTATTGTAAATATATGTATGCATGTGTGTATATGTATGTACATGGATGCATGTAAGTATGCATTTGAGAATTTATATAACGCCTTTTCGGGAAACTTCTTAAAAACTCTGTAGCCTATAACCAGACATTACCTTTAAAGGTGGAGACATTGAAAGCACAGCATGCATGTAATCTCAGTGGCAGATTTCGAGGGGTATTATGGACATCCGTTTCTCCCCTTAATTTGGGGAGGGGCGGAGGCACCTACATTGTGCCTAATTGTTTCATCACTCGATGCTCTTACTGTTTTACAAGTGTCTGTACTCATGCAAGACATTACTTTGACCGAATAATGTGTCCAGGCCACACAGTTCGTGGTTTTACCGGCTTTGTGGGTTTTTTCTGTTTAGGTTTCGTTGTTTTCAGCAACAAGTTCAGACCTAATTCGTTTCAAAGCTCATCATGGCCTACCAACAAGGCGTAAGAGAACGTGATTTACACCGTAACAATAACAGTGGTGGTGGTGGCGGTGGTGGTAGCAATAGTAGTATCTAAGCACTTAATATATCGCCGTTTAGTCCTTACAAAAGCGCTGGAAGTAGCAAGTGTAATCCTACAGTTAAATCAACGCTAGTCTTCGACAGCTTGCAATAAGTACACAGGAAATATGTTGCCTACGTGTGCGTTGACCAATCAGGAAGAATCGAGCCATTTCGCCCATTGAGACTTCTTTTTGGCTTGGCCTTTACTGAACTTTACCTTAACCTTATTCAACATGGCCGCATTCGCTGAAGGCAGAAATGAATGCAACATCAAGAAACGCAAGTAAGTAAGTTATAAGACGATGGCCACGTTTGTGTTACAATACCAGAACCAGAAGAAACTCGATATAATGCATGCTGAACTTGTCTACCAGACACTTCGTTTGTCTACCAGACACTTCGCTCAATTTGTTTTCGGAAAATGTTCAAGCTCTTGTACATAGACATGCATGTAACAAGACACTTAATATTGAGCCTTTTAATTGAGCCTCTCAAAAGCGCTGCATCGTGTAATCTTATTCTACAGTACTTATCACAAACACAAGCGTGCACCCCTAGCCATCGGTAAATATTTTCAGAAGGGTTTGTTCCTGAACCCTGACGGGGCTTTGTCCTTGGACACCACTAGGAAAGTCTCCAGATTCCCATTCAGGCCCCTCTGGAAACGCCTGGATACGCCACTGTATATATTTACTCTAGTAATTGCAATGAGTTATCCTACATAACGCACGTAGGCCTACATGCATATTCGAGTGTGTATAGATTGTGAGGTTTCTCCCCGTGGACGGCGCTGGTTCCACTAACAATTTACCACAGGATGACAATTACCAACGCCTGGGACGAGGGTCAGTCCGCTGAGTACGGCTTCTGCGGTCCGCCAGGAGACTGATCGACAAAAGTCTCCACGTTTCAACACTTCATTAAATGTACAACACTTCCTAACATCCACAGAAAAAAACTAAGGTCGCGTCGGCGGGTGTCATACGGCGTGCGCACGGTCGACAGCTGTCTTCGTTGTCTTAAGTGGACTTCTACCTCTCGTCGTCCTTCTTCGTCTTCGCTTCTTCTTTTCTAGGCCTCTTACGTACATCACTTGGTCTTACGTACATCATCTCATCCTTACGCACATGAGTCATCCTTACGTACATCACGCCATCCTTACGTGCATCACGCCATCTTTACGTACATCACGTGACCTTACGTACATCATCTCATCCTTACGCACATGAGTCATCCTAATGTACATCACGCCATCCTTACGTACATCACGCCATCTTTACGTACATCACGTGACCTTACGTACATGAGTCAACCTTAGAAAGATTGGCGGGCCACCAAGTATCAATCAAAATCGAAACAGGATATAATGCCACAGTGTACTCGTAATTGTAATTCCGAGATTTCTACAGCGCCGAACGAAAGCCACGTCGCGGGGTCCAGCTTTTTTGGTTTTTGGTGACAGCACGAGCAAGAGCATTCTGGATGGCTTGAAGGCGGCTTATTTGGGTGGAGTCTATGTTTACGAATAGTGAATTGCAATAGCCTAATTTAGCATGGATGTGGCGATGGCTGATGCAGTTGTATATAATTATGGTCATATCATTTGCAAGCTCATTTGCAAACCACAAATTAGGCATACAGAGGCCTATTTGCGGAAGTGTGCTGTTGGAAATCCCATGCAATTGAGTGATGCTCATCCGGGTTCTCCATCGCCGGGTCGATTAATCAATTACCACCCACTGTGGTTAATGTCATGCGCCGTGGGAGAGGCCTTTATGGATGCCTCTTAACTTAGCGGGCTTCATCTTTTGCCCAATGAGTCGTTGGGGCCTGAAGCCCACTGCACTTTGTTTCGTAACTTCACATCCGGGTCCCACCATTGCTGGTTGACACCATGGCAGGCAGACTGGTTATGCAGTGTTCGGTTGGTAATTCGGCTTTAATTATCTATGTGCTTAATCCAGCGCCTTTAAAGCTCTTCACAAAAGTGCTGCCTGTAGCCTAAATGGTAATAAATTTTATTACGAAGAAAAATCTGTCATTAAACAAATAGTGCTTACAGATGAAACGTTATTGTAAGAACCCGCAGAAATTGTCTCAGAGTAGCGCAAATTTGTTATATCTTAGAGCTCAGATTTCATCAGTTTATCGATAAACAAACTGCTTAGATTACTATAGAAGTGGCACCAGGGCCAGGCAGCCACACACACGCACACACGCACACACGCACGCGCACACACACAAACACACACACAGCCCAACCAACGGATTCCTATCTCGAGTTAACGGTTAACATCTTGCTGCTCAGAGACCACAGACGAAATGTGTGGATTTGAATCAAACCAGAGATGGTCGCTGCATAATTGGGCAGGTCCTCGAGCACAGTTCCTCTGTTCCTTAGTGACATCAATAGCGTCATCTTAGCGTCATCTTCGTCACTATACAGTGGCGCTACATATATACAATAATTAGAATGATAATCAGTTCATAATGTCATTCAGGTCTAAGCTTAAGATTATCCAGTTCAACTTGCTTAGCTCACCATAGCCTGATTTATGGTCTTCCTGGCTTATCGGGCTTCGACCGGGCTCCTCCTACGGTTTATGATATTCGACTATAGTGTCACTTGAAGTGACCATCGATTGATGCATTGCGCCTTATGATAGCGGCGCTATAGAAGTCAGCAGATTAGGTTAGATTACAGTAGCCTGTCGGCGGATCTTTTAGCGTTGAAACTATTGCTATTACTATTACTATTGCTATTACTTTGGACTTGACGAAAGCTCTTAACGCTTCACTGCCACTAATTCGTGGCAGTTTCAATAAGAGGCTTCATATTTCTGTTCTGTTTTGTTGCAGTATTCACAGGGAGGTTATCAAGGAGGATATCCACCTGGTGCCGGCGGATATCCAGCCAGCGGTTACCCAGTCGGAAGTCGTAAGTTCCTTTTGCAGCAATCCTTAAACTACTGTATAAACAGCATCATATAGTTAACAAAATTTAACCACTTATTGGTCTACGATTTTTCGCGGTATGTGACGTTTTGGCACCGCCGTTTTGGCATCGCCGTTTTGGCACCGCCGTTTTGGCACCGTCGTTTTGACACCGCCGTTTTGGCATCGCCGTTTTGGCACCGCCGTTTTGGCATCGCCGTTTTGGCACCGCCGTTTTGGCACCGCTGTTTTGGCATCGCCATTTTGGCACCGCCGTTTTGGCACCGCCGTTTTGGCACCGTCGTTTTGGCACCGCCGTTTTGGCACCGCCGTTTTGGCTCTACGATAGGGCTTACTTACGTATTAACATACGACAATGAAACCGATACGGTACGTTAGCGCGCAAGGTGTTACTCCACGAGTGACACCAGTCAGACCAGCCGCCGGTAAAGCGCAGAAAATACGCAGATCTCAGAATCAGGCCAATTGTTGAGAGTTACAACGAACGAAACATCATCGAGTACCTTAGAGGACTATCGCATAATTTTTTGATGGACTCGTGAACTGATGGACTGTACAGCTTACCAAAATGTAACGCATTGAACAATATTCATTGAACATTCCTTGACAACTCTGATATACTACGTTTATGTCATAATGTAGTAAAACTTTGATATACTACGTTTATTTCTAAATGCATTAAAACAAAGTAACAAAGATAGCGCGTTTACGACATTGAACAATACAACTTTGCATGAAAAACAAATAAACATTTATTGTCAACTCTTATGTACTACGTTTACTGACTGAGAAATGCGTTTATGTTTATAAGCGCCAAAACGGACGCGCCAAAACGGCGGTGCCAAAACGGTGGCGCCAGAACGGCGATGCCAAAACGGTGACGCCAGAACGGCGGTGCCAAAACGGTGGCACCAGAACGGCGGTGTCAAAACGGACGCCCAAAACGGCGATGCCAAAACGTCCTGCTTCGGATTTTTCGAAACTTCACCAAATCTAGACCCGTGAATCTGGTCCCTATATTGTCATGCCGATCTTAACATCCTCCTCTTGACCTGCCGAGCAAGATTTCATGCTTGCCAAATTTAACTATGTATTTGTTACCGCCAAAGCGATGTAGGCCGGTTTAATTCGTTCTTGAAAACAATAAACGTGCGTAACTAAATCGCAAGCACTCTTTAGAAAACGTCTCAAATTGATTTTTAAAATACATGTGGTAACGTCATTTACGATTACTTATAACACTGAGCTATTGTTTCGAAGAATCCTAAAGCAAACAAAACGAAGAGTAGACACTGAATATAAATCGTGCTTGCGTTCTTGCCTCGCATATTAATATGTTCTCAAGGGCTTACCACACCCCTTCGGAGACTCTTGTGTGTAGGTCTTTTACAGCCTTTTAGCCTAAGCACTTCGCGGTATAATGAGCTTATCCCTGCAGGTGCGTGCTGCAGGGTAAGTGATGCAGACCGATGTGCTTGGGATTCACCTCCTGGTGCGTCGTGTGAAATTAGCAAGCCTCTGCAAAGTTTAGTTGTAGTGTATGGTGTGCGGTAGATTTATTGAGCACTTTGGTTGTTCATGTTCTAGCCAGTCCTTAAAGAGTTATTGTGTATAGATAAAGAACCAGTTGAGGAAATCTTTAACGCCAGCCTCTATCCGGCACCAAACGTGTTCCCTGATAAATTTAATCTTTTATTGTGTAAGAAAAGTTTAGGTCTTTTCCATTAATAACCAAAAATAAAAGTTCTGCCTGGTTTGATCTTGACAACTTATGTCTACAAACAGACTAAATATATAATTAAGAGTGTTCATTTGTGCCCTCTAGCGAACAGACTAAAAGGTTCTTTCCTGTTACTCCCATCTGTCGAATGACGTTAATAGTCGTTATAATGTCTAACAGTTCCGAAGTTCTCTACCGCATTGCTCTTTAGAACCATGGGTGGGATGCCGTGTAGAACACAATTGCTCAGCTCCATCAATTGACATCTTCAGCATTTTGTAATGGCACTAAACAAATGAATCAGGAAAGCTTCCGGGGTCCATGGAACGCAATGGAGGCGTTCATTTCCTGCCTCTGAGTCCCTGACTCGGCAGTGGACGAATCCTGTAGTTCTGGACACAGGGCCAGTGCATCGCAGGACTTGCCGTTTACTTCTCCTCTTACGCCATTACCTGTGGGTTCTACTGCTTGGTAACACAGACAACTGAGCGCAAACAACCTATTCAGGGTTGTTACAAGTAGTCCGCTCAGCAGACTCGAACCAACGATCGTTGAATTACAGACCAAGTGCGCTACCGAATAGACCACTGTGCCGCACGTGCTGCTATATAAATGCAACAAAAATGCAAACAAGTAGGCCTAAATAACAAAACATTTTTCGTAACCGTCATCGTAAGAATCGTACAACTCGAGATTTCTGCTAAGTCGCGTGTAGGCTACCAGCATGTATTCACATGCGTTCAGTCAAACCAAAATGGATAGACAGGAAAGGTCAGAATCAGTTCCAGGTCAAGATCCGAGAGGCAGGCAATCAAACAGGGAGGCGGGCAGACAGCTACGGAGGATGCTGTTTGGGATTGATTTCCTATAGTTGTTTCCTTTTATATATATATATGTATATATATATATATATATATATATATATATATATATATATATATATATATATATATATATATATATATATATATATATATATATATATATATATATATATATATAATCTTCATTGAAGTTTTTCATCGGCAGCTGCATTGCTTGTTAATAGGTGGTCCTAATTAAGAGGAGCTTTAGTTCCGTATGCATGGGTCAGACGTCTGTAGGCCTACCATAATAACTTGTTTGCTTTATATTAAACGTGTATCTTCGTCAAATATTGGGACCAACAGACGTAGACGAAAGAGAAACTGACTGATGTTTTGTAGAGGGTGGATATTACGGCGGCCCCCGTCAGCATTACTTCATCAAGAGTCGACTGAATGGCCTCGTTCTGGACATCGATGGAGGAAACCGCAACCCTGGGGCTCGCGTTGTCATGTGGAACAAGAAGAACGCCAACTACGACAACCAACTCTGGTACGAAGATCCTTCGACAGGAACCATCCGCAGCAAACTCAACGACCTATGCCTTGACATAGAAGGTTACTTTTAAAGTCCACTGAATAGTAACACGAAAATTGCGAATGCCAAATTTAGAATGCCTTCCATTTAGGTTAGGTAGGGGCCTACCGATGACCGCCAAAAAATTGGCATCAGTAACTGACGGTGATGATGATGCGATGATGATAACGATGATGATGCGATGATGATGATGAAGATGCGGTGATGATGATGATGCGGTGATGATGATGATGAACGTTTAATTGATTGACTACTCGATTGGTTATTAAGGTTATTTCGTTTGTAAATATTTGTTCAACACGATGGATTGAGTGATTGATTATTTGAACGACATAGCATGATTGATTGATTGATTCATTGATTGCTTGCTTGCTTGATTGATTGATTTATTTATTGATTGGTGGTTTTTCTAGGAGGTACTCTGGTGATGAAGCCTTTTCAGCCAGGTGATCCGAATCAGCAGTGGATGAGAGCCGACCCACTTATCCGTAACAGAATGATGCAGAACAAATGCCTTGATATTGCAAGTTTGTATTCGAAACAAACTTCCGTTTACCATTTTCACTTCTGCCATTCTCTTTTCTACCATTCTCGTGTCTCCTCCTCTTCTGCCCCTATTTCTGCCTCTACTTTTACCACCTCATCTTCACCCTCTGCTTTTACCACTTCCTCTCCTGCCTCTAATATTTCTGTTTCCTCTTCTGCCTCTATTTTACCACTTCCTATCCTGCCTCTAATATTTTAATTTCCTCTTCCTCTAATATTTCCATTTCCTCTTTCGCATCTCCTTTTGTTACGTTCCTGTTCCTGCTCTGTATCTGCCATGTCCTTTCCCAAAAGCTGTTTTCATCCTCCCTTATCCTCGCTCAGTTCTTCCTCATCATCTGATAAACTTATTGACGAAACTATTTAGTTACGAACCTATTCAGTTGGTTAGATTATTATAATTGTAAATAATATGTTTTGATCCCTGCAATAATTGCCATGTTATATTACATTAAAACTTCCAATGTTTCAGTAATGACTAATCTGAGAGCTAGTGAAATTCTCTTGCACTTTCTAAATTGGCCTACAAGGCTTAGTATTTGGATATTAAGTCGGTTATTATAAATGTGCTGATTTCGGAAGGGTAGCCTACTTCATATCATAACCATGATGAGTGTGATGAGTATGAGTATGATGATGAGTATGATGATGAGTATGATGATGATGATCATCATGATCATGATCATGATCATGATCATCATCATCATCATCATAAAATGATAACCCACAATCTCTTGGGTACTATCTACCTACTTCAAAGGCTCTCGGTGGCTGTCCAGCGTGGGAATGTCAGTTGCTTCTTTAGGAAGTTACTCCGGAAACTGGCATAAACAGTGTATTCACATTTGAATTATAACTATGAGAATAGTAATTGTATTTATAACAATAATAATAAAAATAATAATAATTATATAATAATAATAATAATAATAATATTATTACTACTAATGTTGTTATTATTATCATTATCATCATCATTATCATTATTATCATCGTTATAAGAGATTAGACGTCAAACTTGAATCAGAGACAACAAAGAATGCTTGTTTATAACATTGTCAAGTAAGTAAGTAGGCCTATCAGAATTCAGATGATGCTACTGTGTCGTGTTCTATTATTACTGGCTGCGCGGGCGTGTGTCCGTGTGTCTGTAGATGGCAACAGCAACCCTGGGGCTACCCTGTGTTCCTGGGATCAAAACGGAGGCCAGAACCAGTCCTTCGACTTCGAGTACGACTACAGCTCTGCTGGGCAAGTGGCTCCTCCTGGGGGCTATTACCCAGGACAACCGACCCAGTCCTACCCTGCGGCCGGCGGATATTACCCAGCAGCTGGGGCTTCCTATGCGCAGAGGTACAGTAAATGCCAAGCATGTGTATATACTACACTACATACTTCTCTACACTACATTACATTACATGTATGCATGCATGTATGTATGTCTGTATGTATGTATGTATATACATGTGTTTGTATGTATGCAGGTATGTACGTGTATATGTATGCATATACGTATCAAGACACTCTATATGGCGCCTTCGGTTGTGGTAAAACTCAGCTGTCTTATCTCAGAGGTATACCTGTCCATTATGGCTTCTCGAAACCCACCTGGGGCGTGAATCACTCTAGTCCTATATCCTTAAGCATGATAGGTATACACTTAGGCTTTATGATTATCAGTCACTCAGAATGCAGAAGGGCACTTAAGAATAATACTTTTGACATTCTTGTTGTGACGCCCACATGTGTAGCAACTGCAGTCGTCATGACCATGACGCCCACAGCGACTGCACGACATGAATACTGTACGTACATACGGCCTACATATATACATACATATATACATATATATGTATGCACACATACATACATACATCCATACATACACACATAACTCTTTTGATGTTCTTTAATGAAGATGACGCCCATGATCATGATCGATGACATCGATAACACTGGCCAACAGAAAAATTTTTTTTTCTTGTTGCCTTCGGTTTTAGACCTGTTCTTGGGGTAATTTTGGGCGCTGATTCAGAAAATGTCATTGGATTGAGTGCATCAGGTCTAGTTTCTGAGATATCGTCGATTTTGTAAAGAAAACCCAGTCCACTCTTTAAACGATGTCTTTGGCAAAACTAGAATGTCATAATAAGCTTTATTTATGGCTAATTATAAATCTTGCTGATTCATATAATGCCTACATCCTTATAATGTAAAATCAGCATATCTTGCCGCGTGCTGAGATATTGCTGATTCAACGAAATAACTATTCCGTAGCCTACAGCTTACTCGGCACTAAATTCATGGCCTCATTTAGAATTTATTTGCAGTCGTCTTAGGGCATATTAAGAGTTGGTCGCAAGAACAATCTGTGAATGTGAGCATTAAATAACTACATGTTCTTGCTATTTTTTAGGTTAGTCATTTAATTCCTCAGATGCGAACATCCTTAAGGTTATGGCTACTTCCAGACGGAGCTGCATTAACCATCCAGACATATTCTGCTACATTTATGGGGAATACACACTAAAAGCAAACAGGAAACCGATTTCTGAGTTTGTAAAAAGAGCATATGTAGGTTATTTTGGTGTCAAACTTGGAGATCAAGATAAGCAATGGGCTCCTCATACAGTATGCAAAACTTGTATTGAACAATTGCGCCACTGGACAATTGGAAAGAGAAGCTGCCTGAAATTTGGTGTACCGATGGTTTGGAGGGAACAGATAAACCACTTCGACGACTGTTACTTTTGTATGGTTAATATCATAGGCATCAATCGAAATAATCGTCACAAGTTGTCTTACCCTGATATACCTTCAGCCAGGAGACCTGTTCCGCATTCGGATATTGTACCAGTTCCACCTTTTCGCGAACTACCTCAGCTCTCAGACGATGACACTTGCATGTCCAATATCGGACAAGATGACGAAAGTGAAGAAAGTGGGGGCAGTGACAGTGATTTCCAATCAACTTCACACAGTGAACGTTTTGACCAAAAAGAGTTGAGTGATCTGATCAGGGACTTAAATCTTTCCAAAGAGTCCTCTGAATTACTTGCGTCCAGACTCAAGGAAAAGAATGCACTTCAGCCTGGAACGAAAATTACAATTTATAGAAACAGAGAAAAGGATTTGCTGCCATTCTTTACCGAAGACAACAACCTAGTATTCTGTAATGACATCAGCAACTTATTGAAGAAAATTGGTCTGTCGGATTACAGCCCAGATGAGTGGCGTCTTTTTATCGACAGTTCAAAACGTAGTCTGAAATGTGTGCTTTTAAATAACGGCAACAAATTTGGTTCTATTCCAATCGGTCACTCCACCAGGATGAAAGAAGAGTACAATGCCATCTCTTTAGTACTGGAAAAGATAAAATACAAAGAACATCAATGGGTAATTTGTGTAGACTTGAAGATGGTAAATTTCCTCCTTGGTCAACAAAGTGGCTACACAAAGTATCCCTGCTTTTTGTGTCCTTGGGACAGTAGAGCCAAGCATGAACATTGGACAAGAAAAGATTGGCCTTCGAGGAAAGACATGGTGGTTGGAGCTCAAAATGTAATCAAGGAATCTTTGGTGGCACGAGATAGGATCATACTGCCACCACTACATATAAAGCTAGGCCTGATGAAACAATTTGTCAGGGCTTTGAATAAAGAAGGTTCATGCTTCGAATACATAGTACACAAGTTACCAGGAATTACAATGGAAAAATTGAAGGCTGGAATCTTCGATGGTCCACAGATCAGGCAACTTATGAATGACCCACTTTTCATACCATCAATGAATGAAATCGAATCTTGTGCCTGGTCTTCCTTTGTTCTTGTAACTAAAAATTTTCTTGGCAACAAGAAGGCAGACAATTATGCACAACTAGTAGAGGATATGCTTCTTCATTTCAACAAGCTTGGCTGCAACATGAGCATTTAAGTCCATTATCTCCACAGTCACTTAGATCGCTTTCCAGAGAATCTTGGTGACTTCAGCGAAGAGCAAGGTGAAAGATTTCACCAAGACATCAAAACAATGGAAAATCGATATCAAGGAAGATGGGATGCACACATGATGGCAGACTATTGCTGGAATATTATGCGCGATTGTTCCGGCAGATGCCACACTCGGAAATCGTACAAAAGGAGCTTCTTCGGTGTCGAATGACTTTAAATTTTTATAACAAACTTGTTCTGTTTGGTATCATATAAGTACAGTTTCAGGTACTACCATTTTCTTTTAAGTATTTGTATTATTAAGTTTATTTAGTGTATCACATAATAAATTGAGCACTACATAATTATAGCTATAGCCTTATGTTTTATGGGCGAGCAGAGGCAAGGACTGGTATATGGCATAATGTTCTATATCTCGAAAACTAGACCTGCTGGGAGAAAACTGGTGCCTTTTCTGGAATCAGCAGGTCAAATATACCCAGAAACAGTTCTAACATTTGAGGCAACAAATTATGTGTTGGCCAGTGTATAATTATGGTTGGGCTGCTTTCTCTCTCCCTCTCAGTGTTCCTCAAGAGCCTGAAGACTATAGGCCTACTGCTTAACAGTGATTCTACTTGTTCGAATCGGGAGCGCCTCTGTTGAGTTTATCCTCTAAGAGGCGCTTTATAAATCTCAAATTACAATTGCAATGGTTGTGAACATCGTCATGATTACGATACTGATGACGATTATTTTGCGTCGCTGTCAGACGTGAGTTCCTCATTGTGAGTGAGATGAATGGAAAGGTGTTGGATATCGATGGAGGCAATGCAAGCCCGGGTGCAAAAGTCATCATGTACCAGAAGAAGTCTCCACCGGCCAAGAACCAACTCTGGTACATCGACCAACAAGGAGTCATCCGTTCGGCTCTCAACGACTTGGCGATCAAGGCCACCGGTATGTACCCGAGCATTTATGAAGCTCCTCTTAGAAACCTCTTGAAGGCGCTAGTCGTTTCGGCGACATGGAAGGACGTAGGGATGGAGGTATGTACGAAAGGATAGCATGGCAGGAGAGTGATGGACGGGCGGGAAAATGATGAAGTTGGTATTGGACGAAATTGGTTGGCAGTGGGATAGCTGGACAAACGAAAGAGAGAAATGAAGCGACAGAACTGCAGGAAGCGAGGAGGGAAGGTAATTATACGGACCGACAGACGAGAAGAAACGTATGGATAGAAGGATGAAAAGAGGTAGGGAGGAAAAAATGCGGAGGACGAGACGAAGGAGTAAGACTAGAACTTCAAGAAGACAGAGTGGACACACAATTGTTAGAGCGGAAGCTGACCACATTAGGTTGTAAAGGAAAGAGGTGTGTGCAGTGACATGCGAGAGACAGACAGCCAGAGAGATACATCGAGAGAGACATCGAGAGAGACAGCGAGAGAGACAGCGAGAGAGACATCGAGCGAGAGACAGCAATAGAGAGACAGTGAGAGAGACAGCGAGAGAGACATCGAGCGAAAGACAGCAAGAGAGACAGCGAGAGAGAGATAGTGAGAGAGAGAGACAGCGAGAGAGACAGCAAAAGAGAGACAGCAAGGGAGAGACAGCAAGGGAGACAGCGAGAGAGAGACAGCAAAAGAGAGACAGTGAGGTGTGAGTGAGAGTGAGGTGTGAGTGAGAGTGATTGGAGATATACAGAGAAATGCCACACATACTGAAGACAGACGGTTTTATCTATGGACCACAGAGATGGTAACGTAATGTAACAGGACATTTATGTAGGGTCTCTTCAAATATTTTAACAGTGTGCACTACTTCACAAGCCAACTATTCATCAATTCGACTAAGACAGACATATTTCAGAGCCGGCGCTACAGAAATGTTTTGCTTTTCCAGGAAAAGGTAGCAACCTTAAGACGCATGCGTTCAACGGTGCACATGACGAGCAGTGGCGTTTCCAGGACCGGCGAATCGTGAACCTCAACGGGGACTGTCTTGACATCAAGGGCGCATCCCAGTCGGACTGCGCGGAGGTCATCGTCTACCATTACAAGGGATCCAGCAACCAGCACTGGCGCCAGGAGTTCGTCTAGAAGTACCCCGAGTAGTACTCACTCGGAGGAGTACTCACTCGGAGGAGTACTCACTCGGAGGAGTACTCACTCGGAGGAGTACGTTGCACTGACTTTGGATACATCTTGACAAAATCAAGTGCTCAATAATCCAAAATCAACTGCTCTTTTCCTGATTTTCTGCTTTACTTCAGCAGAATAGCTTGCTATTATGTGGGTTTAAATGACCTTATTATAAGTAAAACTTGCTAAGTTTTGTTTACGATTAGCTATGTTGAAGATCTTCACTTGTGCTGAAACGAACCTCAGTCGCACGCATTTGTATTCGCCTTCACTAAATCGTTATCAGGAAATTTCGTTAATTGTATCGATAATGGTAGGCCCTAATTAGTAACTTATAACGCGTCGGTATCTAATGCACAAGTCATCAACCGTTGGCTCACTGTTATGGGATGATATATTACTTACATTAGTTTCGTAACAATGTGTTTTGATAATGTCTAGAAACCGCAGACACTATTACATATTAGTAGTCAGAAGTATACTATTCCTGTCTGGTAGTAAAAGACCTTTACTGTAGCCAGATATTACATAGCCAGATATTGTGGCATTTTCTAGTTACTGGACAAGTCCAAACTGTCTGGCAGCGGACTGCAATGATTGTTCTTGAGCACGAGACAATTTGTCTATGTTCCACTGGCGCAGTAATATCTGCTGTTAACAGCTATTGCTTGTATGAGTGCAATTATCGCGTGTTGGTAACGTCGCTCTCTCCCTCTCTCTCTCTCTCTCTCTCTCTCTCTCTCTCTCTCTCTCTCTCTCTCTCTCTCTCTCTCTCTCTCTGTATGTGTGTGTGTGCGTGGGTGGGTGGCTATGGTGAAAATTTCTTTGGCTGCTAGCGCGATGATTATGCTGATGTGAAGTAACTTACGAGGTTTAGGTTACTTTTGCCGACATATCTATTCCACTGCTTTGAGTAAAATGAGTCGGTACAGTTTTATGCTGTCTTTGGCTTGCCTGATGAATGAGACTGTAAGCTTTGGTGCTAGTTGTCACAATAGTTTAGCAACAAAAGGGATCGTTGCTTAATCTGGTATCTCGCTAAGCAACGATGCGTTGTAATGATCTGCTGGAAATTGTGATCTCGGGTATTTAGCATTTATAAGCATAGGCCTTAGGAATCCGCTCATTTGACTGAATTTTTTCACAATAAAGTTCTACTGAAGAAGAATCCGTGGTTGTAATATTGTGTAATACTGCAGCAAGTCTGTGTAGCTGACCTTTCTGCAATGCCAGCAGTTTCTTATTGTCTCCTTGCGATCCAGCCCCATTGTTTTGTGGTGCTATCGCTCACAGAAAGGGCGGATCCCGGGGTCAATCAGGTCATGACCTCCATACTATTCTGCTTGCGTTAAATTGCCCTCCCCAAAATGGTTTGGGAGAGGATTGGATACTAAAACGGCCATAAAAACTGCGGAAACTGAAGAAAGTTAATAGAAATTGTTAGAAGTAGTAAAAAAGGTACGATGGTTCCTAGGAAAATCACGAAACTCTGTAAAAGTAAGGAAGAAATACTTATAAAAATGTGCAAAGCGACAGAAGATCGTCAGAGTATGATAGTAAATGAGATATCGAGGTTAAATATCATCCTAGCAATGAAAGAAAGTAGGAGATCAGCGAAAAAGAGAAACAGATCTGAAAATGCTGTGTAAACAATGATATAAACATAAGCACCAAGGGGTCACTTTTACCTGGTCTGCTATCGAGTCCCTGCTCTCCTCCTGCCGACTAAATTTAGGTGCGTCATGTCTTAATTTACCTTACTTTACATAAAGCACTGCCTGTGATCTACACACATCGTGTTTGCTGGTTGACCTATGGAGTCCAGCTGTAGGCCCATGACGTCATCATAGGCCTACAGCTCGGAATAACAGTCTGGACATAACTTAACAGGCGAGAATTTTTAACTATGTAGAAACAGATGGCGCGTTAGCCGACCGACTTGCTAGCCCCACCCCGTAATGCCCACACCGTCCATATGTCCAGCAGAAGATTGACCACCTGCGGATGTGCACCAGGTGGTTGCCTCCGATGTCCAGTATCAGCTGCGTGGTCAGCGTAAGATCGACTAGTGATTTGCGCAATGAAATAGTTGGCTGACCACCAAATGACCAACCGATCACGCAGGCATATGAAATGGAATGTTCAGAGCAGTACACTGACCAGTAAACAACGTAGGTTGACCACGTCCAGTGGACACTGACCGTCTCTCATAAACCTGGAAACCGCCAAAAAAGTCAGACAGAAAAGAGATTGTCACGGAGTAAATTATATCGACGAGTTGATTGGTTTCATTGAAATCGATCAGTCGGTAAGTGACCGGAAATTGATTGATCGATTGATCGAAGCAGTGGCGATGATCCGAATCGATTTTGTTAAGAGTCTGCTGGTTTTCAGCTTGGCTTCGTCAGTCTTCGTCTTGGCTGGTAGGCACAATTTGTTCCAATCTAGTCTAAAGACTTCTATAGTGGCGTTATCAAAATGCACACGAATCAATGGTCGCTTCGAGTGACACCGTAGTCAAAAATGATAAAGTTAATCAGCAAATATACAAATTAAGTTCAGTTATTTTCTTTAAGATACTCAAAATGAAAAATCCGTACCGTCTCATCGCCCTAATCAACAAACAAACTATAACTCACTGCAAGAGTGTACACCCCTGCCCTCTAACGAACAAACTAAGAAGTCCATTACTGCTACTGCCACCTATTGAATAACGGTACATTGATAGTCGTTATAATGTTTAACAAACAATCATAAGCCGTTGGAGAAGCTTGGTCGGAATCCAAATGAGTCAGAGAAACAAAAAGCCAGGCTATGGTGAGTAAGCAAGTTGAAACAGCTTAGTCATCAACATCGTAACATTATGATGATGACGACTACATTACGTGATGAAACCCACGCGCGGTTAAACCTGGGCAATAATTAAGCGACGCACGATGAGCCATATAAATTTATGGGAGACTAAAAATCCGGATCAACAAATTAGCAAGCTTCATGCTAACTGGTCTGAGTTTCAGTTTAAGCCTTACTTAAGCTTAAGTATGACTAACAGCAATTATTTATTTCCTGGTACTTCATT
>OZ029918.1:28478648-28736148 GCA_964023275.1 Norana najaformis
CGGTAGCTTAGACTCATCTCATTCACCTTACTTATTCACTGCCGACTGACTTTTGGTTTCCCTGGCTTATCGAATTATTTCAACTGGACTTCTTCAACCGTTAACAATTACTGACTTCGATTTCACTTAATAGATGTCTTATGCATTATGATTACGGCGCTAAAGAAGTAATTAGATGAGATTAGATTAGATTAGATGATGTAGTTACTGATGAAACGTAGGCTAACGTAATCTGATATGGAACAGAAGCAGCTATTTGTGGCTGGAATTTATATAGCTCTTTAAGAATCTCTCATGTAATTTGATGCAGTACAGCTGCATATTGAGAAAGCGCTTCTTCAATAAAACTCCTCAGAAGTGCTCTAGACCTGTAGCCGTACGAACAAGGTCGAATAGTAGGCTATACAATTATGGTCTTTCAGTAATGTATTATGTGCAAATATTATGTAATATTATGCAAATATAATGTAATGTGATGTGTAATGATGCGATGCGATGTGGTGTGTAGGCCTTACAATTTAATATACATCAGTTATAAAAATATATTTTATTTATGTTTTGTTTCTAGCACAAGGCCTGCATGACTGAAGCTTTCACAACGAAACGGGAATCGACGTCGTCGTCGTCATCATCGTCGTCGTCGTCATCATCATCTTCCTTTAATGTTATCAAGAAGTGTTTGTCAGACTGTCCAGTCTTTGTGAACAGCACAGCTGAACACATCCGGTGCTGCCTTGAAAATGCCTGCAACAACCTCATATTTATTGGTAAGAGTTATAATCATTCGTATTTATTTGTATTTCATCAATAAGCCTACTTTAATAGGCTATAAACCTGATGATTTGAGACCTAATTGGCGCATCACATAGCAAATGGGACTCTTCCAACACATTTTAATACACTTATGAGGGCGACCCCAAGGAACGTGATTAGGGGGATGAAGAGATATTCGGGTGTGTACCGAAATGGTAATACATTTGCCAGAATCGGATCTGAATTGATTTCATGGGATCTAATCTTACCTCATCTAATCCAAACCAACTCAGTATATTAAGCTGACTTATATAGCGCCGTTGCTTTAGTATTACGCAAACCATCTGTCTGTTGCAGAGACAACGGACGAATCGACTGCGCATCCCACACAGGGCAGACAACCTCCAGAAGGAAGTCCACTGCCGTCATCTTCTTCCGAGGATCAGTCACTTCCGCCATCCGACAACGAAGACAACGAGGGACCTCCGTCGATGATGCGGCAGAACATCGCAGGACGCTTTCCACCACCTGGCCCCAACGACCAAGGGCGACGCCATGCACCCCCTCAACTGCAGCAGCAGCCGACGCCAGGGCCTCCGGGCGGAATGAGAGCCCCTCCACCGTCGCCTGAAGTAGGCGATGAGCGCCAGCGTCATGGAGGTGGCCCTGGATCAGGGAGTGGCGGCGGAAGAGGAGGAGCAGGCGTTGGAGGAGGCGGAATGTCGTCGAGCGGAGTCAAATCAGCGTCATCGAGGCTAAGTTTCCCGTCATCTATCCAGTTTATCATTCTCATCATCGTTGGTTCCTCGTCGGCGGCGATGAATCCTCAGAAATGATCGACAGAATACTTCTACAAAACATCTTGAAGTATCTCATAGTAACACCGAAATGATCGACAAATTAATTGGACAAATTTTCTTTAAGTATATCATAATAACAACACGCCACAGTATCTCTATCTGGTTTATGAATACGTATCTAGATATTTATATAGCGCAGTAGTGCAGCATGGTGGTCTATTCGATAGCACACTGGGTCTGTGCTCTAACGATTAAGTGTTCGAGTCTGCTGCGGACTCCGGGTATCGAACTTCATGCACACTTGTCGCGCGTCTCAAATTCAGATTTACAGACCTTGTGCGCGCAATAGGTGCAATAACTAAATAAATAAATAAATAAAGCCTATAAGAAGCTTTGCCATGATTACCTGCGTAGCCTATCTGTCTTGTTTTGTCTGTCTGTCTGTCTGAGCCTGTCTTTGCTACTCGACATTATTAGTTTAATAGTTTGGCATTCCTAAATAATTTTCAATTATTATTCATCATTATTTTAAATGTTACTTGTGACCTTGTCTCCGATATGCTGAATTATTTATTTTGCATTTAAGTTTGTATCTGGACATTTATATAGCGCCTTGTCAGAATCTCTCAAAGACGCTGAACAGGGCTATCTCAGAGATCTAAAAAGGTGCGGCGTTTGACAAACTAAGAACTTTTCCTGAGCCACTTCGGACAGTAGAGTTCTACTATTTATCCTTAAACTTCGTAAACGTTATTTGATTTCGTCATTATAACCTATATGTTGCATACGAAGCTTATCTGTTGATGCTACTTACAACTAAATAAATAAGTTAATCAGTACACAACTGACGCTGGTTATTGAATTGCTAAGTCATTATACTTTGTAATTATGCAAAGGTGATAGCACAGTGGACCAACTGGGAGGCTTTGAAAATCAACTCTATAGCCCGGGTGTCGACGATCTTTCTAAGTGTCAATCGATCGACCTGTCGTTTCGCCCAATTTGTAGCGCAGCGTTAGCTCGAGAAAACACAGTCAATGATTTTCATATGTATAATTGATTAACTGAACAGTTCAACCACAACAGCGTTTCAGACGTCGATATACAATTTCTAAACAAACAAATCAATCAGTGACTTTCTTACTCAAACTATCAACTGATTGCACGACAGGCTATGGCTACAAAATCTTCTCTAACAATGCATTTGCGACTCCTTTAATAGGCTCTCTCCCGCCACATGATAATATCAACATCATAGGCGACAATATCAACATCATAGGCCTACATACCAAAAATAAAATAATAATTATCAATAGATGCCCAATCTGCGTGGCATGTCCCTGGGCACACCTACTTAATAGTAAATAACAAAAGTAATAACAAAAGTAATAACAAAAGTAATAACATCAGGTTAATTATTATCATTCCATACGAAAGACACCCTTCATTCTAGTATTGATTTTTTGTACTCAATGAACAAGCCGGCTACGGACAATATTCCGCGTAGCTTGAGTCAAAATGCAAGCTCACTGTGCCACTGGTGGCAACTACTGGCCAGCTATGGGCACAGTGTGAACCCAACGAACATGGCTGTCAGTGTCGGCAGCAGGCCATAGTAAACTTGGGCCTGTGCGTACAGAGACACATACAGCATAGGTGGCACGGTGGCCGCGAGACAAACGCGTCCGCTTTTACCTGTGCAGTTTGAGTTCGAATGATGTTCATTGTTATAAAGAAGTTGGTTAATGAGCGAGCTGATGTTGGCTATCGGTTGTAAATTGCAGGGTACAACTAAACTGGGCCAAAGTCATTGGACGAACGTCGGATCAGATCTAAAATAAGTTGTGGGCCGATGTCGAATGTAGCCTACAAACAAAAGCCATTAGTGACCATTGACGTTTGCACAACATTGACTCAATATGTGTGTGGCTGGGATATAAATGTATCACGATTTAGGCCTAGATCACAAATAACGAATGTATCTATTATACATACCCCAATTTACATACGTATCCGTTATATATGACAATGATAGATATGCATATTATATATATGTATAATATATATATATGGTATATAATCATGGTAGGCCTATGTGGCGATGAAGACCATAATGCTTTTCAAACGTAGACGTATTTTACCCATTGATGAGTAAATTACTATTGAAAAGCATAAAAATTGATTTTGATTAGGCACACTTTTGAAATCATTAAAATACCATTTGAAAAACCATTCTTATACGCTATTTTAGAATCCCATTTTAAATGCTTTTCACTACTTTTCGAAAGTATTTTGCCCATCACTGTCTTCCACCGATGACGCAAATTAAGACCTTCGTCAATATCTTTGTCAGCGGATGTTACATGTCAATATACAACGCCGCAGCACTTAGCCAACGACCTACAGAAAAGAATCTATTTTTGCGCTGCATTGAGTAGGGAACCAGTATACAGCTTCCGAAACGGATGCGCTGTTTTGGTCGTCGGCGAAGCCTTGGCTCAGAAGAGGTGGAGTTAAGTTCCAGTGATGGATTTTTGATGAATTTTGGCGAATTTTATATTTCGAGGTACGCAATTACAACTTTTTCTATCCACAGCTCATGTCACGAAGATGTTAATGTTCAGCATCCGGTCATTAAACTTTTATAAGTAGCTTTTCTTAAGTAGCAATGAAAACTAAGTTCTAGGACTAGAAACATCTGAGAAATGTGCGCTCTGCGTACAGAGGGATAGAGACTTGAACTGTGGGTGGGAAAGCTCATCGGCCGTGATTTAAGACCAGTAGCAGGATAACCCCGAGACAGTAGAATTCGCTTGTCGGTGGTAATTATGTAGGATGTATCTTGAGTTGATAATTGCGTTGCTGTCGGCTTCGGAAGCCGTGAGAGATGCGTGTATTGTGTCTATCGATGATCGAGCACCCGGTTGCATTATCAACGCTTAGCGTAAGATTTGGTAAGCGCGGTCTGTGCCACGCGAACAGACATGGTGGTAGTTGTTATATTTGTAGTCCATATACCATACGCCGCGGTTCTTGCCTGGCTCGGCCTTGGGCCTGGAAGAATTTGGCTTCCTGGGCTAAGTGCCAGACGGGTTATTTTTAGCTTTCCCGTTTTATGTACGAAGCGTGGTAGCAGCTGAAGAAAACATTAGAAGTATTACGCAGCTGACAAAATGACGAGATACACACGCTGGTTGTTTCCAGTATACTGGACCCATCATGGGATTCTATTTTTTTTGCGTATTGCAGAATGTCAGTGATTTAAGACAAGAGCAAATGGGACCACCCATCATATGCAGAAGGAATTCAAGGACCTTTTAGAATAAGACTATGTATATGATTCACCTTTTAGAATAAGGCTACAATAGAGTTAGCAAAGGAACTTACAAGAGATAAAGTGAAGAATTGGCTAGATGCATTGGATATTGGTAGGATGGAGTCAGCATCTGGTTTAAAATGCTAGAGACGACTTCATTAAAATATCTGTGTAGGAAATTTTACAGGCATGATACAGTAGTGATGTTAGGCCATCTGGTATGTCTTTAATTACTGACATGTTGGCCTCCCACCTAATGTGTCAGGTTCTGGTGCCTTATGTCATTTCGTTCTCAACTTAAAACTTACCTTCAAATTGCTTATCCACCATAGGCTGCCTCTCTGTCGTGCGGACTGACCTCCTGGATATCGACCTGATTGTGGCTTGGTTTTGGTGTGCCATCGGTTGATGCCTTGTGCATTAGACACTGGCGCATTAGAAGTTGCTAATTAATAATAATAATAATTATGTCAGTAGACAGATCAGTGTTTAGCCATGAGATGACTTGACCTTGAAAGGATAGTTATCCAGTTATTGATTGCTCTTGTTATGTTTCACTTCAGTTAATGATTCTTCAACCTCTGAAGATAGAGCCGAGTAAGAATTAATATTTATGTACCTTTCCTCGTCTTACTTTAGTGGTCGATTGGAAGTGAAACCACAGAGTACAGTCATTACCCGTTGAAGAAGTCCAGTCACAATCCAGTAGAAAATGAGACCTTCTTGTATCGCATCTGCCTGACCTGGTGTTTTCACCAACTTTGTTTTTTGCCTGGCTTCAATCACAAGTACCAATTAACCTCTGTGATGGTTAATTGGTACATGTGATCTGCTATTTTTGCTGTCGTGATCTGTACTACTTTTACTTTTAATAAATTGTGTAAATTCCTGAAATTCCAAACTCAACCATTACAAATAGTTTATTTTCGGTATTTATGATGTAGATGTGGTCACATTACATAAATGGTTGGCTATCGATCCTCCTTTGTAAAATTTATGATGTTGCCCACATGAAACATACATGGCACATCCTGCATTACACCAACGTAGTAATCAACATTGGACAAACATGAACCCTATACTGGTGTTTTTGTGACATTGGATATCCTTTGGTGCAGTGCATGAATGCAGTTTGGGATCTGACATTGGTGTCATGTACAGTACATAACATGACAATATCTGCATAAAAAATACCAAAAAATAACAGATTATATATGTGCCAACACATGTCCAATTCCATGACCCTGGCACACTTACTTAGATAAAACAGTTGATTTAAGTTAATGTGCATGTGCCAAAAATAAGAAACACTATTTGTGTAATGTACTTAATACCGCATGCATTGTGCCGATGTATGGTAATCAACATTGGAGATAAATAGGGCCAACATTCGTGGTTTCTGTGATATTGGATACATATTGGCCCATTGTTTGTATACTGGGTGAGATATGTCATTGGCCCAACATTAGTTCCATGTACTTAGCATGACAGTATCTACTGGTAGGTTTTTACCTATGCTATGAGTTCAAATAATGGCCCAATAAGTTGGGCCATTATGTGAATAAACCCACTGTTTAACCAATAAATTGGTTAAGGAGGGGACAGTTGTGTGAAGGCAATCAGTTGAATATTGGAGAGTAAAACTATGTTGGGCCAATGTAGTTGGCTGAATGTTGGATTGAAATTCAAATAAGCTGTGGGCCAAAGATTCGCTGAGGGTGTCCACAACGTTGGTCTGGTGCTGACCCAATGTGTGTAAGCTGGCTTTAAATTTGGCAGCTTGGTGCAGATCCTGATTAATCTGACTTCAGAATATTGTTGGTGCTGTGATTATTATTTTTGCAGATTAATATGTTGTTGATGAATGAGTCTAAAGAATTCATCTTTTGTTGCTTGTCTACCTTTATGTTCAGCCCTTGTTTGATTGAAACGTGCAGCAGCAAGGTAAGATGTCGCAGCGTATCGAGGAACTTGGCGCCATCCATGGAGAGACCCAGCGCTTCGAGTGTCAGGTGATTGGATATCCGACTCCAATAATCACGTGGTACAAGGATGAGGTCAACATCTCGGAAAACCTTCGTTACAAGATCGACTACAATCAAGAGCAGGGAACCATAGCTTTGATCATAAGAAATGTCACCCTTGCTGATGAGGGCCTTTACCAGTGCAAAGCAGAAAATTCTGAAGGCCATGCCATGACAACCGCCTACCTTGTGGTTAAAGGTGAGTATGAATTGATCAAACTGTGCACAAAAAATGTTGATATTAGAAATGAGTCCACAGAGATGATAATGATGGCAGTTGTCAGGTATAAGGATAGTCTAATCTAATCTATCTGGGAACGTCTGTGTAGAAGTTATCTTAGTGCACAAGATATGAATTGATGATGACTTCTAAGGAACATCATGTTTTGAATCAGTAGAGATTCATGAGGCCCTAGAGAATGAAAGACAGGATACAGAGGGCTTGCAATGAATAGGAAGCTGATTCTGATGTTGATGATGCTTATGTCAATAATTCCAGTAATGCATTGGTGGTGATGGGATGAGTAGAGAGTTAAGAAGAATCTGGAAAAATATGAAGGTTTGGGAAAGACTTTGTATTTGTGTCTTTGTTGTTTGTAATTGGCTTAAACTGATTTCAAATTTTTCAGTTGATTCAGGTTCAGGTTCAGCAAAGGATTATTCATCCATGACAATCGAAAAGGTTTCTGAGGAGGAACACTCTCAGGTGGAGGTCTTGAAAACTGGTCGGCAGACGATAATTGAAGAAGTCATAACAAGAGTGGAGGAGAGTGAACGTGAAGAAATTGAAGAGAAATCTGTTGGTTAGGGACTGAAGTTCATTTATTGCTCAAACAGTCGGTTCTTTTTTAAGTTTGATACAATTCTAGTCTAATCTAGCAAATAAAATCTGCTCTTATTAGATCTGTTCACTTAGCACAACATGACATAACTGTGAGTTTAAAGGAGATCAGAAGACTTAACTTGTAGTTAAATAATAAATTATACTTATAATAAATTATACTGATTGATTACTTGATTTCTGCCATTTGTAATGACGATCTTACCAGCTTTGATCAAGTCTTATCTCCTTTGCTGCTCTGCTCGATTCCAGCATAGTTCTACAGTATATGGCCTGACTTAATGGAGACTTCGCAGTATGTGATTCTGAGTTTTTGTAACCTTATTTGTTTTTATGTTCTAATATAATTCTCACTTTTATCAAAATGTTGCTGATAATTTAAGTATTTTTGTGTGCTGTATTATATTACTGGCAGCTCCAAAGATCACCTACGACAAGGTTTTTGCTCAGGATTTGTCGCTGAAGGTTGGTGCAACTATCATGTTTGAGGTGAATGTTCGTGGATATCCACGTCCACAAGTGGCCTGGTTTTTTGGTGACAAGAAACTGGAGGACAGTTCTAGGGTCAGTGTGGAGTTCAAGGAAGGTGTCTCTTGTCTCAAGGTCAGATCTGTAGCAGGAGAGGATGCTGGAGTGTACAAAGTGATGGCCGAAAATGCTCTTGGACTTGACACGGCCAACTTCAAAGCGATTGTTAAAGGTAACAAGTGCGTCTGACCTGATCTAGTTCAGTCTTGCAAAGCTATTCTTTGTCGCTGAGGAGTCTTAGTAATTGTTTTCTTCTTCATCGTCTGCCCTTCTTTCTTCTTACTATTCTTCTTCAATGTTTTTTCCTCATCTTATTATTCTTGTGTGTGTGTAAGGATGTATGTTGATTTAGATTTATGACTTAAATATGGATTTAATTTAATATTCTTTCCAAAATTGGCTAGACATGCAAACTTTACAGTTTTTACCAGACCGTTTTGATTTTGACTTCAGTTTTGCAGACACAGGTTTGAAAATTAACAAGAATAAATAAAAATAATTAGAGTAGAATAGTATAGCCTGTATAGATCATCATATGAACAGTTTTCAATTAGCACTGATAAAGAACAAAGGGTACCTAATAGAACAACACTGAACAACAATAGAACAACCATTGCTGACAGGGTCACTGGTGTTTAAGTTTATACATTTTTTAAAATCTGAAATTTAAATTGAGTAAAAATCTGTGCACTTCATTTAAGCTCCTCCATCTCCGCCGCAAAACCTTCGTGTCGTGCAAGTGTCCAAGGATTACGCTGTAGTCTCGTGGGAGCCTCCAAAGTGGGATGGTGGGGAGAAGATCTCCGGCTACGAAGTGGAAAAGAGCCTTGATGGGATGATCTTTGTCAGCGCTGGATATGTAGACTCTTTAGTTCTTCAGCATAAAATCGTTCGACTTCACGAGGGATTTGGTTACATTTTCCGAGTATCGGCAGAAAATCGAATTGGACTGGGTGACCCAGCGACTCTGGAAAAACCCATTACATGCAAGTTGCCATTTGGTAAGCCACAAGTTCTTTTGTGGTTTTATTTATCGTCATCGTCGTCATGATCATCGTCATCATCATCATTGTCTTCATCCTCATCATCATCATCGTCACCATCACGTCTGTCAATGGCTGAAAGCCTATGGGTGTCCACAGTATATGTAGTTGTTTTACATACTTTCAAACCTAGGTGTTGTCTGAGCCAGTGTTGCATTCTGGTGATTGTTTAAGTGGACTTGATGTTGCTCTGGTCATTTTATAGTGCCTTTTTGGATAACCTAAAGGCTGTTTTGAGTCATAGTAATAAAATTAAGTATCATGATAAACTGGAGCCTGATGCTAATGCTACCTTGAGAAGCTTTGTCATTATATTAGGTTGTCTTATAATTAGGTTGATTCTAACGTTGAATAAACTTAGGATTCACGTTCCCAACCATGTTATGTGAGAATTTGTATTTGCATGCTACAAGGCATTGGTACAGTGTAGGTTTGTATATATGTATGTAAGCATGAATGTATTTATGGATGCATGCATGCATGCAAGTATGGATGTTTGAAACTACATAGCGGCTTTTAAGAAACTTACAAAAACGCTACTAAAACTGCTATGTAACTGATCTGAACAAGTGCAGCTGAAGGTAAACAGAGCTGTTTCACATGAAACAGTACATATATTTAAAGGAAGATTGTGTAATTGTAAATTTGTTGAATTACGCTGTAGATCCTCCCAGCCAGCCAAGAAACCTTACTGTAATCGAGTACAGCAAGGATTTTATCACGATTGGTTGGAGCGAACCTGAAACAAATGGTGGTTCAGAGATCATCCAGTATGTTGTTGAGAAGTGTGATGTGACAAGAGGCAGTCATACGTGGGTCGTGGCTGGGACTGTTGGACCCTCAGAATCCACATTCAGGGCATTGAGGCTTTTCCAAGGAAATCTCTATCTATTCCGAGTTGTGGCTGAAAACCAGGCCGGTCCAGGACCTGCTGTCGAACTGACCGAACCAGTCATGGCTAAGTTACCTTACGGTGAATTACTTTTCATTATGTAGAGCATCTGTATGCTAGTTTGGCAAATTTGTCCCTTCTGAGGAAATCCTGTTACTGTGACTCTCCCCTTCCTCTCCATATGCCCCTTCTTCTCTCTTCTTTATTCCTCTTCCTGTCTTGTGCTGTTTGCACCTCTGTCTATGTTATATTTGTAAATCCTTTGTTGCTCCCATTTAGCTGAGTCATGAAAACAATGGCCAAAATGTTTTTATATTATTTGCCAGATGGCGCCACGGCTGGACTATGTATATGTGTCTGATTTTTTTTGTTACATACATTATACATATATGTATGTATAAGGCATGGTATATATTACTTTGCAGTGTGCTGGTCTTATCTTGAACATCTTCTTTGTTGTTGAGGAGTGTTGCTTATGTCAGATTCAACTGCTGGAGCATCATATATACTCCTGCTTACAACAATTTTTGCTGTTTATCATACATGCTCTGTTTTTTCTGATGATATGTATTTTCATATTATAAATTGAATTAATAAATGGGCTTTCTGTTGTATGGTTTGATTAAATGCCTGTGAATAAGCTGGTCTCCATGATGCAGATATTTAGGAATTTTTCCAGTTGTGTTTGATGACTACTAACGATAGTTGTTCATCATAAAACTAATGATAGGATTTCATTATACATGAGCAACTACCTTTGCTTTCTCTTAAGTTGATTAGTGTTCTAGGAATGCAGGACTTCTGCTTTTCAGACACAGCTGGAGCTCCAAAAAATGTCCGTGTGAAAGATTATTGGTCTGATTCTATAACAATAACATGGGATGCACCGGAGCAAGATGGTGGGTCACCCATCACTGGTTACCTGATTGAGCAGCAAGATGCTTTACATCAGAAATGGATTAAAGCAGGATCCGTGGAAGCTGACGTGTTTCAGTTTAAGGCAGGAAATCTCTTTGAAGGAACGGATTACATGTTTCAAGTGTTTGCTGTGAACAAACTTGGACCAGGTACGGAGGCTGGGAAGCTGGAGCGACCGTGCAAAGCTAAGATGCCATTTGGTAAGTAAAAAGTATTTTAATAAATTTATTTATTTATTTTTTCTGTTTTTTAATAATTATGTGGTACTACTCTAGGTATCAGTTGATGGTGCTGAAATTCTGTGTTTGAAGATTTGCTTGTAATCCTAGAAGTAGTGGCGAAGAATAAGTGGTTGTGGCTGCTGCATGGCCAGACGACAACATATGACTGCCACTATACCATTGTGTCGGGTGGTATAGCCCACGCAAGACTAAATGACTAAATTCATCTAAATGAATGCACGAAACATCACATTTCTGTCTAGACGGGAGTATGAGTAGTGTGTTTGTGCTGGGATAATGGATGGGGCTCGATTGGTGCATCAACCCACCGCCAGCTTCGTGGGAATGGGCAGCCTCCCAAACTGTGACTAGAAGGGACGATGTGTTTGGTGGTGGCTTCAGTAGAGGTGAGGTGAGAGGGTGAAAACATCAAGTCTCACACTGCAGCCCCCATGGAGAGCTCAGCCAGTGGAGCGTCAATCGTAGTGGTCCCCGAACTATTGCTGGAGGGCGCAGTGGGGTGGTGGCGGCTTAAGGGCCATCATGATTTGCACTGAAGCAAGATAGTCCTTGTTTTCATTCCAGTTTTCAGATGAGAACTGGAGGAATTGAATCCTTCGGTTCCAGGATCTATAACCTGCCACATCCAAATACAAACTGAGCTCAATGTTGCTGAAATAGGCAACACCCTCCACCGTTGTATCAGCAGTGCAAACTGGCCTTTCATCTAAAAATATATTTATGTTTGTGGGAGATATATACACTGTATCATGTGCATAATGTATGTCAAGATGTGTGCAGTCATTTTCAAACTCAAATGTAATCGGCATAGTTTCACTACTATATACTATGAATGATACTATGAATGGAATAGAATTGATAAAACAATACTAAACTAGAATACTTCATCAAGGTTGTGTCATCATTCTAGATCCTCCATTTGCACCAGCTCGTCTTGAGGTCACTGACTATGGTACCAATCATGTGACATTGTCTTGGAGTGCACCAGAGCATGACGGTGGCTCACCAGTTATTGGCTACATCGTTGAGCGACATGATGCCCTTGTTGATATCTGGACCCAAGTTGCCAGGACCGAAGCGGATGTCCTCAAGGCAACGGTTGCAGGTCTTTATGAGGGACAGTCATATCTCTTCCGGGTTGTGGCTCTCAACCAATGTGGTCGAGGTTTCTATGCAGAGACAGCAAAACCAATTACAACTCTGTTGCCCTACAGTAAGTTTTATGCCAGAACTTAATTTGCAACAAGTCACTGTTGTCTCGTCTTATTGTTCTTTAAGTTCTCTAAGTAATGAATTTTTCAGCTAACTGCAATTCTTTCTGTAAATCAGGCACCTTGTCTAAATCCTAAGTTCTGAGCTATATTAAAATTTTCAGCTAATAGTAATTTGTTTAGTAGATCAGGCATCTGTTCTAAATTTTCAACCAGTGGCACATATTTTGTGAATAATTTGATTCTATTTACCATTTGGTACTGAAGCACTACAGAGCTTACAGATACAACCCTCAATTCTGTGCTGGTTTATGCCAATCAGTTTTGCAGTAACTATTGATTGATGCCTCTTGCATTTTACTGTGCTTTAGGCAAGTCTAAGTAAGCCATTTTGGGAAGATTGAGGGAGGCCTAAGTAAGCCACTCCTATGAGTTAAGTAATCCTGTTTTGGGTATAGGAAGCCATTTGGGAATTTAGGTAAGCCTTAATAACCTATTTGTGTTGCTTTAGGTAAGTCGTTTGTTGTGTTTTAGAAAGTCCTAAGTCGTTTGTTTGTTGTATTATAGGTAAACCATCAAAGCCTCAGAATCTGAGAGTGCTGAATGTTTGGCAAGACTACGTTATGATCAGCTGGGATGAGCCAAGCGATGATGGTGGATGCCCACTGACTGGTTTCACTATAGAACAGCGAGGGGTTGATGAAACTGGTTTTAAATTCATAGCAACTGTCAGTGGAAATGTCACTCAACACCAGGTATGGGGTTTGGCATCTCCCATCACTGCATGAATTTAAGCCCATAACTGACACCGTAGACTGTCGCCTGATCACGGGAGGGGGCTTCCCTGGAGGTCCTTACACGTTTTGACTGGTTCTGTCCAGTAGATTATGCTTTTGAAAGCAACCATTGATTGATGCCTTGTGCATTACGACAGTGGTGCTGTAGAAGTTTCAGATTAGATTATTGGTGTTATTATGGCATGTGCATTGTGTATGTGAGGTAAAGTAAAACAAGGAGTTATTTTTTCGTGCTGCTTTCCTTAGCCGTCCTCGGAGACATGGTCCTGGTGTTGAAGGATTTATCGGCTGAAGTGCAACCATGACAACTGCAATACAACAACCAGACAAAGTTTACATACGGGTTTCCCTGACTTAAAAACGAATTGCCAATTTCACACGATGCACAGAGATTTGCAGTAATGCTCTGATGCCATGCCACCTGTGTTTGAAGCGCAAGTGAAATTTTAGAAAAATATTTTGCTTACCACTTATATGCTTAAGCATTTTTTATCAACGTTTTTGATTGCTGAGGAAGTGCTTGCTTGATTGCTGAGGAAGTGCTGAGTTCAAGAAGTCGTGACACAATAGCCGACTGGTTTGAGCACTCGCCTAATAACGCTGAGCGTGTGGGTTCTAGAGGTGGTTACTGGGTAGGGACCTTGAGCAAGTCCTTCTCACAAAATTTTGCTCATTGCCACTGACTGATGCTTCATCATTAGATAGTGGTGCTTAATAAAGGCAGAAATAATTATAGTGGTGATGTTTTGATTATATGAGTATGAATTAAGCACTGTCGAATTCATGGCAACATCTAAGAAGTTGTGAAGCATGAGTTTACAGTCTGTATTTTCTGTCCATCTAGATTACAAACCTCCTGGAAGGAAATGAATATTACTTTCGGGTCTTTGCTCAGAATCTCGTGGGTCTAAGCGACCAGGCAGCTGAACTTCAGTCACCAGTCAAGACCAGTTTGCCTTGTGGTCAGTATGGTGTACGTTTTGGGAATAGTAATTCTGCATTTTTTTGTGACTTTAAATTTGTTATGTTCTAAACTGGTTTGACTAGCATCTAGGTGGATGCAACTAAGGTAAAGTAAGTGAAGGCTCATTTCTTGAGAAGTTTTGCCATTTTTAACAGACTTAGGTTTTTTTCATATTTTCAGTTATTTCCCTTGCAATCTTATGTCATTTTATTTTTTTAGTACGAATTTAGCACGTTTGAATACATGCAGATTACATGTGGGCATATATAACCTAGCCTGTCAAAATTTGACCTGGATTCTCCAATGGATTAATATTTTTGATTGCGATTTCACTTGAATGACCATCGACTGATGCCTTGGGCATTATGAAAACGGCTGAGTTGAAGTCTTTAGATTAGATTAGATTAGATGGACATTATTTAAGGGTTTCCATCATAATGAAATGAATTAAAACAAATTATCAAAAGTGAATCCTACGGATTTGATGGTTTTATTTCATGCAGAGAGTGTTGCTCGTTTTGTTTATGAATAAGATATGCATCTGGCAAACAGTTTCTTGAACTATTTGTGACCAAGAACTTTCCTGTATTTTGCATTACATTGATATAAATTAACTAAATTTTTTTGTGAATTGCTTCAGAACTGCCATCCCCTCCTCAGAATGTACATGTCACGGAAACGGGAAACGGTTTGATCTCGATTGCTTGGGAACCTCCAAAGACGGATGGTGGTGCTTCCATTTCCGGGTATCTGGTTGAGACTTGCCTCAGTGTCAGCACAAATTGGCGCAGGGCTGGATTGGTAGACGGCACTACCATGACCTTTAGCCTCACTGGTTTGGTGGAAGGCGACTACTATTTTGTAAGGGTCTATTCAGAAAATGAGGCAGGAAGAAGCAGAAGGGCAGCTGAAATTCTTGAACCAGTTAGAGCAAAACGGCCAAGCAGTAAGTACTGGGACAGTGTTAATAGCAGTATGATGTCAGACAGTGCTAATAGCAGTAATTTATCGGGCAGTGCTAACAGCTGTTGGTTATCATTGTTAATTGAATTAAGTTGGCAGCCAGTGTCAGTACAGATGGATTCAGTCAATAATTTCTGATATTTACTTAGTAATTTATGGTATTTGCCATGATTTTCTTAGTTCCTTAGAAGCAACTTTATATAAACTGTATGTATGTGTGTATGTATTTATGTATGTATGTATGTATTTATGTATGTATATATGTATCAAAGCGATTAATATAGTGCCTTTAATTACCTTTAAAAACACTGCATTACCTCTCAAGGCACTGATTGCTTGGTTTGAAATAGTGTTTGAAAATATAACATTTGGCCCGTCAGTGCTGTTGAAGGTTTGAATCTTGATATTTGCTTTGAAATTGGCCACTTACTGTTGCCTGTTTCGGACTTTGCTTATCCTCTAGTTCCGACTTCATGTGATTCATTGACTGGCAGTCTCTCTCAGTGCATGTAACGTTTAAGGATCTTTCAGCTAAAGTGCAACCTTGACAGCTGCAGTACAAGAACTAGACAACCTTTTCTTGCTTCAGCCTTCATGCTTGAAAATGCCCTGCTTCACCAGTGCTGCTCTGGGCATTTCTGTGTAGTTGCTGTGAAGTGCATTCCTGCTATGTACAATCTACAATTACATTACTGTTTTGTAACGTTGGTTGATGGCTTGTGTATTGTAATAGTAGCAATATAGAAGGCTTTAGGCTAGATAAGATTAAATTAGCCATGCAACCTGTAAGAAAGCAGATTGCAGTTTTGTAATTTGAATTTGAAATTTATATAGCTGTGCTTCAAGAAAACTCAGTCAGAGGAGGTTATTATATTAGCCTAAGTAATATTACCAGTAAATGTCACTAAGAACAGAAATCTTGCCTGTTAGCAAGCAAAGGTGGGATAACTAGGAAAGTCACCAGTGAGGGGCTCAAGTACATATACAGAGCCCAACCAATGGGTGAAATTAATAATAATAATACTCTTTAGATGTCATTCTTCTCTTGAGGAATTAACTACAATAGTAAATATTATGTCACCAGTATTCAATTTAAATTCTAGCGTTTCTGTAATATTTTCAGAGGTACCAGGCCCCCCAACGAACCTCAGAGCAACAGAGATTACTGCAAGCACAATAACTGTGTCATGGGATATGCCGCGGTTTGATGGGGTTTCAGATGCAACGCAGTATATCATTGACATGAGAGAAAGCGAGGAACCGGGATATGCTGCTGTTGGTAGAGTTGATGGGAGAATCAACTACTTCACCATGGAGAATCTTGACAAGGGCAAACAGTATTACTTTCGAATACAATCAAAAAATTCTGCCGGTTTTTGTGAGACTTCAGCAGAACTGAATTCTCCAGTTCAACCTAAAGACTCCACTGGTAAGTCTTTATTGTGATCCAGCTTTTCTCATGTATGTATGTATGTATGTGTGTGTGTTTGTACGTATGTATGTTTGTATCTAGATGCATAATATAGTGCTTTCTAAGTACCTCACAAAAGCGCTGCCTACCCAAGCCTAAGTAGTGTCACAGGTAATTAACAACAAACGAGTTCATCTATAATAATTCTCAGATAACTAGAAAGCCACCACCATTTGTAGGCTTTCAGACACTTGTAGAGCCCAGCCAGTGAGTGTACCATGTCTTTTTCATATGGCAGGTGCTTTAGAAGTCTTATGCTGCGGCGTAAGTTGGGTTTGTAAAATACTTCAGATTAGCTGAACTACAGAACAGACTTGTTTGTCTGTTTTATCATTTAAAACACCGCTTTCTTGTCAAATTTGAAAGGTTTGAAGTGCTATTATTAAAATTTATTATAATGCATGTACCAAGATCAGGCTGGTTTTACCATTCAGTGAGATTTTTATCAACTTTCAGCTAAACCTCTTCCTCCAGAGAGTGTCCAAGTTTCGGAGAGGACTGATTCTGCGCTGAGATTGTCTTGGACGAGCATCCAGAAACCAAGGAGATTTGTCATTGAGCAAAGAGATGGATTAGATGGACCATTCTTTTTAGTTGCTACACCTGATGGCAGTACCACTTCGATGGTCGTGGAAAACTTGATCCCAAGCCAACTGTACAGTTTTCGAATTTGGGCTGAAAATGAGGGAGGAAGAAGCGAGGTTTGTGCAGAGGTGTCAACAAAACAGGCTTTAGCCAAACAAGATGTTGGCAGATCAGTGACTGAGGATGAGGTGGACTTTTGCAATAAAGTGGAAAAGTTAACAGAAGTCGCACAGAACACAGAAAGTGGATTCAAAATTGACAAAAAGCTGGTTCAAGAAGCTGAATTTGAAATGAGGAAACAGGAAGAAATCAAAGCATCTGATCACATGAACGTGACCCAAGTGGAACAAACAGAGGTTAGCAAAATGGAAGAGTTGGAAGTGAGACCAAATGAACAAGTGGAAGCAACATTGGAACCAGTACAGCTGTCAAAAATAAAACTGGTGGAACAGTCAAAGGTTATGCAGTTAGAACAAGCTGAGAAGAAGCAGCAGCATTTAAATGGGGAACTTAAGCAGGAGGAACAGGTTGAAATAAAAGATGTGGAACAAGCCAAAGTTGAAGCAGAACTTAAGCAGGTGGGGCAAGTAGAACTTAAGCCAGTGGAGGAAGCAGATCAAGCAGAATTAAAGGAGGTGGAAAAAGCTGAAGTTAAAGAAGTGGAGCAAGCAGAAACCAAACGTGTGGAACAAGCCGAAGTTAAGCAAGTGGAACAACCAGAAGTTAAGCAAGTGGAAGAAGCACAAGTTAAACAAGTGGAGCAAGCTGAAGCAAAGCAGGTGGAACAAGTGCAGCAAGCTGAAGTAAAGCAGGTGGACCAGGCTGAAGTAAAGCAGATGGGAAAAGCAGAAGTTGAAGCTGAGCCAGCAGAAACCAAACATGTGGAACAAGCTGAAGTTAAACAAGTGGAACTACCAGAAGTTAAGCATGTGGAAGAAGCACAAGTTAAACAAGTGGAGCAAGCTGAAGCAAAGCCGGTGGAACAAGTGCAGCAAGCTGCGGTAAGGCAAGTTGAGCAAGCTGAAATAAGGCAGGTAGAAAAAGCTGAAATAAAGGAGGTGGAAAAAGCGGAAGTTAAAGAAGTGGAGCCAGCAGAAACCAAACATGTGGAACAAGCTGAAGTTAAACAAGTTGAACAGCCACAAGTTAAACAAGTTGAGCAAGCTGAAGCAAAGCAGGTGGAAAACGCTGAAGTAAAGCAGGTGGAAAAAGCTGAAGTTAAAGAAGTGGAGCCAGCAGAAACCAAACATGTGGAACAAGCTGAAGTTAAACAAGTAGAACAGCCACAAGTTAAACAAGTTGAGCAAGCTGAAGCAAAGCAGGTGGAAAACGCTGAAGTAAAGCAGGTGGAAAAAGCTGAAGTTAAAGAAGTGGAGCCAGCAGAAACCAAACATGTGGAACAAGCTGAAGTTAAACAAGTGGAACTACCAGAAGTTAAGCATGTGGAAGAAGCACAAGTTAAACAAGTGGAGCAAGCTGAAGCAAAGCCAGTGGAACAAGTGCAGCAAGCTGCAGTAAGGCAAGTTGAGCAAGCTGAAATAAGGCAGGTAGAAAAAGCTGAAATAAAGGAGGTGGAAAAAGCGGAAGTTAAAGAAGTGGAGCCAGCAGAAACCAAACATGTGGAACAAGCTGAAGTTAAACAAGTTGAACAGCCACAAGTTAAACAAGTTGAGCAAGCTGAAGCAAAGCAGGTGGAAAACGCTGAAGTAAAGCAGGTGGAAAAAGCTGAAGTTAAAGAAGTGGAGCCAGCAGAAACCAAACATGTGGAACAAGCTGAAGTTAAACAAGTAGAACAGCCACAAGTTAAGCAAGTTGAGCAAGCTGAAGCAAAGCAGGTGGAAAACGCTGAAGTAAAGCAGGTGGAAAAAGCTGAAGTTAAAGAAGTGGAGCCAGCAGAAACCAAACATGTGGAACAAGCTGAAGTTAAACAAGTAGAACAGCCACAAGTTAAACAAGTTGAGCAAGCTGAAACAAAGCAGGTGGAAAACGCTGAAGTAAAGCAGGTGGAAAAAGCTGAAGTTAAAGAAGTGGAGCCAGCAGAAACCAAACATGTGGAACAAGCTGAAGTTAAACAAGTAGAACAGCCACAAGTTAAACAAGTTGAGCAAGCTGAAGCAAAGCAGGTGGAAAACGCTGAAGTAAAGCAGGTGGAAAAAGCTGAAGTTAAAGAAGTGGAGCCAGCAGAAACCAAACATGTGGAACAAGCTGAAGTTAAACAAGTAGAACAGCCACAAGTTAAACAAGTTGAGCAAGCTGAAACAAAGCAGGTGGAAAACGCTGAAGTAAAGCAGGTGGAAAAAGCTGAAGTTAAAGAAGTGGAGCCAGCAGAAACCAAACATTTGGAACAAGCTGAAGTTAAACAAGTAGAACAGCCACAAGTTAAACAAGTTGAGCAAGCTGAAGTAAAGCAGGTGGAACAAGTTGAAGTGAAAGAAGTGGAGCAGACTGGAGTAAAACAAGTGGAACAACCACAAGTTAAACAAGTGGAGCTTGCTGAAGCAATGCAGGTGAAAAAAGCTGAAGATAAAGAATTGGAGCAAGTAGAAGCCAAGCATGTGGAACATGTTGACTTTAAAAAAGTGGAGCAGAGGGAAGTTAAACAAGTGGAACCCACAGAAGTTACACAAGTGGAGCAAGTAGAAGTCGTACATGTGGATCAGGGTGAAGTTAAAAAAGTAGAGCAGACAGAAGTTAAACAAGTAGAACAAAAAGAAGTTACAGAAGTAGAGCAAGCTGAAGTAACGCAGGTGGAACAAACTGAATTGAAAGAAGTGGAGCAAACTGAAGTTAGACAAGTGGAAGAACGACAAGTTGAACAAGTGGAGCAAGCTGAAAAAAAGCAGGTGGAACAAGCTGAAGTAAAGAAGGTAGAAAAAGCTGAAGTTAATGAAGTGGAGCAAGCAGAAGTCAAACATGTGGAACAAGGTGAATTTGAAAAAGTGGAACAGAGAGAAGTTAAACAAGAGGAACACAAAGAAGCTATGCAAATGGAGCAGACAGAAGTCAAACATGTAGAACAGGCCAAAGTAGAGCAAGTGGAGCAAGCAGAAGTTAGGCCAGTTGAGCAAGATGAACAAACAGAAGTTAATCAAGTGGAACAAGCAGTCAAACAAATGGAGCAAGAAGAAGCACCCGTAAAGCAACTGGAATCTGCTGAAGTTACTCAGGCAGAACAAACAGAGGTAAAACAGGTGGAGCAAACCACAGAGAAACAGACAGAAGTAAACCAGGTGGAACAAACCAAAGTTAAACCAGTGGAACAGACAGAAGTAAAACAGGTGGAAGAAACTGAAGTTAAACAAGTATACCAATCTGAAGTTGAAAGTATAGAGCAAACAGCAGTGAAACAAGAGACAAAACAGGCTGAAGAAAAAGGTAAACTTGTGGAGAAGCAGGATTCTGAGCAAAAGTCAAAGACTGAATTAGAGGGCAAGCTGGCAGCAGAAGCAGCAGAGGAAGAGTCGTCTGATGAGGAATACTTTGAAGATGCTGTTGCAGAGGATGCTGAAACTGAAACTGCTGACTCTAAAACACAAGGGGCTTCACTTGCCACTAATGCTGGAAATCTGCAAACCTTAGCTGCTGATGAAAGTGAATTGGCAGCAAAGAAGCCTTCAGCTGTTTTGAAAGAAGAACAAGAACTGCTGATACAAGAGAAGACAGCTTTGACAGAAGAATTTTCTGAAAGCATAACCAAAGTTAGGGAGGAAGCAACATTTAGTGATGCTGTGCAACAGAAACAAGATGCAGAGGTAAAAGATAAAACTGAAAGCTCTTCTGCTTCCATTGATGAGCAAACTGGATTGAATGATGGTAAGAAGGCTGAGCAAGAAAAGGAACATGCTTCTGAAAAGGAAATTGAATCCTCAGAGGAATGCAAATCTTTACAGAAACTGCCAACTCAGTTTACTAATATTTCTGTTCAGCAAGTGACCTCCGAGTCAATTGGCTTGAGCTGGCAGCCACCAAAATTCACTGGTGGAGTTGATCTACTGTCCTACATAATTGTCATGAGAGACAGCAGCAAAAACAAATACAAGAAAGTGGGTCAGGTTATGAGTTCAACTCTGACCTATCAAGTGTCAAATTTAAAAGAAGGTCATGAATACTGGTTCCGTATCTTTGCCGAAAACTCCTTTGGAATCAGCAAAGAATTTGCTGAAATAGAAGGCCCAGTGAGAATAGAAAAGAAGAAGAAAGAGAAAAAAGCAAAACAGAAACTGCCAATAGAGGACAATTTAGTAGATACGGAAGAAGAAGAACAAGTCTTTGACGAAAAGCTGGAAGAAGGGACCATTTTAAAGAAGGCTGAGAGAAGTGTGGAGGAAATATCTCAAACATCAGAAGAAAAAGTGGCAGCTTGGTTAAAATCTGGAGGTTCTACAGATAGTAACCCGCTGTTTGATTACATTCCTGAATCTGTTCAAGTGAAAGAGGATGAAGTGATCAGATTACCTTGCAAAATTAAAGGTAAGAGTGTAATTTTTTACAGTGTCAAATTCATCAGTCTTTGTGAACCTGCCATTTTTATTTTTGTTCAGTCTTCTTAAATTAGATTGCTCTGCACTAGCCTTATCTTTATTCCCTACCATGATTGTTCTGCAAAATGATTGGTAAAACATAACTCTTGAACCTCAGTTTTTCTTTATGCAATTATAATTGGTTCATTTCATCCTATCCTTAACTGTGAGTTTTCTAACGTTAAATAAAGGTATGCTTTTCAAAACACATCGTAACTTCTATGTGAATTTATCTGTTGTAATTAGAAGTAATTGTTTTAGGGCCCAGAATTAAGCCTTGCAAGAATACTGATTGCTAACTTTATACCTACGCGTTATTCTGAAATTTTTCAAGTATGGACTGCAAAAGTTAACACTGAAAATTAGAGGCTATTATGATGTGTTCCATTCTAAATACTTAAATGAGTTACACAACTTTAACAGATGATAAAATTTAAGAATATATTTATTTCAGCACTTTAATTTTACCTCTTCTGTAAAAAATTAAGTATGTAACTGCTAAGGTCTTTACTCTATTACTTTAATACCTGTGGTAGTCAGATTAAGGCACCACCGGTAATAGGTTTTTTGACTATTCAAAAATGTGCGTGAATCATGAAACTGTGAAAACAGTTTCTATAATTTTAGAAAACGAAAACACTTTTCCAAAAGCTGTTGATGCAGAATTGGACAAAGCCACAGGTCAACTTCTGTTCAGCGCATCGCAACAGGAGAAAGTAGAAAGTGAAGTGGAGGAATTTACCTCAAAGGAAGATATTACAGCAGATGAAGGAATGGAGGTTGCGTTGAAAGAAGAAATAAAACTTGCTGAAGGAATCCAAGAGACAGATCATGCATTTAAAGAAGAGATAAAGCCTGTTGAAGGAATCCAAGAAACAAGAGTGGTTTTAAGGGAAAAGATAAAGCCTGTTGAAGGAATCCCAGACATAGCAGTGGCTTCAAAAGAAGGGATCAAACCTATTGAAACAGTCCCAGAGACAACAGTGGCTTCAGAGGAAGAGATAAAGGCTGGTGAAGGAATCCAAAAAACACAGGTGGCTGTGAACAAGGAGACAAAGTCTGTTGAAGCAATTCCAGAGACAAAAGGAGCTTCAAAAGAAGAGATCAAGTCTGTTGAAGGAATTTCAGAGACAACAATGGCTTCAAAAGAAGAGATCAAGCCTGTTGAAAGAATTCAAGAGACAGTGATGGCTTCAAAAGAAGAGATCAAATCTATTGAAATAATCCCAGAGACAACAGTGGCTTCAGAGGAAGAGATAAAGGCTGGTGAAGGAATCCAAAAAACACAGGTGGCTGTGAACAAGGAGACAAAGTCTGTTGAAGCAATCCCAGAGACAAAAGGAGCTTCAAAAGAAGAGATCAAGCCTGTTGAAGGAATTTCAGAGACAACAATGGCTTCAAAAGAAGAGATAAAGCCTGTTGAGGCAATCTCAGAGACAACAGTGGCTTTGAAAGAAGAGATCAAGCTTGTTAAAGAGATTCAAGAGACAACAATGGCTTCGAAAGAAGAGATCAAGCTTGTTGAAGAGATTCAAGAGACAACAGTGGCTTCAAAAGAAGAGATCAAACCTGTTGAAGGAATTCCAGAGACAACAGTGACTTCAAAAGAAGGGATAAAGGCTGGTGAAGGAATCCAAAAAACACAGGTGGCTGTGAACGAAGAGATCAAGTCTGTTGAAGCAATTCCCGAGACAACAGGGGCTTCAAAAGAAGAGATCAAGCCTGTTGAGGCGATCCCAGAAACAACAGTGGTTTTGGAAGAAGAGATCAAGCCTGTTGAAGGAATTTCAGAGACAACAATGGCTTCAAAAGAAGAGAACATGCCTGTGGAAAGAATTCAAGAGACAGTGGTGGCTTCAAAAGAAGAGATCAAACCGTTTGAAGCAATCCCAGAGACAACAGTGGCTTCAGGAGAAGAGATCAAGCCTGCTGAAGAAGTCCAACAAACACAGATGGCTTCAAAAGAAGAGATCAAGCCTGTTGAAGGAGTCTTAGAGACAGCTCTGGCCTCAAAAGAAAAGATAAAGCCTGCTGATGGAATTCCAGAGACAATAATGGATACAAGCAAAGGGATGAAATCTGTTGAAGGAATTCTAAAGGTAGAAAGAGCTTCAAAAGAAGAAATAAAACCTGTTGAAAGAATCTCAGAGACAACAGTGATTACAGAAGAAGAGTTCAAACCTGATAAAGGAATCTCAGAGATAACAGTGGCTTCAAAAGAAGAGATCAAACCCATTGAAGGAATTTCAAAGGCACTAGTGAATTCAAGCAAAGAGATAAAACCTGTCGAAGGAATTCCAAATGTAGAAAATTCTTCAAAAGAAGAGACAAAATCTGTTTTAAGTATCCATGATAAACAGGTGACTGTAAACGATGGGTTGAAGCCTGTTGAAAGAATCCAACAGATACAGGGGACTGTAAAAGAAGAGACGAAACTTGTAGAAAGATCCTCAGACTTTGGCACAACTTTAACAGAAAATGTTGAAGCTGGTGAAGGAATCCCAGCTGCTGATGAAAAAGGACTGAAGCCCAAGTTTCGTTTGCACCCTTTACCAGTGAGCATCTGTGAAGGTGAAAAAATTCAGCTGAAGTGTAGTGTTGCAGGTCAGAAACCATGATGGCTTAATTGCTTGCCTAGTTTGCCTGGCAATGGTTTTTTAGCAAACCCCAATTAGAATTAAGCACCACTTTAAATTACATTACTAGAAAGCTAGTAGAATTGCACATAATAGTTGCCAAGCATCACACAGTTGTGGTGCATTTGCACTGCTAAAATTTACCGTATTTGTGGACTATAAGTTGTGGTTTTTTTACATGAATGGGTGTGTTTTGTTGTGTTTTATTATATGTGCAGAAATTATAAAAAAGATTTTCTTTTTCAAACCAGTTATATTTAGCATAGATTGGTAACAAATAAGTAAATTTAGTCACATTTATTAAGAGCGAAATTTGCATGGTGAATATAATACTAAGCGAGATAAATAAGTATGGTGTCACCTGTTTTGTTAATCTGCTACTGCTGATTATGTAGATGTACAGTAAAATTATTTAGTATTTACTTGATAACTAATCAAATATACACTAATATTTAATACTAAAATTTGCATTAAACTGTAACACAAGCAGGTAATCTTTAGCTTGCGTCCAGTTACAGCTGCGCTGACTTATCATCAACACTCTGGTCAGTCCAGACAGCAAGAGAAAATAGAGTGCAGATGTCGGCATGAATTAAAAATTGTCGATATTGATCTGTTACACAAGGCTGCAATACTAAACTGAGTGTGTTTCTAATGACGACTCTGCCAACCGCCCTGACCCTCAAGCGTATAGTTGTCATTATATTCTGTAAAGTTGACAGACTTTGCATTGATTTGCATATAAACCAATGTTTTCATCCCTAAGAGGACGATGTGCCAAATTTGCAATTGGCTATATAGGCCAATAACCAAAGCTGCGTCAACCCATTAGTATTATTAGACATCAATGATTATTAATATCAAATCTTAAATTGAAAATCAATTTTTAAGAAGCAATAAATTTTGGAAATCTTTAATTTCAAAAGTGCTTAAAATAATTTTGTTTCAGCAAAACATTATTTTTCAGCAGTTAGTTGCTAAAGATGGCCATATATTTATGGCTGTCATTAGCAAATGCACTCGTGCATTCTAATTGGAAATTTATGTGTGGGTGTGCCTTTTATGCCAAAGCAACCTTTCTATTGACTTTACAAAAAACTGCATCTTATAGCAAGGAGCGACTTATAGTCCGGAGAATATGGTAATTGTAATGGAATTCCTGCCAGCAATGCTTTAGAATGACAATTTAATGCAGACTGTTTGATATTTGTAACAGAAAAGCATGTAATGAGTTTGTTGTTGTTTCTTAGCATCTTGGATTTTGAGCATATTTTTCTAACCTTCACTTTTGTGGTCCTAGGTCTTGGTGTACCACATTTTGTTTCACCTGTAAACTTGCATATAATGTTTTTACTTTTGCTTGCTTTTGCTGTTCTCTGCATATAGTGGCGTGCAGCGCTTGTAATTTTGGTGCATGAATTAGTTGTCAGGTTGCCCTAGGATTTTCAAGAATTTGACATATGAATAATCTTTATTTTTATAAATAGAGTGCTGGAGTTTGGAGAAAACCAAATCAATGTGATGCTGTACTGTGTAACGTGTTACTAGTGTATTATGAAATGTTATTGTTGTCTTCATTGCCATCATCAGTAGTGCCTTTTAGAAAGCGCCCAAAGGCACATTAATCATTGTTTTTCTAATTTACAAAATGCTTCCATTATTATTGCTTATTTCTTTTATGCACATGTGAAAGACTTAAAATTTGCAGTACGAGGTTATTGTAGATTTTCACATCAGTTTGACTTCTGTATTGGATTAGATTTATTGATGTTGGTATTAATAAATTTTACATGTGAGATTTTTTAAAGCACTCTTTATTTTTTTCAAACCTGTAGGACAGCCACAGCCTGAGGTACATTTTTACAAAGGTGAAGAAATTCTTAAACCACGAAAGAAAGATAAGAAGCTACGGTTGAGCTATGATGTCACTGATGACCTGCATGTCATGGAAATCTCAAATGCAACGGCTGAGGATGCTGGAGTTTACCGTGTGAAGGCTGCAAACAAGATTGGTATCACTGAAGCAGAGGTGGTTGTCACAGTTACAGAGAAAGCACAAAAATCTGATACTGTGGTTGGCAGGATCGCAGAAGTAGTTTCAGGAGGAAGTTCAGGAGTTGAAGGAGATAAAGAAGGTCATGCTGAGCAAGTTTCTTCTCCAGCACCAATAAATGGAAAAGCTGAGACAAGTAATTTGCTGGAAAGCTCTCAAACAGTTGTGGAGTCGAGTGACTCCACACAAAATGCTGTCAGAAAGAATGCTTCAGTATTGAAGTCACAGTTGGCTGCAGAAGAATTGCCAGTTTTAGAAACTTCTGTGTCTACTACTTACACAGCTGTGGAAGAAACTTCCAAGCAGACTAAAGTTAAAGAAGAATTGGTTATTGAGGAAAAGTTAACCAGTAAAGTTAGTGCAGAGTTGAATGTGGAACCTGAAAAAGTTGTGAATGAAAAAAGTCCTTTTGTCAAAGAAGGTGAAACACCAGAAACAGAGTCGGAACCAGAAGTTAAAGGTACAGATAAGAAAATCAAGGTCAGTGAGAAACCAAGCACTGACAATAGTGATCAGAATTTAGATGAAGTTACCAAAGAAAAAGAACTTCTTAAGGATGTCTCAGAAACAGAAGATAAACTAGAGAAAAAAACAGATAAAGCAATAAGCGTAGAGTATACAGAAGAAGATGTCACAGGGCAGTTGCCAGTCTTTGAGGTGAAACCTGAACCAACTACTGTTAAAGAGGGTGAGACAATTTGCCTGACTTGGAGAGTTGCTCAAGATTCCAAATCAGAATTTGGTTGGACAAAGAACGGAAAGAAACTAAAAATTAAAAAGGATAAACGTGTGAACTTAGGATTTGATGCAACAACTGGGAATAACGTTCTTGAAATAGTTGGAGCTGATTTCAACGACATTGGAGAATATGCGCTGAAGGTTGAAAATGAACATGGTCGAATTATCCAAGCTGTTTTTGTAAATGTAGTGTGTAAGTCAGAAGGAAAACCACCTAAGTTGGATGAATATCCAAAGCCACAAATTATTAGTGAGGGACAGGCCTTTGAAGTCTCATGCCAAGTTTCAGGTATGTGAATAGGGCTAGGCTGATGTGATTTTCATTTTAAGAATTCCTTCATTAGATGTTAAGCTTATAATTTGACCCAGACCATAGTGAACTTGTTGCAGTGTGTCCAAATAAGTAGAAACAGAATATTTTTTTATATGTTCATATTTATTCATTAGGTAAGCAGTTAAATGTTTAGAATATCGGGGATTAAACCTCTTTGATGTCTTTGAGAGATTCTGTAAAATTCTCTGTGAGAAATTCTTAAAAATTCTTAGAAATTCTGCATGCTCAGATACATGTATACATGCACATACAGATAACATGACGTATTGTCCTTCGGATGATGATTGCATTGTTTGTGCTCACAAGTTTTTTTGTAACTAATTATAGGCAAAAGGATTAAGCTCAAGTGGTTTTGTTTAGATTTCATCAGTTTGTGATAACTAGTGATCAAAAACCCAGTGCCATTTTTCATTGTTCATTTGCTTGTATTTATCTGAATATTTATAAGGCTCCTTTAAGAAACTTGCAAAGGCACTGAAATAAGGCTGTATAACAAATTGAAAAAGATGCATCTTAAGATAAGCTAAAAATGTGTAGCCCATCATGTTTACAATATTTTACTTTTACTTTACTTGTAGGTGAGCCACCACCTGAGGTTGAGTTCTTGAAAAATGACAAGCCTATTGACATCAGGGACGAACGTGTCACAGTCTGTTGCACTGATAAGACCTGCACCCTCAAAGTGAGGGATGCCGTGTCAGATGACTCTGGCAAGTATACGGTCACAGCAACCAACGAAAGGGGAAGAACCTCCCACACAGTTTCCGTTGATGTCCAAGGAAGTGAAACAAGGTGATTCATGAGAATTTGCTTAGAAAGAAGATTGTACAGCATTATTTAAAAGATATTTTGAATAGCTAAGTGATTCAAAATATGGTATTCAGATTATGCAGTGAATTTTTTAAACAGTATGGAGCAGAATTTGGTACCCATTTGAGCTTGGAAGTAAACATGGTGGAACTCTCATTGTCTTGGACTTTAGAATTCATCTCATGCTAACCCAGGAATTCTCATAGAAAGAAATGAGCAGCTACTATGTGCAGCGGATGCTATATCTGCCCTTCTCAAGGTTAAGAAAATGACATTGCTAATGCTTTACTGACCTATCGGATTTTGACCAAGCTTCTCCAATGGATTATGACTTTTGACTCTGATTTCACTTCAGGGGGACATTGGCTGAAGCTCCATGTATTATAAAGGTGCTTGAAAAGTCATTAGATTAGATTAGATTCGTACTGATGGTTGCCTCTAGGTTTGATAACTTGAGGGACTGATCATCTTCTTGTGGTTCACTGTCAGATTTTGTTGTGAATAAAATAGATTTCTTTCTTTGTTTTTGTTAATCTGGAGCAGTTTTGGTGAGAAAAAGAACATTCCTGAGTTTCTGGCAAAACTGGTGCCCGTAAAAGCCAGAGAGGGTGAAGCCGTAAAGCTGTCTGTTGCAGTTAAAGGTAGTTCTTAGCTACTTTTACATTACTTTTATGTTTCTGTCAAGTTCCCAGCCTTTGGATTCAAATCTTTATGCACAGAGTGCTTCATCTATCTTTCAAAGCAGCCACTGATTTTCATAGTGACTTACTTTGGGGTTTTTTTCAGGATTGATTTCCATTTAAGCTAGCCATGTAAAATTTCCTTAAAATTTGCTGTTATTTTCAGATGGTTTTGGCAATTATCAGTTGAAATAACGAATAATAAGTAGGTGACCTGTTGACTTGATATACGTATCAGAAAAGTCAATGGCATGATGATATAATAAACTACAATTAGCAGTTGATAGGGATTAGCAGATGATTTGATGGAAAGGCAATTTTTGATGTCCCATAATTTAATCTGCTGAATAATCTTTTTAAATACTGAAGTGGTTCTGTTGCTAAAGAACAGCTAGTAAAATAATTGTCTGTCATCTTTTCTGTTTAGATTCAGAGAAAACCAGTGTGTCGTGGTTTAAAGATGGCCAGCCTTTGATCTCAGACGGAAACATTAGGATTGGAAGAGAGGAAAATATTTACTTCTTGGAGATAGATGGCAGTACTGTTCGAGATTCTGGAGAGTACACCTGCACAGCTAACAGTGTTGGAGGTGCCTGCTTCTGCTCGGCCAATGTTGAAGTTTCAGGTAACCTAATGTCTAAGGCAATCTAATCTAAGTTAATCTAATCCAAGGTAATCTAATTTCTAAGGCAATCTTAGGTAATTTAATTTCGGAGGTAAGCTAATTTAAGAGGTAATCCAATTTATAAGGTCATCTAATTGTAATCGTAAACTCGAGATTTCCACAGTGCCCAACGAAAGAGAAGTCACATGAACCAGCTTATTCACAGACGCTCTGTAAGGTAATCTATCTTATCGATTTAGTGAGTTTTATAAATTTGATATGTCCTGGAAAAAGTAAGTGCATGTGAGTATATGTCTTGTCAATTTATTAATTAGTTTATCGAGTAGCATTACATAAGTAATGTATTTATAATCATGCATCTGTGGAGTGGAAGCTAAAGTGACAATATCTATGTGTGGACAGTTTAGAATCGGGATTAGAATCGGGTATCTATCAGTTTGGCTAGATGAGCAGGTATTAGCTGTGTATGATCTGAAATAAAACCAGTTGGATATAACATTTACATACTGATATGCATTACAATTTTTAGCCATACCTGTTGACGAGCAAGTTACTCAACAGGTGTTAACGAAAGACACTGATCAAAAAGGGTTTGAGACAGACAAGGAGAAGGTGAGGATCATTTAGCGCCCTTTTCTTCTACCTCGGCCATGTTACGGCGCTATAGAAATTGTCTTATCAGTCAGTTAGTAAATCAGTCAGCGAGTCTGCCAGTCATTCATTCATTCAGTCAGTCAGTCAGTAAGTTAGTCAGTCTACCAATCAATCTAGTAGTCGGTCAGTTGAAATGCTTTTCAGTGAAGAAATATTAATTTTTAGTCGAGTTTTACTAAGTATATTGAATCTGAGCGTTTTTAGTATAATTCAGTTTTGCAGTCATAAAATTGGCTTTCAAGTTTTTGATGTATTAATGGATATTTGAGACAGTGCCATAATAGGTTTTAAACTTATCTACTTATCATAAATTGACCTGGCTTCTACTTATTGGATTTCAACATAGCTTATCTTAGTCAGTAGCAATAACTTCAGGGTGAGTTTGCCTTGCCAGTTCACTCAAAGTGACCACCAATTGATGCTTTATGATTTGTGAAAACAATGCTAAAGAAGTCGTTAAATTAATTAATATTCAATTAGATTAAACAATTTTATTCATAGTCAACACTTTTTCATGTTTTATGTTTTCTTGGAGGCATAGCCATATTTTAGTTTAGATTTTTCTTTACCCTTCTGTTATCTTCCATCATGCAAAAACATAAACTTATAGTCAAACAAATCAGTTTTCAGCACCTATGTGTCCAGGAATGATCAGCAGCAGGATCATCTCCAGATCTGCAAGGATTATTTCACTACGAATGAAACTGACATTCTACTTGAAATTGGCTAAATTACATAACAAATCAATCACTAATAATTATTAAAAATTGGTTTTCTGTTCAGTTAGTAATGTTCCTATCGAATTACAGGTTGACAAGAATCAACTGGACAGTCTGAGGGACAGTCAGAAGGATAGGCAGTCATCTGATGAAGAGGTGGAAGATGATGTTGATAAGGTTTGGGTCAATAATTGGTCTTATTATTTTCCAGTAATTTTCTTGTCTTTGAGTAGACATCAGTTTAAATGCAAACAAGAAATTGTTAATTTATTGCTTTGTTTGTTTATCAGTTCAGTCTTTTGTTTTTGTTTGATCTTTTGTTCATTCATTCATTCGTAATTTGTTTGATTGTACTTTATTAATTATTGAAGTATTTAATTTTTTATTACTAATTCATCCCTGTTTGCTCTTTTATTTGTCCATTGGTTCATTCATTCAGATAATTTGAAACTGGTGATTATTTATTTTCTGCAGTTATCAGAGAATTTTATTGCTACTGAATTGGTAAAAACCCTGTTTTGGCTTGCTTATCTGTGTAAATGCATCTTTATCTAAGCTAGCTTACATTCTAGAGTTTCACAAGATCTGTTTTGGGCATTCTTTTGCTGTCAGACTTTTGCATTATCCTCTTAGTGAGCTTAACTTAAAAGTTTGTGCTTTAAGTTCTCATTAAACTTTTCGGTCTGTGAATCCTGTAACACAGTCATACCCACTGTACATGGCTGTCACAAAGTACACATCAACTGAAGGTCAAGGTTTGGACCTTGAAGAGGATGAGGTTGTTGAGGTCATGAATGCAAAAGACTTGAAATTGTGGCTGTGCCGAAAGCCAGAACATCCGGAGAAGCAGGGCTGGGTTCCGGCACGTTACCTCATCGCCAAGTCTGAAGCGACGAAGCTGGACACACGCCGCACACAGGAAGTATTTCGTGAAGACGTGATTAAGATTACAAACAAACAACAAGAGGCCATCATGAAACGAAGGTAACACTTGATGAATTGTTGATTTCTGTCGTACTTCTTATAGAAGAATACATGTAGAGATATCACGAAAAGGTGCTGTATAAATGCTGAAGTGAACACATACATTGGTGATTGTGGTATTATCAGTGAATTCTGGCCTTTGTATTTGAGATTAAAATCATTTAACGTAGCAGCTGAAATCGTGGTTTTGTATTGCAAGTTAACAACTACGTAATTTGTGACTGTCACTTTGTGAATTAACAAATACATGTAGTTCATTTGTGACGCACAAAGCTGACTGGCATTTAATGTAGTTTAATTCAATTGAACATCGATATTATAGCACCATTTAAAGAAATTCTAACCAAACAAATGCAAAGACCAGCATCAAAGAATTTGGTATTCAATCATTGGTGAAAAAAGCTAGGGGACCATAATTTTATTTAAATATTAACCTGTGAAATAGCTGTAATGATTTGTTTTGGTATTCAATCATTGGTGAAAAAAGCTAGGGACCATAATTTTATTTAAATATTAACCTGTGAAATAACTGAAATGATTTGTTTTTGCTCAACTCTAGATATGCTCTGAAGGATCTGTGGGAATCGGAGCGAGATTATGTCCGCGACCTCAATTTTACCATGGAATTCTACCACCACCTCTTCCAGCAGAACACTCCAGATGTATTTGCAGGCAGAACAGACAGCATGTTTTCAAGTCTTCCAAGTCTGTTAACTTTCCACGACAAGTAGGTAGATCATGGGTTTATTGTTTTCAATAGACTGTTTTACGCTCCCTATAATGCTACCTTTGGAATTCATATCATATGCCATGCCATAATGTATGTATGTATGTATGTATGATGTATGTATGTATGTTTGTATGTATGTATGTTGATGCATAATATAGCACTGTTTTAAGTGCCTGTGAAGGATGATGTGTTATGTGTTACTACCAATTAAGGCGCTTTAGAGTTTTTTCATCGTTCTGTTTCTTCCTCTGTCTTTACTACTATGATTCATGCCATGATATCCTGTCGCATTGATTACTGCAACTCTGTACTTGTTGGTTTGCCTAAGTATCGGCTGTCTTCCCTTCAGTCAGTACTAAATTCTGCAGCCAGGTTAATATCACACCTTCCTCGCTTCTCTCATATCTCTGATTACATCATTCAGCAACTTCATTGGCTCCCTACCCAATCTCGTGTTCAGTTCAAACTATTATCACTGGTAATAAGAGCTCGCATGGGCCAGGCTCCAAAATATCTTTGTGATCTTATTTGGCCTCCACGCTCTAATACCTCATCCCGCCCTTTACGTTCTTTAGATTGTATGGATCTATTTGTTCCTTGTGTTAAGTCTTCCCTTGCTCAGCAGAGGGCTTTTGCTGTTGTTGGCCCATCTCTATGGAATGAACTTCTGCTATTGCTTCAGGCTAGGGTCACTGTTGTTAATAGAGCTCAGTCAGCTTGTTGTTTAAAGACGTTCTTATTTCCCAGGGGCTCTCACGCTGGAAGCGCCTCTGAGTAGTTTGTTCTGTAAGAAGCGCTATATAAGTTATCAAATACAAATACAAATAAAGGGGTCAGCTTCTAAAGGTGCTTTTAAATTTGGGATTTATCTTACTGACTATGTTATATCAGAACTATATCAGATTTATTTATTTTTATTGTATTTCTTATATTTATTTAGTACTATTTTGTATAGCGAAAAGTACAAGTCAGTGGCCCTAAGCAGTTGTCTGTGAAGTACTTACTAAGGATCTCTTCACAGCAACCATCTTATAGACACTGAAACCAGTACACTCTGTGCTACAAGTTAAGCACTCAATCATTTGGTGGTGATGGTGGTGGTGATGGTGATGGTGGTGGTGGTGGTGGTGATGATGATGATGATGATGATCTAAGAACTTCTATAGTGCCACTGTAATAATGCACAAGGCATCAGACAATGTCTCTGCAAAGCAAAATCAGTGTGCAAGCCACATTCCAGAGCGAGTCCAGTCAAAAGCCAGTACGGAAATCTCAGAAAAAGTGGATACAGCTTATGGTGGAAATGAGTCCAAGAAGAGATTAGTTTTTGCTCGAGGTCTGAGGGTCAACACAGACTCTGCAGAGCAAAGGTTTGTTAGAAGAAATTCCAGAGTCAAGGGTCAGTTACGAAAAGGTGTGCTGTGTCACATAACTGTGTGGCATATACGTTATGTGGAGAATTTGGTATATCTACTGCCTCAAAATAGCATATTGCAACCAATTCATTGTTGCTTTCATGGTTGAATTGTAAATGGAACTGATGTCATGATTTGTTACTGTTTTCTAGATTCCTTGATGACATTATGAATTGTTCCAATGATCCCGATTCTCTCGCCAATTGTTTTCTAAATGCTGTGAGTGGTAGCTAGATGTGGTTTTTGTCTTTTGTTCAATCATTCATGCATTCAGTTGGATGATCCTTCATTCTGACTGCAGCCTTCGTGCCTGGAGTTTGCCATGGAATTCATTAGTGATTTAGTTATCGAGAAGTCTCTTTAGTACCTCTTGCTGTTTGTTCTGTCGCTTGTAATCATGTTTACCGGACTAGTTTTTCTCTCTACAGGAACAGAGTTTCCAGTTTTATATTCCATTTTTGAAAACACGACCAGAGGTTGATCGACTCTTGGCCAAGGAAGATGCAGTCAAGTTCTTAAAGGTGAAATCATCATTTTTTATTCTTAAGTCAGTTTGGGTTTGCAGCCTTGATATATGTTTAATTTTAACAGTAGTTGATGTGCCAACGCATGACTTGAATAGCACACTTGTAAATATGATTACCAGTTACCTACTTGTAAATTATATTGACAATCACGTAGTTACATACCAACAAATTTGATTGACAGTTACATAGTTACATACTGGTAGATATGATTTGCTTTACTAGTAATAGGGGTGTACAGTTGTCTAGTGGTTAGCATGCTGAAATGTTGATTGGAAGGTCAGAGGTTCAAATCCCCACCAGAGCAGATATTTGTTTCGAGATTTCGACTCCACTTACACCCTCTAGCAAACTCAGCTATAAGGAGTACACTAACCGTACACTGTCAGTGGGAAGATCAGGTGATGACACAGAAGGGCTGGCCACCTGCCTTCATATGCTGAAGCGAAGAAAAATGAAGTTGCTAACACTTCATAGCCATGGCTGAATCTGTTGGCTTGCTTAAAGGACTGCTTCTCTCTTCTTACTATAGCGACTGAGATTTTTCTTTTCCTGGTTCAAGCATGTGTGCGTCAAATGAGCATCTGCCTTTGTCCTTCTGTAGGATATTGAATACTTTACTTAGAATGTAGATGTAGCAAGTGATATAGCTCTGTATTTAATTATTCATTAATTCAGTTGATACATTTATATAGCACCTTTTAAAGATATCTACTCAGAGGCACTCAAAAAATCTGACAGTGGAGATGGACCAGTGTTTACGTCAGAAACCAGGAAACTAATAAGGCTTGGAATATTCTGTTTATATTAACTATGAATTGTGTAATAATTTTTAGTTCATTGTATCTTTATGCGAATTTTAGACTGAACGTTTGACTTGTAGGTTCATGATGTAGCAATTGGAAATGTAGGTGAGCAGAAGTTGAGTCTGCCGCAATATCTTCAGCGTCCTTCCAGTCGACTTCAGGAATACATTGCAATGTTGAAGGACTTCATGCGCTACTCAGTGCGAGCCGGTCAGAGCACCACTGAACTGGAACAGGCTGTTGTCATGCTTGAGAGCCTGCGGAAGAAGGCAGATGACCAACTGCTTGTTGACCGTATCACCAACTACGATGGAGTTTTAGCAGAACTTGGGCCAGTGTTCTGTCATGTGAGAAGCTTGTATATGCTTCAACAATTACAGTAAACTATTGTCTTAATTGTCTCAGTCCTCAAAGCAGTGGAATTTTATACCAGCACGACCCGGGAAGTAAACAGCAGAAGTTAAGGCAGAATACTACTTGTTTAGTTGCCTCTACAGAATCTGTGCACAGTGGTCTGTGCAGTATGGTAGTTAATGTTTGGCAAGTCCTGTGATGCAGTGGCCTTCTGTCTAGGATATTGGGATTTGTCCACTGCTGGATCAAGGGCCTAAAGAAAAGGAGATGAGTGCCTCCTTTGTGTCTCTCTTATGAGATATGGGATACTTGACTTACGTATCAGAGGCATGGTCTTGAATTTGAAGGATCTTTTGGCTGAAGCACAAACACAACCACAGCAATGTAATAACTTGTCACTATTATTCTGCGATGCAGCGGCCACATGTCCAGGTCTTTTGGATTTGTCCATGGGCAGTACATGCCCTATGAATTATGAAAGACACTACTTTTTACATTTCTATATTACTGTGGAAGGAAATCTGTTCTAATAACTTTTCCTTGCCATTTACTCATATGCACAGACCCGATAAGGAAATTTCCAACAATTATTTTACATGTTATATGGCTATTTTTGAAAAAATTTTGTTCAAAGGAGAATTTTGCTGTGTGGAGGGGTGAATCTTCTGGTAAAGCAAAGGATTACCACATTTTCCTTTTCAAAGACAAGCTGCTGATCACAAGAAAGAGAAAGTCTGATGTGTCAACCTATGAATGCAAGACTGTCATTAATGTAAGCTAATTTCAAGCCTTTACAAAGAAACCTTATTGTTGCTGAACATTTATTTGTTTTGCTGAATAGCAGTCCAGACAAATGCATTCAGAGACAGAGTTCTGTATTTTTAGTATCAGGGACTCGGTTGGTTGGTCAGCTTGGTTATGTTGAGATGTAATGTACTGATAGTGTAAATCCAAGAAATTTCTCAGTGCCACATAAAGATGGCTTCAGAGAAACCAGCTTGTTCACTGGTGCTTAGTCAAATCAATGAGGGTGTCGTGTCAGTTAGGTCAGTCTGGACTAGTCAAGTCAAGAGGCCAAATGGTGCTATGCTAAGGTAGAACTAGTTTGGCATTCTGCAATGTCTGGCTGGCTGGCTACAAGTCTTTCTGACTGTCTGGCTGTGTGATTGGCTGGCTGTTCAATCTTACAACCAGAACTGAGAACTTGTAAAGCAGTTGGTTGATTGAGTGAAGTAAGGCTGTTTCTGTTTTAGCTACATGATATGTTCATCAATGATCTGGGCGAAAGAAGGTTTGAGTTGTACTTTGAAGATCTGTCACGAGAAAAGTACACCTTTCAGGCCAAACTGGCGCCAGTTGCTGATGCTTGGTGTCAGCTACTTGCTACACTGATACCCAGATGGGGCAGAAAACCTGAGTTCAGGACAAAACTGGAAGATGTCACTTGCAAAGGTATCTGCATGAGTTTTGAAGCAAACAAATGTTACTCGTACATGTTGCATGTGATGCTGTTAAAAAAAGACTTGCCTGTATTAATGTCATACTGTAAAATAAGCCATATGTGTACATGTAAGATTCATATGCATAATGGTTAGTTTATATGCCTGTGCAGACACTTTTCAGAAGCATTTTCCTGAAGTTGAACCATCAGTCGTCTGAGGCTTATGTGCAGCCTCAGAAATTATGCATATAAATGTGATAATGTTACATAAGACTCAGCTTTGAGACACATCTGGATTACAGAAGACATGTGTGAATGTGGTACTGTTACTTATGTGTACAGTACTGTTACTTATTAGAGTATGGATCTGTTAGAGAAGGCATAAAGAAGACATATTGCTACACTGTAAGACTTACTTCTATGCATGTGGTTCTCGTACAGAAGGTGCTCCTATTCACATTACTTGTGCCGTCTATGGTCAGCCACTGCCCGATGTTTCATGGTATTTTGATGGTCAACCAATCGTTCCAAATGGTGACTACAAGATAACATCAGATGGCGGTCAGCAGACGCTGGCCATTTCAAGTGCGGCGGCCTCTATGGCTGGGCGCTACTCAGCAAGAGCCAAGAATCCTCATGGGGAAGAGGAACTGAGTGTAACAGTGACAGTTGAAGGTATGAGTCACTCAACCAATCACTCAATGTATAATTTAACCATTCCACCCTCAAGTATTTTGTAACTTAACCAATCAGGCCAAACTGGCTGGTTGAATTACATAATGATTGATTGATCATGAGACTGATCAATTAAACAATATCATTGATCCAGTCAATCAATCAGTTTATCAGGGTTGTGTTTGCATTCACTACATTTACTGTGCTAGAATTGGTAGTAAATTGGGATTTTGAAAGTGATATTCAACGGGAAATGCATTTTAAAGTATATAACTGCATAGATCCAGGTGATCTGTATAACCCAACTCAAGAATTCATGATCATCAAGACCCATTATTTCAGTCTGACCTTTGCATAACTCTTGTGAATGGCAAACATTCATTTACACCTTATACTTTGTTGATTTTGTGTGCAATTGAATTTGAATTCTAACTGAAATAAAATAAGAAATGAAACCTTTCTTCTTTACATTTGTTGATGATAACTGTTAGTGTGTTAAGCTGATTTGCTGTCATTCTCAGCTGTTGCATACATATGTGCTAGGCCAGCACCTTTGCAGATGTTCAAGTCTAATGTGTGCTGTCCTGTAATATTTTTTGTGAAGAGGATCAGATTGAGCCAAAGTTTACTTCTGAGCTGCGGAACTGCGATGTCTTGCTTGGAGCTGATGCCAAGTTCTCAGTCAAGATCTCGGGGCGGCCTCTTCCAAGTGTTAAATGGTTGGTATTTTCATCTAACCCAGAACTCATGTAATACCATTACCATGATGTGAGTAAAACCTAAGTATCTGATTAAACAAGAAAAGCTGCATTTTGAATCACAGTCCTTTGAACAGAATCTGGGTTAGCATTCTAACATAATCTGAAAACTTCTGTAGTGCTGTCTCTCTAGTGCAACAACATTTCGAATGATGACCTTTTGAACAGAAGTAGTTGTGATCCATGAGGCTACAGAAAAAACTTGACAGCTACAGTGGATCTTGACATGTTTGCTGATTGTAAGCAAGTTTTTATGCTGGAGTAATCTTGAATACTTGCTTATTGGTTTTTTATAAAGAAAAGTATGCAGATTCAAAACCTGAATGCACATGTGTCATACATTTAACTGGTGCTTAATAAAATATGCACTGATGCTATGTTAATCTTTGAAAATTAAATGAATTTAATTTTCTTTTGGGTTGATGGAATTGTTTAATTTCAATAAAGTATGTGGATTTTTTGTTTTGCCAAACATTTTACCTTTCACTTTGTGTATTTAAAGAAACGTTTCAGAAAATAAAGTTCTGATCTTGCTGGAGTTCAGTCTAGTAATTTAAACTGTGTCATGCAGCCATCTTATCTGTTGTGCCAGCCTCTGCCTAAGTTTAGGGTATGATCTCTGCAGTCGGTTGCCGTAATGAGTAATTGGTCAAAAAACATTCATAATCAGTAATTACTTATTATGATTTATATTTATTTAGAGTAATTGTATGGGATAATGTTCACAGTAATAAAGTTTCTCAAAATATTTCTGATAATTCTGCATTGCCAAGTGCAGAATGAGGCTGCAAATATTCCTCAAATTGATAGACTGTTAACCTTAAATTATATGCAAAGCTTAATTCAGATGATATGGTTATGATTTCAGATCATTCTTTTATTGCCTCTGTCTCTGAGAAGTTTCACTGATGTGAAGCTATATAAAGGTCCTGCTACTTTATGTTACATTTTTTTCAGGTTCAAAGATGGAGTTGAGTTGACAGAGTCTCCAAGATTGAAGCTACTTCCAGTCGATTCACAGACTCAGATTCTAATTCTGACTCAGGTTGAGGAGTCAGACATTGGAGTGTACGAGTGTCGTGCTGAAAGCAAAGCTGGTGCAACTTCGTCCGAGGCCAAGCTTAACATAACTGGCAAGCTTAAATTATGTGCAGAACTTAACATAATTCATAAGCTTAAATTATGTGCAGAGCTTAACATAATTCGTAAACCTAAATTGTGTACAGAGCTTAACAAAACTCATAAGCTTAAATTATGTGCAGAGCTTAACATAACTGATAGGCTTAAATCATGTGCTCAGTGTAACGTAACTGGTAAGCGTAAATTATATACTAAGGTTAGCATAACTGGTAGGCTTGAATATGTGCCAAAATGAACAGAACAGCTAAGGAATTTATGTGATTAGCTTAACATAGCTGTTAAATTTAAAACCATGTGCTAAGTGCAACAAAATGGATACTCTTAAATTAGGTGCTGAGATTAACACAAATGGTAGACTTATGTTATGTGCTATGTTTAGCATAACTGGTAAGCTTAAGTTATGTGCTGAGCTTGACATATCTGACAAACTGCAAATATGTGCTAAGAAGAATTGTTACATATTTTCAGACTTGAAAGAGAGAAAGCTGGAACAGGCACCAGAGTTCATAACTGCATTCAGAGACATCTTGGCCATCGAAGGCAATGAAATTCAACTGACCGTTACCTTCAGTGGCTGTCCAGTGCCGAAAGTGAGATGGTTCTATAATGGCAAAGACTTGCTACCCTCTGGTGAAATTCCTCAGGCATCAGATGGACAGAATGCGTCGCTCACAATTAAAAGCATCCGATTGGAACATTCTGGTCGGTACTCCTGTTGCATTAGCAACCAATTTGGGTCAACAGAGGTTGCTTCAGTGCTGTCTGTTGCATCTCCTCCTCTTCTCACTGGTGACTTCGGCAGTCAGGAGTGTAACTGTGGAGAGACTGCAAGATTTGTCTGCAGTTTTAAGAGTTTGCCTAGGCCAGATGTGACCTGGTGTCGAAATGGACAAGAGTTAGTGGTGAGAACCCAATGATCTAACATTTTTAGCTTTCAGTTTGCGTGTTTTTACATATGGTGAAATAATTTGAATCATCTTATGTGCCAGGGCTTTTAGGGGTCCATTAAGAAGTGCATTAAGACCGCTTTTGAGAAATTTCTATAGGGCTGTGGTACAATTACAACAAAAATAATGTAACATTCCTATAGGGCTATGGTACAATTACGATAAAAATAGTGTAACATAACTGAAAACTGCTGTCTGAGGATCACACATACAAGTATCCCACATACAATGAACACTGCTTATAATGCCACCTTTGGTCGTAGTATCAAATACTGCATTGTAATGGGGTTTCTTATTGTAAGACTTATGTCCCTACCTAGAAGTTTGTTATAAATTGGATAGTTTGCTGTCAGTATGGCAGCATATTAAGAGATTAACGTGCCAGGCATAAAAAACTATCTTTGTTCATACGAATGCCTTAGAGGAGGTTCTCTTGAAGAGGTGCTCTACAGATTTACTCTTACAATTATGATGATGGGTGCTAGAGTGTAATTGTAATTGTAATTGTAATCTGACATTTATAAAGCGCCACTTCAAGAATAGACTCATCAGAAGCGCTCCCGACCCGAACCAGTGAGACCACTGGCAAATAACACAGACTTCAGGCGCTTGCGAAACTGCGGAAGAGACAAACTGAGGAATACTAGCCGGAGCTCTCGGGAAAGGCAATTCCAGCTATTGGGTCCAACATAGGCAAAGCTTCTAGACTGCGCTGTAGTGGCAGTGTTCTCTCTGACCTATCAGATTTCGAACGGGTTTCTGCAACATGTTGTGATTTTTTTACTGCAGTTTCACTTGAAGGGACCAGAGTGGTGGCTGTCAGTTTAGTGGCATTCATCTGACGCTGTATGGTTATGTGTAGGAATCAGACAGAATTGCTGTAGAGATGACTGACTCTGTGACAACTCTGACTATTAAAAATGTTGAATCATCTGATGAAGGCGACTACTCCTGTCACCTGGTCAATGCTGCTGGAGAAACCACGTGGTCTGGAAAACTGGCATGTCTGCTCAAGCAACCCAGGTATTCTGGTATTTCTTGGCTAGTTTAAAATTATATTTAATCCATCTCTGTCTCATCAAATACATAATTATTTAAACCATTGTTATATATTTTTGCTTTAACGTGTGTTAAATAGGTATTGTCAGGGGCCATGGCATAACCACGTGTTAAGCGGATTTGTTTGTAAACAGGTCATGTGTAAACGGGACTGCACCACATGTTCTTCCCAATACACATTGTATTTTTGGCCTGCATTCATTCACACTTGCTGGTCCCCCCATCTGGAACTCCTCACGTTCACAACTCTTCTACCAAGACTCTCTTTTGCTCTACACTGAAAACTTACCTCTTCCAGTCTGTATGTGTTTCCTGTAGCCTGGCTTTGTTGTGTACTTGTGCAATTTGTAAGGAGGGCATTGTCAAATTACAGTTGTATTGTATTTCACTGTACATACATACATATACATACATAGTTGCATACATATATAGATGTGTTCATTGTGGTTTACTAGTGAGGCAGGCAGCAGCAGCATAGAGAGTCGTCGTCCAGTCTTAGTAAAAGCTTTGCAGAATCAGGAGGTCATTGAAGGTGGTCTGGCAAAGCTCTGCTGTGAGGCAACTGGTCAACCATTTTCCAGAATCAGATGGTAACAGTTAGGCTCAGCAATCAAACTGAATGTGCTTAACTTTGGTGGTGGTGGTGGTGCAGGTGGCAGTGGTGATGATGGTGGTGGTGATATTGACAATTGTGATATTGAAGGTGACAGTAGTAATGATGATGATAATAATGTGATGATGATGATGAGGAGGAGGAGGAGGAGGAGGAGGAAGAGGAGGAGGAGGAGGAGGAGGAGGAGGAGGAGGAGGAGGATGGTAGTCATCGTGATGATAATGAAGGTTTGAAGAATAGTGATGATGATGATGATGATGACGACGACGGTGATGACAACGACGATGCCAGTGATGTTGAATTGTGACCAGTGGCACTTATCCTACTATGATGTGTACTCCATTCTCTGTGGCTTCTGGTTCAGTCCACAGAACTGTGATTACAGAATGTGGTTTTCCTTCACCATCCTTCACCTTTCTTTGCTTTTTTCTGTAAGCGTTTGAAAACCATTCATTTCAATCATGGCTTTGTATTGTCTGGTCAGGAGCATCACTGAGGAGTTTTTCTGAAAGAGGTGCTATATAAATTTTCAGTCGCAGTTACACATTTATGTTAACATTGCTACAGACGTTTTCAGAGTAGATGATTTCATGATGGTTGATGGTGATAATGATGATGAGTTTGAAAGATGTTATATAGATATAGTGACTTATTGTTCATTTAATTAGCATTGTTTGGAGGATTCTTAATTATTTATTTAGGTTTAAAGATGGAAAAGAGCTGGAGCCAACAGATCATCTTGAGATGCATGCAAAAGATGGAAGTGCTTGGATTACCATCCATGATGTGAAAGACACTGATGGTGGCTGCTATCAATGCACTTTGTCCAACGCCGATGGAGAGACATCCTCCGCGGCTGTGCTCAACATAGAGTGTAAGACATTTATCTTGAGATTCGGCATAGACAGGCAAACTGACAGACTTCAAATGCATGCAAGCACACACACACACACACTTAAGAATAGACACAAAAACAAACATGAAGACACATACTAGTAGCTGAAATGAAAAAGCAATAGGTAGCAGAAACGTTTTATAGAGATAAAGGTAAGAGGAGATAGAGACAGATAACTAAATCATTAGAAGAACCTGCCTGGGGCAGAGAACTTGAAGAAGAAGATTAATAATGCACTAGCCTCATCTGCAGGCAAATAATGCTCAGATAACTGGAATTGTCACCACTGGTGGGCTTTGCACACGTGTAAGGCCTAGCAAACAGAGTTCCTTCCAGAGCTGATGACACTATGTTCAGAGTTCCTTGTCCTTGATGCATGGAGGACGAAGAATGATGACTGCTGAATGAAGGCTGCAGCATTTATACTAGTAAATTGACGAGTTTTGTTTCTTTGGCAATTTGTTACAGATTCTAAGTTAGACGCAGACGAAGTTGCTGAGAAAAAGTTGAAAGAGTCTAAACTACTGAGCATCGTACCAACAATGCCCTTTGACAAGCCGTCCATTAAAGAAACTGACTTGAGTGCCTTGGAGATATCTTGGCTGCCAGCCACACTGCCACCCACAGCTCGTCAAACTCCTATCAGGTAGTGGAGGCTTCTGCCTCTGTTTCTTGACATTTCATACTTTGTATGTGTGTATATGTATGTATTCATGTATACATTTATGTATTTTTTGTATCTATGAATGTATGCATCTATGTCTCACTGAAAATTTTGAACTGTCCTTCCAACAACAGCTCAAGAAACTTCTCAACTTATTTTGCACCCTTTAATACCTGACGGATTGCCATGGGTCAGCGCCTTCGAGAGGTTACCAGAAGGCACTATATAAATGTCCAGATATACCCAAAAATATATGTATGTATTTATGTATATGTGTACTCTTATATGCATGTATATACACACAGAAAACTTTATATCTGCACATATGTGTGTATAAATGTAACTGGACATTTTTATAGCACCTTTTTCAAGAACCTGTCAAAATTTTATTTCGATTTTTCATTTCAGTTTCAATTCAAAACCATTTATTGAATCACCAACAACAGTGGAGCTACTCAGTAACACTTTTAAGTTAAACAGCTGACATTGATGCTAAGAAAATCCCCCAAAAGGGACAAATCCTGCTTCAAACTAGGTTACCCTATTACTATAAACGCTGTTCAAGCGGGTTCAACAATAGTTGATGTATTTTACACTAGGATGATAGACTTCTGAAAACAAGAAACCTTGTACAATATTAGAATTACCTCTGATTACCTTAAACATAAGAATGACAGGATACCCCATGGGTCTTGTTGTAATTGTAGTTACGTATTAGAAAGGAAGGTCTTGAGAGACGTGACTGGCAACTGGGTTGAAATTGAAAGCAGCCTTACGGAAACTGTGTTCCACTTGACCAAGTATTCTCCAACAGAGGACTGTCTCTACAGAGTTCATGCAGAAAATCAGTTTGGAAAGTCTGATCCAACGATGTCGGTTACATACTATGGAAAGTCTGGTAAATTATTACTTGTAAATCTATTTATTAATCACTTTTGTCGAGCCAGGGAGTTAGTCCGAGTGTCTTTAAGTAGCATCACAGAGGTAGTTTCTGAGTAGATAAAGAGATTTCCTTTTAAAACTTTGACATTTCTAAGCATGCAGTCAATCAATTTACCAGCTGATTGATTGGAGTCTGTCATTCTTTAGTTATTGATGATTTACTGATTGAGAGTTTGTCAGCAGTACTGTCCACTTGTTATATAGTTGTTATGTGTTTGTTAAATAGCATTTCTGATTGGCAGTTGCTTTTATCTGTTTAGCTTCTGAGGTTAGAGTCAGAAAGCCAGTTTATCAGGAAGGTCGACCCCCAAAGACGCCAAAAGACAAGCCCGCAATCACAGAACTAAAGGATGACGCACTAAAGTATGTTGTTGTGTTGATCAGTTCTAACCATGGAAAAAATTTGATGATGATGATGATGATGATGGTGATGGTAATGGTGAAGGATATGAAGGTGATGAAGGTGATGATGAAGATGAAGATAGACGAAGATGAAGATGAAGATAGATGAAGATATGAAGATGATGATGATAATTATGATGATGATGATGGTGATGGTGGTGGTGATGATGATGATGATGATGATGATGATGATGATGAAAAAGAACAGTTCCTAAGCCAACACAGAGCAAAGAGGCAAGTAGTGTTAGCAACTTAAATTTCTTAGCCTTGGCATGTATGGAAGGGTGACCAATCCTCTTCCTGATTGCCTGACCATCCTATCAGCCACATACTCTAGATTTCTCATTTTATAGGGGAGTTTGGTAGGGGCAATTTTTGGTACAGAAATTTTGAACTATTTGAATGTGGATTTGAACCCCAAACTGCTGGGTTTGAGAGTCCAGAATGCTAACCACTAGACGTTTGTGCACCTCCTACCTAGTGATTGAATTGCAATCATAATTATATCACACCTCTCACAAAGAATTCTTTTGTATGGTTTAGCACAACCAACTGACTATTTTTTCGGAGTGATGCAATAATGATGCACATTAAAGGGATGGTTTGATGCAAGTCCTGACTCACTGACTGTATGCATTAGTGATCTGATTACCGTAAATCTTTGCCCAGGATTTCTTGGCAGGCGAGTGAGTTGCCCTCAGGAGCTGCAGTCACTGAGATCTGGTACATTGTGGAGCGTCGTTGTCCACCTAGCAAGAACTGGATTGAGATCGCTTCTGAAATCAAAGAAGCTGAATATGTAATGCATGATTATCGCCCAGAAAAGGACTACATGTTCCGAGTACGAGCTGGAAATGAATTTGGACTGAGTGATCCATCAATGAGTGCCACACTTTTCACCAAACCTCCAGGTCAGTGGAAATTCAAGAATTTTGTGGATTTTAATTCTCCTGTTTTTACTACTTTTTTATCATGTCATGGTGTCTTTAATTTTGTTATTAATTTATTAATGGTTTATTGCTTCATTTTATTACTAAGCTGAGTTTATCCCCATTGTTTACATGCAGACCTGAGTAATGATAATAGAGCATTATAACATCTCATTTCTAGTGAAGTATATTGTGTGACATTTTCTTTTTCTTTTTAATTTCCTGTATATGTAACAGTGTTTTTTTATTTTCTGGGGCTTTCTCATGCCTTGTTTGTTAGTGTTTTTGTTATTTATTATTTCACGAAAATTCCTTTAGATTATCAACTTCAGCATCACTGTATTTAGATGCACCTAAATAAAATGATATTGTTAATATTTATTTTCATTAATAGTGGAAATGGTAGTTTTAGTATAACAGATTTTATTATTTATAATTTGAAATTTTCATGCTTTTGTGCCTTTTCTTTAAAAGAATCATCAAAGTCTGTGCAAAAGAAAGACAGTGATGAGTATAAATCTAAAGTGAAACCTCGCACAATCTGGGATAAGCCTGAGATTGCAGACATGCTCGGGGGAGCCTTGACCTTGAAATGGAAACCATCATCAATTCCACCATATGCTGTTCAGACGAAAATCTGGTACATTGTTGAACAACGCGTCCCTCCTAGTACAGACTGGACCAAAATTGCGACTGACTTAAGCGACACTGAACTGCGGGTCAAATACAATGCTACGAAGGATTACTACTTCCGAGTCCGAGCGGCCAACGAGTTCGGAATTGCGGAACCATCAATGCCTGTCATGTTACGAAAGAAGGAAGGTGTGTTCTATTGTGGTGTCAGAGTGTATGCAGTCTGCTTGCAGAGGCCCTGTGTAGATTTCAGATTACTTGACATTATGCTGTGCTGCATCACATTACATAGCATTATGCTATGCTAATCACATTACATAGCATTATGCTATGCTGCATCACATTACATAGCATTATGCTATGCTAATCACATTACATAGCATTATGTTATGCTGCATCACATTACGTAACATTCTGCTATGCTAATCACATTACATAGCATTATGCAGTGCTAATCACATTACATAACATTATGCTATGCTTGTCACATTACATAACATTTGCTATGCTAATCACATACCACATGACAGGATTGTGCACAAGTTAGAAAGAATGATGATAATCTTCCTAAATAGTTTTAGTTGCTACACTTGTTATCTAGTTGTGTTCATTGGTTTGTATGGGTTTTTGTTTCTGTTTTCCAGATGTCTTAGAGTCTGAGAAAGACATCCAAGCAAAGAAGAAGGAGAAGACGGAAGGAGACTTCTTCACTTCCAGAAGGGTTCCTGATCATCTGAGTAAGTTTTGTTTTAAGAAGCATGGAGTGGCATGTACAGCCCTGGAACCTGCTTTTGACTAACTTCATTATAAGCTATTAGACAAATTCTAGTACATTATGTGGTTGAGGACGTGATTTTTCAGGTACAGCAGTAAAATTCTTATAACACACCACAAAGACAGTGCTAAAATTAGTTTCCAATGTAATCTGCTATGTGTACTGTCTGGGCAAGAATCTAAGCTGTTCTGATTGGTTGCTAGTTCAAAGCTGTTTAATAAATTATTGCAGGTAAAGACTGAAAATGTTTAAATAATCCTGCTTTTACATATTTCTTGAACTGCTGTTGCCAAAGTTGTAGGCCACGTGAGAAAAAGAATGAAATTTCATCAAGATATGATGAACAGCGGATTTTTATCATTCTTCATAAAGATGTGAACCTGCTTCTGTATTAATATCTAATCCAAGCTTTGCTTGATTAACTGCAACAATATGGGAGAGTTCAAGCCTATCAAAGTCTTATGGCCTCATCACTGCTTCAGAAGTTTAACTTTGTAAGCATATTATAAAATTGGTATTTCCTTTTTAAACTGAAACTTACAAATGCTGGAATTTTCTTGTACATTTTCTATATTTGTCAAGGAGTTATTCCTGAGTTTCTTGGCACGCCAGACGATACGCAGTATGGCGTTGAAGGCCGCACTTCAGAAGTAGTCCTGAGACTTCGTGCATATCCAGAGCCGAAAGTCACCTGGAATTTTCACAACACACGGTATCAAAGGACTTCAAAAACAGTATTTTAGAGAATTTTTAAACTAGAGAAACTTACTAAAGAAGATGTTATGGACTGTAGATAGACTCATTCATAGTTATGATGACTCTGGTTGATATATAGTCATTGATGGGACCAGAGCTTTGGCATTGAAGAGCAGACATTACAATTACAAGATAGACTTTTCAGTAGTGACTCTTCATTGATAATATATCGTATTGTAGTAGCTGGTAGTTAATAAAAGAGTGAAATGTAATTACAAGATATCGTAGATGAAGTATAAGCTTGTGTCATCCTTGTTTTAGCTAGCATGTTGTTAACTACAGTTTATCAGTGTAGCTTTAGAAGTATAGGATGCATTCCGCCTCTCCACTCAGAGTACCCTTTGCACAGATTAAACATATGTAGCCAGTGTTCCTGAGTAGTTTGGCTTATATTTAGGGTTTAGTATGTGTTAATTTGTAAAATGACCATGATGAATCATCCTGATCTATTATGGTTTTCCTCATGCAGCTGAGATTGGTTAGTAAAATTAACAGATAAATGCAATTTATATAACATCGGGAAATTTTTATTTGCCAAATTTCATTTGCTCTGCTGGATTACTTAATGTGGAATGCACGTTTTGAACACTAACAATTATTACTCACATAACATTTAGTGTACTTATACATTACAGCTGGAAATTAATTACACTGTACATGTAAATTAGTTTGGATATCTGTTTATACATTCATATATTAGAACTTAAATTGATTAATCCAATTATTTGTTAGGATTGTAATGGGGGACAAATACACAAGCAGTCTGTCGAGTTCTGGTGACCTGGTTCTTCAGATTCATGACTTCTCTTGGTCCGAAGTCGGCGAATATAAAGTAATCGTAGAGAATGAATTTGGAGCTGCAATGAGAACAATTAAAATTGACTTGGCTGGTAAGAAGTAGAATCTAATTTAAAGACTTTACCAGGGAGCCATGTTCCTTGGGCATATAGTGGGCCTACAGTGTGTCACTGGTGGCAAGATGTGGGCCCTAAAATGTGGATGTTAAGGTTGTTTCTGGCATTACCATAATATACAGAGCTTATCGAATGAAGACTGCTGAAAGTCTGGCTGCTTTACTTGTTATCCATTAGATAGGTTCTGTTGAGACCTGGAAGGTCAGAGAGACTTTTGAGATTTTGTGACGGATTCTGATTTGGTAAAATGCTGAGGTAAGGTAATTCTGTATGTTAATCTGTAGTCAACAGTCATTGGTTGCTCAAGGGAAAAAAGACACTACCTGAATGGGCCTTCAGTCCTTGCCAGACTCATACAATAAGGCAAGAGCAGGTTGGTTGAGGTTTGGGAAGGTAAAATTACAGAACAAAACTGATTGCATGTTAATCATAGCAGTACTTATACATTTATATAGTCTTTTGAGCCGCAGCATTATTAAGGCTGAAGCTGACCCCTCCTCTAGGAGGGATTAATTCCAGCCAGAAGGAAGAAGGTTATTAAGGCTGAAACAAAAGGTTTTTCATCACTAGTGAGATGTGTGGGAAGAATTTGATAGTTATGTGAGGTTTGAAAAAGAAATGTTGTGCACTATGTTCTTAAAGCAATTTAAAATTGCAGCCTAAAGACCTGTGTGATACTCTTTTTTGCACTTTGTAGTCAAACTCTTGAATTCTTAAGTTATTGCAAAGCTGCAACCAGCTGAATAGAATTCTGGGTCTGCCATTTGCTTCCCAGATATATTTTGTACATTGAAATGTGTTTTTTGGAGCAATAAATGAATGAATGAATATCATTCATAGATCCTCCAACGTTCCTAGAGCCTACGAAGGATCAGGTCTTCCACCTGCACCAGACTGGTCGCCTGGAATGCCGTGTTCATGGAATTCCCTATCCCACAGTCCAGTTCAAGAAGGACTGGCGTCCAATGGCTGGATCACACCGGATAAAAATCGCCCGAGAGGACTTTGATCACTGGTCGCTCAACATCCAAAATGCCATCCGTACGGATGAAGGCGTTTACGAGTGTATCGCTGAAAACATTGCTGGGAAAGTGTACTGTACAGCGAATGTCAAGATCGCAGGTAACGTCAGCAAGAACCGTCAAGGGCTGGGCTGGGAGCATTTCTGGGTAGATCTCTTGAAGAGGTGCTATACAAATTTACTGAACACCAGAACACATAATTGTGCAAATATGATAACGTATTTAGCGGTGCATTCTTGCAGAAATAACTACCAGTATTCTGAGCTTTTGATAATAATAACATTATTATTAATAATGCTGTTGTATTTGTTGATTTATATAGTGCCTCTTATGAGACAAACTGCTTAGAGGTGTGTTCAGTAATAATAATTACTATAATAGTAGCTATAGCTTCACATAGGTCATCAGTAATGTATGTATCTGAACGTTTGTACACTTTTAAGTATCTCTTTAAAGGATACTTTTTAACAGTAAAAATCATCATGTGTTTTCCTTTAATGTCTGCATTGAGCCTGAGATTCTAGGGCACTTTGTGAAATTGATAGGTTGTCATCAAGCCATGTAGGGATAGATTGCTTGGTTGTTGGATCGCTGTTGTCATGGTTGCACTTCTGCTGAAAGTTTCTTCAGTCCCAGCATCATGCCTGTGACAGGTAATGATGATTGGGGTATGTGATACGGTAAATGAACAAGTAACTTAGATAACTTTTAACTTACCATGATCATCTTCTTCATCCTTGTCATGATTATAGTCATAATTCAAATGTTTATGACTTGTTTTTTTTCTATAGAAAAATCTGGAATGCGAAGAGATGTTAAGTTTAATGTGGCTGCAACAGAAGAATATTTTCATGTCATTGATGAACTTGGAAGGCATGTTAAGTTAAGAAATTACTAATTTACAATAAAGAACTGGAGCTACATAACTGCATTTTGAGTATGCTCATTTAATTGATGTATTTGATTAATGTTGATTTTGCTTATTTAATTAAGGTATTAATGTATGATCTGAAATAACGCAGATAACACAAAGTACACAAGCATTAAGAAATAAGCTATAATTTCTGACATGCAGATAGAGATTTTGTTCTAAGAAAAAGAAGGTGAATATTCTCTGCAACATAGTATTTTGGTTTTGAAAAATGAAATAAGTTACTCAAATTCATTTTATGAATGAACATTTATGATTAATATTCATTATCTGTTGTTGGACAACGTGTTTTGTAGAGGTTCATACGGAGTTGTACGAAGAGTGATTGACAAGAACTCAGGGAACCAGTATGCCGCTAAATTTCTGCGATACAATGACCCACTTATGAGGGAAGAGCTGGCACAAGAACTTGAGATGATGTCACTTCTAGACCACAACAACATTGTCCAGGTCATCGATGGCTATGAGGACAAGAAACGCTTAGTCATCGTCATGGAGATGTATCCTTGACAACATCTGACCTTTGTTGTGATTCATTTTGTTTTTATTGCTATGTTTTATTTTGCTGATATTCTTATATTTTGTATCTTCTTATGTTTTATTTTTATTGATATTTTATGTGTTTTATAATTATTTTTTTATTTATATTCTTGCTAGATACACTAGTTAGCAACACTTTCTGGCCACAGTGCATCCTCTGACAACACTAAGAAATTGTGTTCAGGGCTTTTCAAGGTCCTTACATGTTGACAGTCTCAGAGCAATCTCAGATCTGCACATTTCACATTACAAATTACTTATGCTGAAGATATGCTTTTACTGGCAAATGACCTAAATCAGTATGTGGAAATGTCTTTGAAGTAGTTTCATTATATTAATAAAATAAAATAATAAAAGAGGAATGTAATGCTTGGAAACTATGTTTCCTGTTTGTGAGCTAATAGTCAAATTTTAGAATTGGGAAAATCACAGGATTTTAGAAAGTGTTAATGAGTGACTTGCATAAAATCCAAAGGAATGAAACTTGGGCAGAGTGAAGCTTTCTCACACAAAAAACATCATGAACATTCCTTAACGGTCAATTAGTGTGATGGGTGGTGAGCTGTTTCAGAGGTTGGTGAGAGAAGACAGTTTGACGGAGAGTGAAGCTGCATTCTACCTACGTCAGTTGCTGTTGGCCGTGGAATACATGCACGCACAAAACGTTATTCATCTTGACCTCAAGGTTTGCAACATATCAGTTACTGAATTCTAATCATGTGCAAGCTTTGCCTACGTTGGTCCCACTTGCTGGAATTGTTTCCCTCAAGAATTGCGACTTGAGCTCCTTTCTCTCCCCCTCTCAGTGTTCCACTTGTGCCTGATGACTGTACTGTTTAACAGCGATTTTAATTTTTCGGGTCAGAAGCACCTCTGTTGAGTGTATCCTGTAAGAGGCGCTTTATAAATGTCAAATTACAATTACGATTACAAATTGTTATGACAAGGCTTCATACACCAAGCAGGATGGGATGTACTTTGTACAAGGAAGAGTTTTCTGAACTTTCATTGACAATTTGGGCAGCAAGGTGATTTTTCAGTATTTGCACTGGGTCTGTAATCCAATAATTGTGAGTTTGAGTCTGCTTATTAGACTCTGTGTAACAGCTTTGGACTAGTTTTTTATGCAGATGTGTATCATGCCTCAAATTCAGATTTACTGACCCTGAGCGTGTTGTGATAAGTCCAATAAATAAGTTTTAAAAAAGTAGAGAAAATTATGATGTGTAGCTTGTTTTATTTGTTATCAGTTGAAACTCTTTGAGAGTGTGGCACAGTAGCTTTGGAACTTTACTTTAAAATTATGTTAATTTTCTGGCACATAATTTTTTATTTGATTTTATTTTATTTTATTTCAATTACATTTAAAACCAGCATTTACAAAGCTTGTCAAAAGCCCTTCATGCAGATGAGTTCCTTAATGAATAATAATAGAAAATATTATTGAAATATATGAGTTTTACATCTACTATATTAGTAATATATATGCTGTTTCATCAGAACATTTACATATATACATAAATATGTACTGTAAGTCATATGTATACTGGTATATATTTATAACTTTGTAGCCAGAAAATCTTCTACTTTCCAGTTTGTCTTCGGACGAACTCAAGATCATCGACTTTGGTTTTGCCCGAAGGTATAACCCAAATCGAAAGCTACGTGTCAAGTATGCATCTCCGGAATTCTGTTCTCCAGAGGTAGCCAAAGATGAATCCATTACTCCAGCAACTGACCTCTGGAGTGTGGGAGTTATTGCCTACATTCTGTGAGTTCAAATCTTTTAATTTATATAATTCTGTAGTGCGTGCAATAGAACTCCACATTTCACGAGTTACAGAAGTTAGGTAATTAAGAATAAATCAACTTTGCACAATTGAAATAAGCTTAAAATAAAACCAAGTAAACCTATGTTTGTGTAAGCAGGGACCTCCTAATGATGCATTTACCTTCTTCTCTTAGGCTCTGAGTTACACCTTGAGCCAGCAGTGAACAAATCCAAAGGTCCTAGACCCAGGGCCAGTGCATTGCAGGGCTTTCCATTTGCTTCCCAGCTTATACCAGTACCAAATTCTACCACTTGATAACAGAGACAAGTGTCCATGAACAACTTGCCCATGGACATTACACAGAGTCTGCTCAGCAGGCTTGAACCCACAATTGTTGGATTCCAGACCAGGCACACTACCGAATAGACCTCTGTGTCACATGTTTGCGACATGGATTCAAAATTTAATTCAGTTTTAGAGCATGAACATTATAGGACCCTGTTAGAGTCTGTGTATCAAAGACAGCATCATAAGGAAACGTCAGTTGCAGTATTCTTATTTAGATGTTGTTATGTTTTTATTGTTTCTGTTTTGAGGTCGTTTTGATTCACTGTTACTCTTCTGGTCCTGCTTCTAATGGAACTCTTTTTATTTAGTTTGACTGGAGTCTCCCCATTTTATGCTGAGTCTCCACGTCAGACTCTTCTGAAAATCCAAGAAGGAAAGGTGGAATTTCCAAGCGAGATTTTTGCCGAGATTTCTGAAGCTGCACAAGAGTTCATAGCAAAACTTCTTGAAAAGGATCCTAGGTGTGTATTTTAGTGAGTGTTTATATAGCACCCTGATTTGAATTGCTCAAAAGAAGTGTGACAGAGATATGTTTTTAGGGCAATGTTCATTTACTAAAACTATGTGAAGTCTCATTTCTTTTTATATAAATCTGTAAATCTGTAAATAAGACTTCAGTTCTAATTGATTGTTATTGCTCATTTGTATTTAGTAATTATTCAGGCATTGAATTGCCACTTTCATTATTCAAATGATGAATCCTTGGCATCTTTCCATTCTCAACAGAAGACATTTTTTGTTTCAGTTGTTGCTTATCCTGCTTTGTCCACTTTTCTGTTTCATAATACTGACCTTTGGAAATTACTGGATTGCAGATCTAGTTTGAAGTGCAGTCAATTGATGCCTATTGCATTATTATACGGTGCTACAGAAGTTCTTAGATTAGATTAGGTGTATTAGATATCAGTAGATTAAACAACAGCTTTTTTTAAAAGTGGTAGCTAAAGAGATATCTTATTCCGTGTTAAAAATTATTTATCAAATTTGTCTAATTTTAGGCGGCGCATGTCAGCTACAGAGGCCATTGAGCATCCGTTTCTTGGTTTGGCCAACCACAGAGGCCTTGGAAACCGGATTGGACTGGATCGACACAGGGCGTACATGTTCCGAAGAAAGTGGGAGGTGATTTCTATTTGCTCATTTACCTAGTTTCATTGTATTTACGTATATCGCTCAAGGATCTGTCACTGGTGGGGAGCATTCATGCAAAAGGACTTCCTCTAGGTCCCTGAGTGACTGTCTCTAGCCACAGTTTCACTGCTGACCAAATTCTAAAAAGCATATGCTCAATGGTGTTAAAGTGACATAAACAACAACCACTGCCAAGATTCTCAGGTGCCAACCTGAATTTGAACCATCACCTAACAGCTCTTAAGTCATATTCAGTGAAGCTTAACAGACTAATGCAATAAGATAAAGTCAGAGGTAAAGGTCGTAGTTGAAAGAAACAACTTCTGAAATGACAACATTAATATAGCACCGTAAGTAGTTTGCTACTGATAGAGTGCTGTTCATTTTGTTATGTGATGTAGATTATTTCCTGTGTTGACCACAGACCACAGAAGAACCCGATGGGTTGCGATGAGTCAAGCCCCCAAAGACTGAAAGAAGCCAAGCAGTAGACCCAGAACTATATAGATCATATCAGCTGCAAAGGGGGCTTTGAACAGCATGATTTTGGGCTGTACACTGCTTGGAAAAAGGTCCGTTAGGAAGTCGTGGGAGCACATCATCATTAGAGAGAATACAGTGTATGTGTGCATCTGAGGATTTATATAGCACCTGTTCTAACTAACATAGTTTACCTACTTGGTTCATTCCTTGAAGTGTGACTTTGTGGTGGCCAGTTAGAGAAATAATCAGACCCTTTGGTTTCATTTCTGGTCAGCGTGGCAGCACGATTGTTCGGACGATAGTTCAACCGAAGCCACTTTCCGCCTACATGGTGGAGATGCCAGCAGTGGAAGTGGATGTGGCAGTTCCAGATCTTCATCTACCTGGAATGGACGAGTCAGATAGAGCCAGCCTTTCTGGGTCCATTCAGCTGGAGGCTGGTGCTCCTGCTATGCTCCAGGTTAGGAGCTTTAGATACACTGGTATTGAGGCATTGCAAAGCCTTGTAAGGAGAGGTTGACTGGTAATAAAAAAGTAATTAATTTGTGATTGCGTTATCTTTATTTGCATTGCATTTCTTTACCTTACCTTACGATGCCATATTTTATCTTCCCTTAATTCCTTTACCTTGCCTTACTTCACTTTGCTTTACTTTACTTTAGCTTACATTAAGTTATTTTACCTTCACTTGTTATTTTACCTTCACCTTACCATGTTTTACCTTGCCTTACTTTACTTTGTCTTGCTGTACCTTACCTTTCTTGCATTGCCATAATTTTCCTTACCCGAGGCCAGATAAGTGGATTATATTAATCATCATCATTGCAATCATAAACATGTCCACACATTATCACTGTATGTAATAGTACATATATATCATTATAGCATTAATTGTGATTGTCGTCACTGCTGTAACTCTTTGTGTTCGTAATTCTAATGTAATCTAGTAACTTCTGAAGTGCCCTTGTGATGATCTGCTGGGAATCAACTGATGGTTGCTGCTTATTTGTGCCTTTTTACTCTTTGAAATCAGATCATGGGTCCTCCAAGCATGATGTCCGCCACTCCTTCAGTCACTGGCTCTGGATCATCCTCTGAATGGGGACGTGAGTACGAGGATGAGGACACTTGGTATGAATACTCCAGCACCTACCAGACCGGCCCCGACACACACCTGTTCCCGTCGAAGGACACCGGGCTGTCCCTGCGCATGGCTAAGTATCGTCGTACATCGCATTCGGCCCCGACGTCGAGAGGAACGACCGTGAAATCGCTGAGGGAAAGAAGGGATTTGCGGGATCTGGACAAAGAACTCGACATGGAAGACCCAATGCCGTCACGGTTTGCAATGCGCAGCTCCTGGCAACGAAAAAGCATGATCACGTCTTCATTGGAAGGTCAGCGGCTCTTTCACTTTGTCACTACATCAGAATTTTGTATGTATGCGTTTATGTTTGTTTTGTAGGTAGCCTATTTATCTAGACACTTAATGTAGCACCTTTTAAGTACTTCAGAAAACACTTCTTAAGCAAAACAGTTTCCGGCATGATTTATGTTCACCACCATTTGGAATTGTCTACCATCAGCGGGTGACAAATTACCAGTTGTACAGTTGGACGCTATAAAAATCTACTAATGAATGAAGGAGTATACTCTGAGTTATTTCTTTCTGTTTTCCGAAAGGTTATCCTCCAATCTTTAAGGAGAAGATTCATGACAAGGCATATAATGTTGGCGATCCATGTACTCTGAAAGTCCGTGTAATCGGAAATCCACAGCCAATCGTATCCTGGTACCGAAATGATGAACTGCTTACGGAAGGCGGACGAGTGCGAGTTGGTTGCAGTGAGGACGGTCGACACTCCCTGACGATTCTCCAGACAAAGCCAAATGACTTTGGCGTCTACAAATCTGTGGCACGGAATAAGTATGGCACCGTCACATGTCGCGCGAGGATGCTCTGTGGAGGTAGAATTTAATTTTGGATGGTGCAAGTTGCGATGATTGTTGGATGATGAAGTGGGTGATGAGAAGTGATAATGATGATGATGTTAAGAAGGTGGGTGATGATGTGAATTATAATAAGAAGCAGGAGGTGTAGGACAACAGTGGCAACAACCAAGGTTGATGCTGACTATGATGTTGAAGATGATAATGATGATGACGACGACGACGATGATGATGATTGTGGAGACAATGATGATAGTGACAGTGACCACGACATGGCCGTGACAACTACAACAATGATGATGATAATGTGTCCCAGTTCTTGGAGGTTGAACCTATGACGTTTCTGGCTTGATGTTTGCTAGATCATCCAGGTCGACCGGGTCGACCGCATGTGACGAAGATCTCCGACCGCGAGGCTTTCATGATTTGGGAGGAGCCGGAATCAGATGGAAACAGTTACATCCAGGCCTACAAGGTCGACTGGCACAGACCAGGTCAGAGGTCATCTTTGTAGGCCAAGCTATGTTAATTCGCCATTTCAATAGTCTTGGAATCAATAGTATTAAAAACTATTAATATTAATTTTTTTTTTAACCGAGGTATGATCCTTCATGATAATAATAATAATAATAAATTACTGTTGTTGTCATTATTATTATCATCATCATTATCATTAATATTTATAAATGAGGTGTAATTAAAGTGCTCCAGAGAATAAAAAAATACTGGAATGGCAAGAACTCATCAAGATCTGGGATCAAAAGTGCCATGGAAGGCAGTGACGTTAAAGCGTTGGATTGTAATGGAAGTGTACTGGTAAAGAGAGTCAGTACCCCAACTCTGTGATGAAACGTAGGCCAGTGCTGTTGATTGGACCATGCTGTCTCCGTTCCAGTATTATGTCATATCATAATCGTATAATCGGTAATCTCTAGGTTGAGATCCAAGGGTCAGGCAGGCAGACAGTCAGACAGCTACAGTTGGTGGTGTTTAGAGCTGGAGTGGTATGTAGTTCAAAGCTCCTCATTTCTTTAATATGCAACATGAAGTCTATGCATATTTTTCAGGTGATGAGCGTTGGACAGCAGCCACTTACTGTATTGACGAATGTGCCCTCATAAAGCGGCTTCGGCCAGACACGTCCTACAGGTTTCGAGTGAGTGCCATCAATAAGTTTGGGCCGAGTCCCTACAGCTGGGCTTCTGTGGAAATCAGAACAAAGAAGAAAGGTAGGAAACATACATATCTAAAGAAGTGCTGTCAACTGGTGTCAAGTGCATGATGTAGTGACATTGCAACAGTTCTAAGATAAGATTAAATTAGATTAGAACCATGTTCTGTGTTTTCTAGATCATTTTCTCCAAATTATTTTCCCCAGAATTAATATTTAGACACAATTTGTCAGACTGTCTAACTCTTATGTTATCCAAGACTTCCTTTCTGTGAAGACAAAACTTATGGACTGTTAGCAATCTTTCTGTCTGTTGATTTGCATGGGCTTGGTGAAGAATTTCATATCTGAGGTGTGGGGAAATATGAACACATTGCACTAAGGATAATTAAATTTCTTTTAAAACTGAGGTACATGTGATCCCTCAGGATTTAAAATTAGGGACAGCATGTTTTTCTTGCAATTTTTTATTAAATTATATTAAAAAGGATTATTATGATGATCATTACTCTCATAATACCTTAATAATAGCTCCTTTCTCTCCCCTTCTCAGTATTCTGCAGACTGTACTGTTCAACAGTGATTTTACTTTTTCAGGTCGGAAGCACCTCTGTTGAGTTTATCCTCTAAGAGGCACTTTATAAATCTCAAATTACAATTACAGTTACAATTACAATATCAGAAATTATGGTCTGTATGAATGTTATACAAGCTAGCATTACATTACAGGAGGCAGAATTTACAAGCACAGCTGAAGGTGAGTGAATTTATGAGGTTCTTAAAAGGTACTATATAAATAGCCAGATACAGTACATACATGCATATTTGTTAAGATTTCTGTTGGTGCAGGTGCGTCATCACTTGATGTTGATTCGGAGACAAAGCGAATTCTGCTCCGTTCGCGACAGGCGACATCTCGTCCGTCGCCAGAAGCCAGTCCAACTGCTAGTCCATTTGGGTCGACGGAGGACATTGTGGAGGCCTTAGCTGAGGAGAAGGCCAAGGAATCGGGTCTTCCACGACCAGAAGTTCTTCTGCAGGAGGAGGATCCAACCAAACATCTGCAGTTTGGCTCAGAAATTTGGAGGTTATTATTAATATTATAAATCAGTTTTAAAGCTCAAGATAATGTAACTAAATGTGGTGCCAATTTGCAATATTGTTCTATAGAAGTGTGTTTTATCTTGCTCAGCTCAAAAGAGAATTTTGGTCAATGTTAGCACTCTAATTGCTTGCTTGGCTTGCAGTATATATGCTTGTATCAGAATATCTATATAGCATCTTTTAGGAACCTGGCAAAGGCAGGGATATGCAGGAAATGTGGTTTGATGATCCCTTGAATTGATTACTGACATATGAAGTCCTTGAGTTAGTCCTTCACTGACAGAATTTTATTTAGTTACATTTGTATTTATTACCTCTTAATCTTTTGCTTCTTTATTCGGTTAATTTAAACATTTAAAGGCATAAAAATAAATAAATAAGTAAAATAAGTGTGTGGATGTACATGTTTAAATATTTCAATTAGGAATTAGTTTTTTCTTGTATAACCCAAAACTGATGTAATTGCTAATATTGTTGCCTGTGATTTCTCACCAGAGGGCGTTTTTCGATTGTCCTCAATGTTCAGCCAAGGGAGGGAGTCAAGGTAAAGCGAGTGGCAAAGGTCAGCGAGTATGACCCAGCGAAGCCTGAGAGAAGCCTACAGGAGTACGAAGTTCTAAAAGCTGTCCGACAGGAACACGTCGTGCAACTGTATGAAGCATTCTTGTGGAATGAAGTTGTCATTCTTGTGTTTGAGAAGTTGTATGGGGAGAACGTCGTGCGATCACTTTCACTCAAAAACCGATACAACGAATATACCGTAACGACCATCATCAAACAGGTCAGACTGTAATCGAATAATATGTATATATTTGGCTATTTATTTAGCAGTGTGTAGGAACTTCTTCAAGGCAGTGTATTTTTCTAGTACAATATATAAAAATTGTTTGATACTTTGAAGGCATAATGGTACTTTACCTGTGAGTTGTGCCTGTTATAGATCAGATGGATAGCTGTGTAATCAGTGTTTTTGAAAGGCCCTTAAAATGTGCTATATAAAGGTTTTGATCCATACATACATACACACAGTGAAACACCAATGAGCTACACGAAGCTGTCTTGCAGGTTTTGGATGCCGTGCAGTTCTTGCATCATCATGGCATTGTACATCTTAACATCCAGCCGGACAATGTCATCATGCAAAGCAGGCGACGTTTTGATGTCAAACTGGTCGACTTTGGCCAGGCGCACAAAATCAGCTCTCCAGATGGAGTCAAAGTCAGTCGGATTGGAACGGCAGAGTTTATGGGTATTCACCTTTATGTCCCTGGCTGATAACCATTGTAATAATTTCTATTTTAAAATTTGTTGTTGTTTATTTTGACATTTGTTGTTGTTTATATTTGCTAATATTGCATTTGCATTATGTTCAGAGTGTGAATTGCATTGTGCCTTGTTGAGTGAAAATTGTTGCAAGCGATGTAACCAGTAAGGAAAAGTTGTTGTGTTGTTAAATTGGTGTTGTCATGTAAGTTGCTCTGACAACAACAACTGTTTACATGACAGAACAAAGAATCTTTAGCATTTTAGCAGATAGATTTTTCAGCCCTTTGATTACTTATCAAAGGACTTATGTTGATGTGGGTGTAATAAATAAGTGATTACTTCACCTTACCTTGCATTACTTTATCTTACTTTTTATGTGCATTATGTTTTTTGTAGCTCCTGAGAAAGTGACTTCTGAAAATGTTGGTGTGGCAGCCGATGTGTGGGGGGTCGGAGTTCTGGCTTTTATACTGTAAGCAGAAAGCGTCTCTTTTTCAGCTAATTAAGACTGATATCATGTGTTGTCAACTTATTATGATAGAGTACTGATATAATTAAGAAACTTCTAAATTGATTTATGCTTTTAAACTGCTACGTTTCAATCCGTGGTCGCATCAATTTCTGCATTTCTTATTTAAGTTTGTGTGTATAGACCCGGTATATATACTATATAATACAGGTTGGTATGTGCAGAGTATTATTAATATTTATTATTATTATTCCTATGTTTTTAAGTGCCAGCATATAATGACAAAGGTGCTGAGCAGCTGTGCATGAAGGACTTGTTTAAGGTCCCTGTGCAGTAACACTTTTTGGGGAGGCTCAAAACCGCATGCTCCAGTTTGCAAAACGAGCTCTCAAATCAGTCAGCTACTGTGTCATATGTAGGCCTATACAAGATATCTGGTATATGCTGTAGCCTTCCTGTAATGACCCTGGGCATGTGCACTTGTCTCTGTAACGAAGCAGTTGAATTTGGACCGGTAGAAACCTGGAGGCAAATGATGAGTTCTTTGATGCATGGGCCACTTATCTAGGACCTTTGGATTTGTCCACTGCCAACTTAGGGGCTTAAGAGTAGGAAATGAGCATTTTCTATATTTTCCGTTTTAAAACGATAAAACATGGAAGCTTTACAAGCTTTACTTTTATGTATGATACACATGATGTTTACCATAATAATATAAGCATCAATAAAACAGATAATGGAGGCGATGACGATATATATTTACAGTGCTACTCAATATGGTAATGATTGCTGTTACAATGATAATTTGTTTTGATTGATGTCATCATGATAAAAATCTTATGTTGATGCATATAGATTTTATTTCTTCTGGAATTTCTGTTTGTTTTTGCAGAGTAAGTGGGATATCTCCATTTTATGGTGAAAATGATGACGATACTTTCTCCAACATTGAGCATGTCCGTTACGATGCCCATGCTCTCTACCACAACATCACAAAATTTGGACTCAAATTTCTCTACCAGACGCTCAAGCGAAATCCAAAGCAAGTCTTTCTTCAATTACCTGACAAAATTTAATGTTTATAAAAATCCACTTTTTAAAATTTAATTATTACCTTGGAATTAACTTGATATTTGGACAACTGTTAATTTTGGGGATTTATTTACCCAAATTTTGTGCTCAGTGCTTTAAAATAGGCTCATAATTGCACAACTTGTGTATTCTGTTTATCCAAATTTAACACAAGGTGCTTTGAAACAGAGAGGTAAACCAGAAATTTTTCATAACATAATTATGAAAATACAAGTCAAAGAAAGAACTTGTAAAAATTCAAAACCTTAAGGTGCCAGGACATCTCAGAGGTGCAAAAAGGTATCAGAATATCTCGAAGAAGTGCAAGATAACAAGATAAATGTAGATGCATTATTTTACATTGGCTGTAATACAGAGAGCTGCTACACCAAATGAGTTTTGATCTATTTTGTCGACTTTTTTAAAGAGTGACCTATGAGATTAGTGGCTTATCACATCCAATGAAACCTCTGCAGAATGCTACACTTGGGAGTCATTTCTTGTACGATTTTATAACAAGGTTATTATAATGAGGTTATACTCTCTAAAACGTAAGTATGTTTTAAGATCCTTGTAGCTGGCCACTCAGTATCATAATTTGCATTATATGAATTATGCATTTTATAAGCTAAGTGCATGGCATCAACTTATTCACAAGCCCTGCATCAAGCCGGTGGGGTTGTCCAAACCTGCCATGTCAGGAACCAAGTATGCATTTATACTGTAATTATCCATGTTGTTAATCGACACATGACACTTGTGAACTCATGAAAGGTGCTATATAAATTCTCAGAAAAAATTACATTCTGATTACGTGTTTGTGTCAGGAGCCGCCTGATGGTTGATGAGTGCCTTGATCACCGGTGGCTAATGCTGAACCAAGTGATGGTCAAGAGCCGACGCCAGGCCATCTTCTCCACGGACAAACTCAAGTTCTTCCTCGATGACTACATTGCCCGGCGCATGCGCAACACGCTGCCACCAAAGCGCCTTGTGGAGACGTACGGGTCATCAGAAGAAAGTCTTTGGCCAGCTTCAGATGATGAAGATGAACCATTCTACGCAGTCAGCACCAGTGCAGCAAAGAGCAGGTTTTAGGCTGTCATCCATCCAGTTTAGCTCAACTAGGTCTAAGTAACTCAATTCTGATGGGTTTCGAACTGCTGTGCTATGCTTGGCTACTGTCATGGACCAGCATATCAAAACCTTACTCAGCCAAACTGCTGTGTAAATATACCAGGACCTTCTGAAAACGTTTCTTTGCAAGAATTTTGATACAACATGGTTGGGAACATGGGTCACAAAATTAATTTCAGCTGGACTTGGCTTGGCATTATGATGGAACAGCAAATCAAAATCTCACTCAAGTCAGCTGATGCCACTGTGCATTGCTACAGTGATGCTATAGAAGTTCTTGTACTGTACAAGACTCCCCGGCAGATGTCTTGAGAGGGTGCTACGTAAATTCCCTGTTCAGTTATAGCAACTAAACTTTGTTCCTTCTATTCATTTTTGGTTTTGTTGTGCAGTTTACCATTTATGTTGTGACATTTTTACCGTAACTGTGCCTGCCGTTCTTACAGTCTTCATCATCTAAAGCAGATACGTGTAATTATAATTTTTATTTTACTTTAGAACTAGATTATTCCAATGCAATCAACACAGAACTTGTCCTCATTTCGCTACTTATGTTTTGCTGTCATTATTTCTCTTGACTTTCTAGTATAGAGTTTGGAGATGCGAGTTTAATCTGCAAATTACCCTTTGACAATTACCCATTGAGCCATTTTATGTGCTACATTGAAATTTCTTATTGTGCCTTCAAATTTTGCTGTTGTGAGATTGTTTCAGACTTGTTTAACATGTTAGTATATAATATATAAATATGGTTTTAGAGTCTACAGTCATGATCGTGGTAATTAAACTGCTGTAGGACTCATGGTAAATTAATAGTCAGCTGTTAGCACTGCTATGTATAACAATAGGTTTGACGGCTTGTTTTTGTAATTGTGTTACTTTTGAACTTTTCGAGGAAATGAAAAGGTTACTTGTGTGTCATGTACTTCTTTGTGCTGCATAATATTAGTAATAATAATAATGACATCATTTCATATTGACTCCAAAGTGCAGATGTTCCAAGCACAAAAGTTGAGGCTTTTTGTGGATGGTCATTGGGGACAAGGCCTCATTTTCAGAAATAACATTTATACCCAACCTAATTGCTTTCATTCCAGAGGAATCATTCCTACCTCAGGTAAAAATTGTACAAAATAATAATTGTTATTCTGAGAAATTTCTTGCTAATTATTTAAGAGTGCAAAATACAAAATCATATATCTCCACAGTGGTTAAATCAAATTACGAAAACTCTATGGAAATGTGTTTGCTGTATCCTGTGCAAGCTCTGCTTAAATTAGTATGTTTCCAGGGGTGTATTGTTTCACCAGAAAAATTCATGAACTAACATAGATTTTCTTGAAAAACATCATCATAGGCAGCACTTTTGTGAGGTACTTAAAAGGTGATATATTAAGCGTATAGATAACTAACCAACTAACAATGCCTTTCGGGAGCTCTTACAAAGGTTCTATATATGTCCAAATAAATGACACTGTTGAGACGTTGCAGGAAAATTCATTTCATCATTGATGGTTTCCTGTTTTCAACTAATTAAACCACTACTTTCATGATATCTTGGTAATTGAAGTATTAACCATAAATCAAACATGGCACAATGCTTGTAAATTTGTTAAATTACACACATAAGCTTACAAATTACATGTATTATGACCACTTAAAATAATACAACTGGTGAAGGGATCACCCTGATTCAAGCCACCCTGTGGATCCTTTAGGGCTGACCTATCGACTGAACCTCATCAGTAACTTTCCCTGACTTTAGTTGAACCTGAACCATGTTGTACTGTTCTGCTGTTAATGACTAAACAACAGCTCCTCAGTCAGTTGATACCCACATCCAACCGGCTTTGCTCTGACCAAATAATAGATTCTTGACTAATGAATCCAAAACAATAAAGAGAAAGTCACAAAGCATTGATGGTTTGTAGAAGTTAAGCAACATGACAGGTATAACATTCAAGACTGACTTAATCACTTCGATGATTTGAGCGTAAAAGGTTCCAGCTGTTCCTCAGCGGGCAGAACACTGTTGAGTCGTTCCATCAGTGGAACAGTCTGTTCAATGTTCAACTGGATGCGACTGAGTATCGTCGAAACCTCGTTGACTTTCTGGATCTGTTCGGCATACTTGGCAAAACGTTTTTGGCGCTCCGTCAAATTGTGATACAGCGTCTGGATGATGTAATCCACCTACAGAGGCAAAAATAAAACACTCCAGTCTTCCATTAAAAACTTAAGACACTCTACTTCCACAAATACTATTCTGATTCTTCCTCTTCCCTTACCTCACTTTCCGGTTCAATTCCAAATACGACTCACTGTAGCCATCTGCCTACCTGCCTGCCTGACTGCCTGGAACCGAACCCTTCTTGCCTATCGATTCTGTTCTGACTGAGCGCCTGTGAATAAGCTGGTTTCTGCGACTTAGCTTTCGATGGGCGCTGTAGAAATCTCGAACTTAACAATTACTCAGTAAACAACAGTACGTGCCACTTAACATAACAAAGCACATAACTTGGCACATGACACCAGACAAACCTCACCTCACAGCACATCACAGCATGACTAACTGACTGACCTCTTTGACTCGAACGCATAGCGCATTCTGATCGAATGCAACTGCATCAGCACACTGCTTCATGTGCTCCTGGAATCGAAGGCATAGACCGAGGATGTGGCGCACATCCAGCTGACCAAGAGCCTCTGTGTTCGCAGAACCGGAAGCGCTGACCGAACTGTGAATGAGCGGAAGAAATGCTGGTATGGCTGACAGATGCACAAGCTCTTCATCAACCTCAGGTTCAGATGGCACTCCTTCTGTCACAACAACGATGCTGTTCAAAGTCGACTGCTCGCGAGCATCTCTTGCAGCCGACCGTGTCTTCGACATCAGACGTGGTGATGATTTTGGTTGATCTGCACATAAATAATAATGCCAAACAACATTGTGAAATGATCTGGTAGGATGTGCTTTATAAATTGTGGTAATCCTCTGTAAGCTGTCTTCTCTCTACCTCACCAGGATGAGCAACTGCAGTGAAAGGGAGTCTGCAATCGACTGATGCCTTGTGCATTATTACAACAACTCCGTACAAGAGCTACGTTACAATACAAAACATCCCAATAATCTAATACCAGACTAGATTAAAATATATCAGTCAGAAGGGGAAGACAGTCCAGGGTAGAGTAATGCAATTACTTATTTACAAACATGCAGGGTAGAGTAATGCAATAACTTATTTACAAACATGCATCCATGCATGCATACACACATCACATACTTCTGCCACAATGTGAGGCACATGAATGCATGAACATACAAACATATGTACATATACACATACATACTGGAAAAGTGCAGAGGACAGCTACCAAAATATTTGGGGTTACAGAGATCTGGAGAAGAGGCACAGTCATTCTGCATATTTCAGCAACATTCTTGAACAGCACTGAAAGAGTGTGACCCATGTAAGTGCTTAACTTACCGACGCCTATTGGCTTACTGATGGAACAAGATGTATATGGAATGTCTTCGTCTCGCTGCGACTTCAAAGACGCACCAGGCTGACTGCTTTGGTCAGCACCCATTGTATTAAGTACCTATAAACGCCAGTAAATCAGATCTACTCACTCGACCCTAAAACAAGCGTTATGCACCCCGTACAGATTTATGCAGAGCCTCACATGACACTGCATACAGAATGTGTATATTATGCGTGAACGTCTGGTATCGGTGATAACAATAAAACCTCTGCATCAATAATTATAAACATACATTTGTCAAACATTTCCTGTACTATTTAATCAATGTAAACTCTCTGGTTAAATGTCTAGTATGTTTATATATCATACATTCAACGCCTTAAAAACAACAGAAATGAAAAATAAACAACTTGCCTGTTAAACTTCTAGCCAAAGAGTATAAATTGTGCGAAGGTGCCCATTAATCATAATCGTGATCGTAATCCCGAGATTGCTATAGCGCCCAATGAATGTCACGTCACGGAACCGGCTTATTCACAGCGCTCAGTCAAAACAAAATCGAAATGCAAAAGTGCGGTTCCAGATCAAGATCCAAGAGTCAGGCAGAGATACAGCGTGGCAGCTACGGCAGGTGATGTTTGGGATTGGAGAAGAAAGAGGGATAAGAGGAAGAAGAGGAGTCAGGATAGGATCTGTGAAAGAGGAATGTTTTCAGTTTTAAGTGAAAGGCCAATGCAGAAATTGCAAGCGATAGAACATAGATGAGTTTGTGTGATGGGTCAGATAACTGTAGCAGTTCTGTGTGAGTTTATATTTAAAGTAGATTTCATGCAATAAATGTAGAAAACATTAAATCGCTATGAAATGATTTTGTGATGTCAGTGATATAGTTGCACTGACTAACAACCAAACGGACAGAAACCACTTGTCTCAATTCCGATGCTACAATTGGCACAATGTTGCACTACTTGTGTATTTTATGAATTGCACTGCATATTACAAAAAATTTATAAATATATTATATATTATAGATCAATTGGACTATATACTCCAATATTTAAACTAATATCGCAAGGCTTGCACTAGTCTGGAACTTCAGCATGAAGCTGAAAACGAAGTTTCGACTTTTTATAGCCAACATTTTAGGCAACTGGCAACGCTCGGTAAAATGACGTCATTAAGCAGTGTTGACTCTGTATGGGAAATGCTAATTTATTCATCTGTGGTAACTGGTTTAGCTTAAGTTTGATAAACATCTTATATTTGTTAGGAGTAGTCATTATGGTTCTCGATTACTGTTCACCAAATCTAGAGTAACTGTTTCCAGAGCATTAACAATGCATACCGTTAATAAATTCATGTTGCGAGGCATTGGGACAAAATGGCGTCAGTGGTCCGGGTCATGTTGTGCACGCGCTTCTTTGTACCGGTCATACTACATCCCAGCACGTACGGCCCTACTTGACAAGAAAATCAACGAACAAAAATTAGTGATCTCTCAGAGGCGATTTGTGGCTACGTGGTCGTCACTTGGAACCGCGTTCAACACTCGACCTGAGAAGAAGCTGTCGTTCAGTTTAGGACGTCAGAATGTAGGTCTATTTCGCATACCACAGCTGACGGATTACACGGGTTTCTACCTACTACAGCAGCAGGCCCAATCCGAGACCGAAGAACTCGTTAAAGAAGCGTCCGGAAATTTCAGAGGAAGAAAACTAGTCCAGGTGTTTGACCAATTGTCAGACTGCCTGTGTCGTGTGGCCGATATGGCTGATTTTGTTCGTGTGGCACATCCTGACCAGCAGTTTGCGCAGGCTGCAGAGGAGGCGTGCATGAACATCAGCTCACTGGTGGAAATGCTTAACACCAATACAAGCATTTATGAGGCCCTAAAGAGAGTTCTGGTGAAAGGCGATGAATTTGGCATGGACGAAATAGACCAGCGAGTAGCCGAGTTGTTTATGTTTGACTTTGAGCAAAGTGGCATACATCTGTCAGAAGAAAACCGAAAGGCTTTTGTGAATTTAAATGAAAGCATCCTTTCCCTTGGCACTTTCTTCATGCAAGGCTGTCACCAGCCAATATCAGTTCCACGATTTGCACTACCACACCATCTCCAACAGGTCTTTACTATGGATGGTGATAACATCATGGTAACTGGAATGTTCTCAGAAAATCCTAATGATATTGTGCGTGAAGCTGCTTACAAGATTTACCTCTATCCAGATCAACAGCAGATGAATCGACTTGAAGCACTGCTGGCAGCTAGGTCGGCAATGGCGGAACTAGCTGGATTTCCAACTTATGCCCATCGAGCCCTGCGTGGAACCATTGGCAGCACTCCCGAACGTGTCATGGAATTTCTGGAGATGCTGGCAGAGAAAGTTCGACCAAGAGCCATGGACGAAGTGAAATACTTGGAAAATGTGAAACTTCGTCATGGGGATAAATCTAAATTAGAGTCGTGGGATACTTCCTACTATGGTGGAATTGCACGACACGAAACTTGCAAAGTCAGCAATCATGAAATATCGCAGTACTTTTCGCTTGGCGGATGCATGGAAGGGCTCAGCAATTTATTTAGCAGCCTGTTTGGTGTCACACTTGAATGTGAAGAAGCAGAATATGGTGAAACTTGGTCACATGACATTCACAAACTTGCTGTTAAACATGAAACTCGGGGCATTGTCGGCTACATTTATTGTGATTTCTTTGAGCGTCCTGGCAAACCACACCAGGACTGTCATTTCACAATCCAGGGCGGTCGGCTAAAGGAAGACGGTTCTTACCAGCGGCCAGTTGTTGTGCTAATGCTTAATCTTCCACGACCTCAGGGCAAGATACCTTCTCTTCTTACCCCTGGAATGGTGGAAAATCTTTTCCATGAGTTTGGTCATGCTATGCATTCGATGCTTGGGCAGACAAGATACCAGCATGTCACCGGGACACGTTGTCCCACGGACTTTGCGGAGGTGCCGTCCGTGTTGATGGAGTATTTTGCGCTCGACTTGCGTGTTTTGTCCAGTTTTGCTCGCCACTGGCAGACAGGAGAACGTTTATCTCTCGATGTCCTACAGAGCATGTGCCAGGCAAAGCGAATGTTCTCTGCCTCCGAAACACTGCTCCAGGTCTTCTACTCCATCCTCGACCAAGTCTATCATGGAAAGCACCCCCTGGAAAAGAGCACAACAGAAATCCTGGCTGACGTCCAGAATCGCTACCACTGCATTCCCCACGTGCCCGGGACGGCTTGGCAACTGCGATTTGGACATTTTGTTGGTTATGGAGCGAAATATTACTCATACCTGATGTCTCGTGCCGTTGCTTCACGTATCTGGCACAGCTGCTTCAAACAAGATCCCTTCAACCGTGCAATGGGGCTGAGGTACCATCAGACGCTGCTGGCTCATGGAGGCGAAATTAGTCCCATTAAACTAATAGAAAATATGCTTAGTGAAAAGCCGACAACAGGGATGTTAGTGCAGTCGTTACTCAATGATCTTGATCAGTAGCTATGATCGGACTTATTGTTTGCATTATAATAACTGACATGTACACAGGTTGTTTTATTCACTGCAAATAGTTTCTCATAAATTTCAATTTGCAGTGTACAGTAACAAAAACAATTTGTTGACCGATGTACCCTGTAAGTTGTGAAGTTTTAGTTCTAAATCAAGGGTCTGAATGCATTAGCATTTATTTCTAATGATGGTTCCTGCTTTGATTAAAATAGCTTCATGTTGTAAAACATGCAATGTTGTCTGGGTTTTTAAAATTAAATCCAGATTACAGTTTTCATCTTCCTCAGCATCTCATCATGAAATCTTGAAATATCCCTTTATCCTAATTTTAAAATGTGTTGTGGAAAACCAAGAAGCAGTATATGTCATCACAGTCAGTTGACAAATGTTGAGATCATGGCTTGTTAACTTGTCTCCAGCTGAACAATCCAAATCAAAGTTCTTGCAAAACTTAATTGGTTTTGCCTGCAAGTTGTATACTGGCTTAATTTAATTCTTGCAAATAGTTTTTCTCAGTAACATTGTTTTCACAAATGGGCTTACCCACCATAATGACACAAATTACAGATGAGATTTGAGAATTACCACCTAATAATTAATCTTTCAAAATAGGCCATCAATTGGATACCTCTGCAAAAATTTTTCATATTTGCATAATATTTTTCATGAGTCCTGTTTGTGGAAAACATTTCTTTGAAGTCATTTGGTTGTTCCTGTTGTTAATAAGTCGTTTGTTCGATTTCCTCGAGGTTTATTTGCTGGTCGAAAGTACTGCTCCCTAAATGATGCGTCCTTATAATGATCTTCAACCAGAATAGCTCCCTTTGCCATTTCATCCTGAAAACAACAAAAACGGCATCTCAAAGTTACCAGCGCACTAACCTAATCTGACAACTGCTTAAAAATAGCCTTAACTTGGAAAGTGGTTTTAAAGTAAGTAAAGTATCCCGTATCCCACAAGTGACATGTAGGGGAGGCGCTCATTTCTTTTTCTTTAGGCCATTGAGCCCGCGATGGAGGAATCCCAAGGTCCTGGACACAGGGCCAGTGCCACCTTAACCAGAATCAGACAAGGGAAGCTTCTCAGAGGCAACCTATCCTTAATGTACACTTCTACGGCACCATCAGTTGATGCCTAGTCACTGTCACTGTTATTTCACTTTCATATTCTATTTATTATTATTATTATTTCTGTATTTATTAAGTGCCATTATCTAATGACAAAGCCTCAGTAGATGGTGCTGAGCAACTGTGCATGAAGGAGTTGCTCAAAGTTCCATCTTGAGAGAGAGGCTCAAACCAGCACACTCCACTGAGCTCAGACCAGTTGGAATCCATGTCTCACAGACAGTAGTGCCGTGACAATTTGAGAACAATTAACAAGTACCTGATAATGCTGTGTTTTTTCCATTGTCAGGAGTCGACGGCTCACTCGAAGATTGAGTATCTGTTCCGAGTTAGCGATCAACTCAAAACATGGATGATGTGGAATGTTGCTTTCCTTGTAGCTGCGCAAACAAGTCCATAATCCATATTTTCATAATGATCTAAATTACACATGGATCTAAATCAACTGTTATACACATCCAACACAGCAGATACAGTATTTGGGCCTCTATGCATATATATATATATATATATATATATATATATATATATATATATATATATATTATTTTTTTCAATAATCTTTGATTATTGATCCTGAACCTGACAAAGATACAAAGTCTAACCTGAAGTAAAACAGATTATTCAGATACAAATGGCAGACCAGAAAGACCTGAAGTTCTGCTTAATTAGGGCCATTTTTACAAGTCAATACAGATAGCATCAAATTGCCCTGCCTTTGGATATTTTTCAAATTTTCCAGCTATGCTTCAGGCTGTTATTTTCCTCAGCCAGTGATTGAATCTAGGCATTCAAGAGCCTGCACCAACTCAACCAATCCATTGGCTATTTTTTTCTACGGTCTCCTTGCGTAGCCATAAGTTTTGATGTTAGACTAGTGAACAGCTGTTCCAGGCCGGGTGCTAATATGGGTCATAAGGCATAAATCAACTGCATCAACAATACAGTCTTCTAAGACCTGGGGTGGGATAAATCCAAAGGATCTGCCTTCAGGCCGAGAACTCGTCATCATCATTCACACACTCACACATACAGCTCGGCTTTAGATTGAACTGGCTTACATACTTTTGTCTAAGGACTGGAATCCAGAAGATGAGACGTCCGCCATGAACCAAGAACTTAGCTGCAAAGTGCAGCAGATCGGCAATGATGTCTGACATACTGTAGTTCGTTTTGCACGGAATGTGTCCGTCTTTACTAGCAGCACAGCAAACCACAGTTAACCGAATTTCAGGCATCATATACACTGTGTCCGGAAAAATTCCAAGGCTTTACGGTAAATATGAAAATAATTAGTAAACATTAATCGATTTTTAAAATTCCAAAAACAGTTTAATCCTGAAATATTATTTGCACTATAATTGTTGTTTTGGCGTAAAAATTTTATAACAATTTTGTCTTCCTCGCTGAACGCCATTTTTCTAGCAAACCGCAGTTAACCGAATTTCAGGCATCATATACATGTGCATATATAAGCAAAAACAACCGACAGGCTGTAAAAGTGCTAAACGTCCAGATATGTACACATCATTTCAGCACAATGGTCTGTTTGGTAGCACGCTTGCTCTGTAGTCCAAAGATTGTGGGTTAGAGCTTGCTGAGCAGACTCCTATCAGGATATGAGCCCTACGTTCCAAATGGTAGCTTTACTTTTTTAAGTTTGCTTACTTTAGTGTGTGAATGAAATAAGTGTATGTATTCTTACTTCTAAGCACTTTTGACAGGCTGTGTAATGTACTAGAGAAATGTTCAGGTACTGAATGAATACTAACATTGCAACAGTTATAAACCAAAAACTCAGAGACCAACAAAATTCCACTGACTGAGTTATTCAATTCCTATGCATGCATATGTATGTGTGTATTTATGTACGTATGTATGTATCTGGGTATTTATGTGGTGCTTCTTAAGAACCTCATAAGTGTGCTATCTAACAGCCTTTTAAAGGTATCTGGTAACTATTGCAATTTTTTATATACATGTTGTCAAGCAGTCGGCAAAAAATTTTAAATGTACTTGGGTTGCTTCACTGTAATCGCAAATCTTTTTAGCCCCTACTTAAGAGAAACTCTTCTGAGGTACTGCCAACCTGACAGCATAAAACCACGATGAACAGAATGGTATTCAAGCGCCTTTGGAAGAGGCAAAGAGAAAACAAGGAGCTCACATCACAGACTGCAAGACAACCTATTCCAGAACAATAGCAAAGCTTCTATGTTTGCACTGTGGAAGTTCAGACTGACGGAACAACTAGGTCATCTTGCACAGTCTGTTTCAATTAATTACGCTCTGTTTAACTTAAGTTGCACACTATTTAGATCAGTTAGCCAGCCGTGTAAGCAGCGCTTCTTTGGAGGTACTTGAATCAGAGCAAAGGGATGTACCATACACGTACATATTTTTGATGAAAGCTACATCAACTGTCGATGGAACTGACTGCTGCTAAGTCACTTACTATGCTTCATCAATAGAACCGACGTCTTTCTTGCTTCCCACCCTCACTGTTGGCTCTCGAACACCATACGGTGCTAAAATTTAAACAAATATCCATTTTGTTGCACATTTCAACAAATCTAGAACAACAAGGAATATTTAAAATAAGAATATCTTAATAATAATAAAAAATAACAGTAATAAGCACAATTATTAACCAAACAGATTAATGAAACAAACAGATCAGCTAGTAATACTGAACTGGAGCTATATAAATCCTCCAGTACATTACACTTTTGTCACTTACGATCGGCCACAATAGCATCCAGGAATTCCAGGTCCTTCCAGAGTTTATGCTGAGAAGCATCTGCAATCAGTACGTCGACATAGAAACGCTCCAAGCCGTACTGTCGCAGGTTGTTACGAATGCTCTCCTCCTTCGATCGCCACTTCTGCCCAGCACGACTGGATTTCCCTTAAATACCAAACGAAATCTGTTCTACCCCTTACAAGTGTAGATAATAATCAATGTCTGGTCAATTCTACTGTTGCTTATTATAACCATATGCTGAACAATATCTACTGCGTGCATCAAAGCATTTATATAGTGTCTTTCAGGATTAAGATTCAGATTTACTGACTTTGTGTGCATAAGTAAGTAAGTAAGTAATGTACATTTGTTAAGAAGCAATATATTAGGCAGACGTACATTCAGTGAAACTGACAATTTGTTGCTAGGCCAAATAAAAAGAATGAAGGATCAGTGTACTGTAGCATCTAATCTAATCTAAAGACTTCTATAATGCCATTATCATAGAGCCCAAGGCATATGTCATCGGTCCCTTAAAGTGAAAATCACAATCAAAATCATAATCTGTTGGAGAATCCATGTCGATTTCTGATAGGTCAGAGATACCAAAGGCCAGGCTACAGTGGTGAAGCCAAGCTGTGGTTCCAGGCTACATTGCAACCATCATATTGTGCTTCAATAGATTCTTCCATTACGCAATACTTCCTGTGAGGACTACTTTAGAGAGAGGCAAGTAACAAAATGCCTAACACTGTCTTCACAAAAACACTTTAAGCATTTTAGTCAAGTGCTAAAATTCTGAGAATGCAAAGTGAGAAACAATAAACTTACCAACTCCAACCAGAAGATTGTAATCTATGTCTGTACCAAGTACGTGGCCCCCAAAATGTGCACAGGCAACCAAAAGACTACCTAAAAACAGCCGACAGGAACAAACAGATGAACTACTTGATGTCTCTTAAGACATTTCTCAGTGTCACACAAATCAGCTAAAGCACTGGTGCTATAGTCAAATTAAAGTCGGCAAAAGCCAGATTGATTGGTCAGTTTCAGTACTAGGTCAGCGTACGAAAGGAATCACCAATACTCGGTAACCATAAGGCCAAGAGGACCAACAATATACTACGTTACAAAGCAAAAAATTAAGAAAACTATAACAAATTCAAGAATCTGAAAGACAAAAGCAAACAACTACATTTACTAAGCATCAGCTTTTTAAGTACAACCTATGTTGTGTGGATGAGTTGAAGAATGACAACAGTACTACAACAATAACTGGAGAACATTTATTCACGGGAAGCAAGGCTCATTGAAAAGCTGTCAATTTCATCACATGTGACAGGATTCAAACCTTAAATGCATAGGTAAAAAATCAATCCATTGCCCCAAAACCAATGCACATGTATATACTGTATGTCAGTGTTCTCGCTAAGCTGTGTGCGTGAGCATGTGTGCAAGACTTCTGAGGATAGCACACACACCTATGTATCAAAGCACTCATATACCACCCTTTCTGAACCCCATAAAACACTGCTATCTAACGGATGTTTGGGGTAAAGCATGCCCAGTGCGGCCACCATTAACAGAAAACGAACCTGTCCCAACAAAAGGATCACAAACAAGCATTCCTGAACTGACTTTAGCCATGTTAGCCATAATCATAGACAACGTTGGATCCATTGATGTGTTACCTAAAATAAAAAACACAACACAATTACACTACTATTAAAATTCAGTATATTATTCACTGTATTATAATGGGGCTGAGAACATTATTTAAGTAATAACTCATAATCACAGACAAACAGAAAAATAACAGAAATGATTTTTAAAATTTAATTTACATTTAGCTACATCTATTATTAATTATAACATACTATTTGTCAATAAAATTAACTCTTCAAGCATAATATCATATTTGTTGGTAGTTGTTCACCTTCCTCAGTATTCAATTTTATTTCATAGATGAAGTATTTCTGCATTAAGCTATCATATTACCATGCTTATATTTAAAGTAATGTCAATATTAAAATCTGCATGGTACCTATAAACCTTCTTTTCTGAAGATGATAACGGTTAATGAAATCACGCTGTCCACTGCATAACTACAACATAGAACAAAAAATACTAGTAAAACTTAAAACCAAAAAATTGTTCTAGTTTAAGTTTTCTTTAAAAAAACTTGTAAGTTAAGATATTAAGTAAAATCACATGAACCATACAAAATCTCGACAGTGGTAAACATTATTACCCATATGAGCATGCATGCACTTGACTCCATGCAACAACCCTGGGCAAGTTGTTTGTGCACACCGTATATCTGTCTCCAAGCAGTATAATTTGGTACTGGCATAAGCTGGGAAGTAAACGACAAGTCCTGCAATGCACTGGCCCCGTGTCCAGGACCTTGAGATTCATATATTGCTGGTTCAAGGGCCTGAAGACAAGAAAATCAGCACATCCATTACATCTCTTTGTAGGATATTGGATACTTTACCAATATTATGAGTGTGGCTGAATAAGGAGTTTTTCTTAACTGTACTTGTTTCCTATAAATGTATAATTACATTACATTACTGAATAATCAGTAAATCAAATCTTTATCCTCAGTTTCATGTATACAGCACTTTGCGTTAATTTTCAAACCGTGCTGGTATATGACATGGCTGACCAACCCATCGTCCGAAATATATCTCATAAGGTTCTTCCGGTGGAGGGGAACTCTGAGGACCATAGTATTCTAGAAGATGAAAAGTGTTGTCACTGTTATCACTCAGGTCCAGCTTCCCCTCAAATGACAACGGCCCATCCAACAATCGCTACAAAGAACAACACAAGTTTGGAGACACAGCGTCTGGTTTACAAGTTCATTGAAAAATCCAACAAACAAAATTGACAATTTCCATAGTATGATTAAACACTAGACGACGCAGTAAAAAACCTCTCTTCCCTGAAAATAACAAAACATCATTTAACAGAACCAAACGTCTATATTGCATTCTTAAAGATTAATATGCAGCTGTAGTTCACAGATACAAGCACTCACTCATGCTAGGTCAAACTTACAATCAGCGCTGCTCACTGGCCAGTTCAGCTGCTGGTCTTTATGCAATCTCCCGTCTTCATGACTTTCACTGTCTGTCCAGCATTTTATGACCCTTCTCTGACTTTTCATAAATATTTGAAGACTCCATTCTTTCCAGTAACCCACATTTTTAGGAGAATTTATTAATAAGCATATCATGAATCTCTTGTAATTGTAATTTGAGATTTATAAAGCGCCTCTTAGAGGATAAACTCAACAGAGGTGCTTCCAACCCAAAGGAGTAAAATCACTGTTAAACAGTACAGCCTTCATGCGGCTGTGGAACACTGAGAGGGGGAGAGAAAGGAATTCAAGTCGCAATTCTCGAGGGAGATGATTCCAGCAAGTAGGTGACGCTTCTGGACTGGGCAGTAGCGGTGTGCATTTGATGGATAAACATAATATGCTAATTAATAAATATACATAAATATGAATTATATTAATATACAATATTTTAAAATGGAGAGGTAAATACATGCTACCATTTATGATCCTCTAAAAATGTTGAATCTGTGGCCTTGACCATTTTCTTACAGCATGAATTATTTTTTCTCTTCATTTACAAAAATTTTACTCTTCCACGCAACTGCCAGACAGTGTTAACATGCTAGAAGCACTCGTCTGAGTGATCGGCCTTCTAGTAAATCAACCTTCTAGCAAACACTTCTCAAAACTCCATAAAAGGAGTTGTATTTGAACACTTATGAGACAAACAGCAACACAAAGGTAAAGTGCCCCATGTCCCTAGTAGAATGAAGGAAAGGACCTTGTTTCCTGCTCTTCGGCCTTTGAGCCGCAATAGAGAAATCCTAAGGTCCTGGACACAGGCCAGTGCTTCACAGGCTTGCTGTTTACTCCCATCTTATGTTGGTACGATATTCTATCGCTTGGTTACAGAGACACTTATGTGCACTTCATTTGCCCATGGTCATTACATGGAGTTCACTAAGCAGGCTCAAACCCGCAATTATTGGATTACAGACCAAGTGAACTAACCATGTTGCACCCAAGGCAAGACAAGCTAAGGCAAGGCAAGGTAATAATTAATTGCTTAATTAATTAAGGTCATCATTAAAAGATAATCATTTATTGCAAGCCTTTGCAAGTCGTCCTATGAAGCTGGACTTAAGATTTTTCACCTGAATCAAAAATGAGAGCAGTTCAGCATCAAAGGACTTTTATAACTGCAAATGGTTAAACACAGAATTGCAAATTCCCCTGTAATGCACCGGAATTCGAACTCTTGGCGCAGCTGCAAATGGCACAGTGACTATCCCTACAACTTAAATGACACGAAATACTGACTGACTTCTATGCGAGAAACTTTCTCTTTAAGGTTCAGCTGCCTGTTAAAGCATTCGACCAGGATTCGATAACTTCGATCACGACATAGATACGGGTTCTGTAAGTAAAACAACATAATGTAATACAACAAAGCATAACCAAAATCCAAAAAAGCCTCTCATAGCCACATTCTGTTTCAGCTTCTTAGTCCTGCCTATTCATCTCAAAATACTGACTAAACACTCTGCCATTGCTGAGCTGTTGATCTCCCAGCTTCAACTTATGTCATTGACTCTGGTCTGTACTGAAACGATTTCGAGTTGACCAGGGCTGTTTTGTCTACCACCTCGTCAAATTGTAATTGTAATTTAGAATTTATATAACCACTTCAAGATAGGCTCATCAGAGGCGCTTCTGGTCTGATGTCCTGACCTTAGGGAGACATTGAATTCGTACTGGTGCATTGATTCACATCTGACCTTTTGGATCTCAACCATTGGCCATATCACATGGATTATGTTTCCCAACTCTGGTTCGACACTTCATATTGTGGCACTACAGAAGTCTTCAAATTTGATAAGATCAGAAGCTATGTGCATCATTATAACGATAAGTATGTATGACTATATCCAGACACTCAACATAGCACCTTATAACTGCTGCCTATGCTAGCCTAAGTCATGTTATGTGAGTCCATTAAGAACAGAAGCAAGAAGATACCACTGGTGAGCTCACACACACACACAGAAGAAGCCCAGCCAATGAAGTCCCGTCCAGAGTTCACATTTGATACCACGGCATTTCAGAAGTTACAAGATTAGATTAGATCATCACTGACAGTTTGGTTTTTCCATCAAATGTTCGGCTAATTAAAAGATAAAACTCACTATGAATGTCTTTGGTAAAGCTGCTAGCCGACTCAGAAGCATGCTGTAAGAATTCCCAATGGACCAAACTTCAACAAGTGACCTGCAGAAAATATTATAGCACCAGAACTTCCTTACAACACTGTTTTTGGAAGCCATATAAAGGATCTCCTCATAACGAGAAAGTCTTATAAAGAAATCGTTTTCTAAAGCTCAACTAAAAAGGATCCATGTAACTTACAACTTTATATCAGAATCTGTGTTTTAATCAAGCATTTTATAAAGAGAGTCTGGTGCAGCCTGTAAATCTAATGTACATTTAAACATCTAATCATTAGGTCATCTGATTCAACATCATAAACAGCCAAACACGACTTACTTGATGGTTACAGAGCGACTCATGATCTGTCGTGCTACTTCTTCTGATGGCAAAGAAACGGCCAAATATGGATTCTAAAAAGCAATGCAGAACAAATTCACAATATCTGGCGGCAAAGTGTTAACATCGACCATTTCCAGACATTATTTTAAAGTGTGAAGTCCCTGCATTGGACTGCCAGGCCTAGTGGTACACAGCTGTTGTAACCCCATGGCAGAGACAGCAGCTAAGCTCTTTCCGGGAGCAGAGCTGGACTGCCTGTGGCAGACAATAGCACAAGTACATTAATATATATCAGCTACAGCTGCTACTAGGTGTGATCCCTTTATCTGTCTGGACAGCGGAGACACATGCAGCTAAATTACATTTACCTACTTTGGAACTGTGTTGCCCCCTGCAGGGCTTAAAGTCCGCTGTAGTCAACAACTGTTGCTGCCCAGTAGGGCAGCTGTAACAGCTCGTACAGACGGTCAAGTATAATAGTGACAAGATGAATATTAGCTGGTGCAGCGTGTTTATTGATTTTATGTAGCGCTATATAGCAAAGTCTACACCGCATGTTAATGTGTCTCGTGTGTTAACTAGGTATCATTGGGAAACATGGCATAACCATGCATTAAGCGGAATCACAGGTAAATGGATCACACATAAATGGGACTACACTATACTATACTATGGTATTCAGTTCTGCTAACGATAATTTAAATTTACCTACCCTTGCATCATATGCTGGTGGTATTTCAAGCTTAATGCCAAATATGCTTGCAATTGAGATGATTTCCTATAACAAACAGAACTCAAATAATATAAATCTGGATGCTGTCATTCAAAACTGATCAAAAGTTTGCAAGACTAAATTTCCACTGATCATTTACAGCCAGGAAAATATCAAACACTAAAAGATTTAAATAAAGTTTCCATTCATGTGACCTACATTTTATACTTAGATCTGATCTAATACAATCTTATTCAGTCTTTATTTTAATAATGCACAAAGCATGCATCAGTCTGTGGGCAGCTGGTCGTAAATTTCCATTAAGCTACTTTTCAACCATCATTTTCACTGCAAAACTTTCTGAATGGAGTTGCACAAATCCCACCACTTAAGTCAGATTGCAGACTGCGTTGTGCTGGATCTAATTAGAGTACCTTTGCTGGAAGTGGCAGTATTAATATACCCCACCTTGTAGCAGCATTAGTTGCATAAGGTCAACAGGATACCCTAATCTAGGTCTTAGTACTCAGTTGCAGGGCAGACATCTGCAAAAGGGGTAGGGAGGGTAATGCCAAATGCGGACTGACGCAGACAAGGGAAGGAAGGGTACAAAGTAGATCATTTTTTGCAGACATCCTTTATGGACAATATCCTACTTATACCAGACCAGAAGAAAAACATTTTGGTACTTGTACTCAGAAGTTCTTTCTTTTCTTTCTCTAACCTATAACTCTCATCAATACTCCCAACATACTTATCTTCACCAACTCTTTACCATCCAATCACCCAGCTCTGGTTGCTCATCCTGTTACCTGTCTCCTGCCTGTGCCCTGTCACTTCTCATCCCAACTTCACCATATATCACGCTGCACCCCAATTCTGGAACGATCTCCCTTCTGAATTTTGCAAATTCTCTGTTCCACTATCCCTTCCGTCGTTCACCAACCATCATCTAATCTCAAGCCCTTCTATCTATTACTCCTCTGGCTTTCCATTGAAAACTAAAGTCACACCTTTTAAATAAATCTTACCCTGATCAATCCAATCAGCCACCTTCCCATTTCTCTCATCTTACACTCAGCCCACTGTAACAGCTCCTCTGTCCCCTATTCTCTGGTCTTCTGGTAAACGGACTTTGTTCTTGAGCCAACCTCTGTGACTTGACGTAGCGCTCATGAATAAGCTGGTGCCCTGTGCTTAGCTTTGAAGTAGCGCTTCAGAATATTCAAGATTATGAATACGATTATTACTCATACCAGACCACACATTTTACAGTCATGAACAATTTCACTTGCAGTTTCATAAAGTATCTAGCCATAGGTCCACTGAAGTTTCCGATGAATGTTCCTCGATTGACAGCGCTCGCGAAGTTGATAAACACTACTACACGGCGTTTTGGGCGATAATATAATGATTTGTTAGAAAACACGTTGACGTTACAACCGAACACATTCAAAGCAACCTGTTTAACAGACATCTAAATAAAACTAAGGGTAAAATTAATTTTTCCACTTACAGGTATCCTAAATTCTAAGTTTTCGTGAGCGAAATGGAAAACAAAACTCCGCCATGCCTCCGAACAGCTTCTGGAAGCCGCCATTTTTAACAGTTATGAGCAATTTTCCATCATGTTAAACAAGAAATCGCTGTCGCCTTATTTGTTCAGCGCCAAGCTCTACTTCGTGGGAAGCTACGTATTCACCGGCGCTCCAACCGAGTCTGTTTTTACTCGGTGACACAGATATGGTCAGGTTTGAATTAAACGCCCGCTTATGAATTGCAAGAATAGAGTTGACCAATTGGTAGTCTGGGCAAGCTAATTGCCGCAGTTCTAGAGTTTATTCCAAAGAGGTGAAGCAGCTTGCGCAATACAGCTAGTACCAAATATTAAAGATGATGCGACAAAAAAGTATTTGGCTGAGGAAGTGCATACCGAGCGGTATACCCATCTATCTAATCTAATCTATCTAATCTAAGAACTTCTATAGCGCCACTGTAATAATGCTCAAGGCATCAGTCGATGAAAGCAAAATCATTGTCCTGGCCAAATTCCATGATCATCGTAATCTCGAGATTTCTACAGCGCCCAACGAAAGCTAAGTCGCGGGAACCAGCTTATTCACAGGCGCACAGTCAAAACAAAATCGCTAGGCAGAAGGGTTCGGTTCCAGTTCAAGATCCAGGAGTCAGGCAGTCGGACGGCAACGGTGGATGGTGTTTGAAACTGAAACGAGAAGAGAGATAAGGGGAAGAACCAGGATAAGACTTTTGGAAAAGAAGTGTTTTCAGTCTTGAGTGGAAGACCTGGTGAGTCCGGGTCGAAAAAACAAAGGGGAGTCCAGAAGACACAGTTACAGCCTACGGAGGAAATGCGTTCAGGAAGAGGCGAGTTTTTAGTAAAGATCTGAAGGCTGAAACAGGCTTTGCCGAGATAACATTTGCCGGAACATATGTCCCATCAAGCACGTAGGCGAGGGGCTCATTTCCTTTTCTCAGGTCTTTGAGCCGGCAATGGATGCATCACGAGGTCCTGGACACGGTGCCAGTGCACCGCAGGGCTAGCCGTTTACTACCTGGCTTACGCCGGTACCAAATTATACTGCTTGGTGAGAGGCTCGCGTGTGCAGACAACTTGCCCAGGGTCGTTGAAAGACACCACTCGCCACTGTCGTGTTCGGATGGTGCCATTCTCAAACCTGGATAAAGGAGGGCAGCGCTAATCATATTCGCTATAACACAGCGTCGATATACAGACACTACATACGTACCATATGAAATGGAAATCTGCGATCCGGCAGGTACACAAAACGAGTTGCATTAAGGAAAGTGACGACTGTGGCGTAGCTATGGGACATGCGAACCCATGAATGTTGGGCCAAATTATGCAAGAAGAGCCACCGATCAGATCCAAGATTGCTGGCAGTCCACCATGCACAGGTCTAGTCTGAGGGACGCAGGGGGAACCGTCCCCCCTATAGCTAAATCCGCCACTGGGTAAGGCTTAGATGCCCCACTCAAGCAGTTACGAGGAAAGGCCAAAATTAGGCAAGTCGTCGATGATTTAAAGGTTATTCAGACCAACTTCAAGGCAACCCCTCAGTGACAAAAGATATGGTTCAAAATAACAAAAGATATGGTTCAAAATAACAAAAGATATGGTTCAAAATAACTAAAGACATGGTTCAAAATAACTATGTGCACAGCAGTCAAAATGCCCATCAATAATAAAGAAACTCAGCAGACTCCATTGTTGTTGTTCATTAAAATGACCTTCCGAAAAAACATACAAATCTCTTGGGAAACTGTTCCAAATAAAATAAGTTACAAAGGTTTACGTGCCGTTCACTTGAGAACCCAAGCTACAAAATGTTGAAAACTAATATAACCTGCAGTGTTGACAATACAGTTACTGTGAACTTCTGCCTGTATCAACTACCAAACAACCAGACCTACCTCACAAAGAATTATGCCACAGAAATATTTTGATTCCACGTTTTACTTTTACACAAAAAATCTTAAACTCGAGATTTTCTAACTTCAAGTTATCAAAGTGCTATAAAACATTAGTTGTCACTTTAAGTTTTTTAAAATAAAATTCAGTTACATGCTTCTATTTGCAAAATCAGTTTATTAATAAATCCAAATTATCATGATTTCATTTCCACTTGTTTCCAAAATTCAAAGTATAAAAATATTATGTATGTAACTACTATTAATAAAGTCATTAATTCATTACTTGGAGTCACTTAGTATAGTTTTACAAAGCCTTCCACTGCTCATCTTAAAACTGTAATCGACGTTTGACAACAGAAGTTAATTTACTTTTATAAGGTAATTATAAATCATAAACTCTAAACATTATTCAGAGGTTCTTAAAGAGTGCTGTGTAACTTTGTCACTAGTCAGAGTTGAATGAACTATCTTAGACACAGGTATCTGATCAAGAAGAAATCACTCCAGTCAGATTCCGCTCATGGTTATGGAGCAGTAAGCCAACTGTAACGTCAGTTTTGTGCATTCAGTAAAACTACAGCAATTTGACAATATTCTTTGGATGCAGATTTACTGATAGGCACCATATAGGTGGCTGAAATCAATAAATTGACAACCTTTCCATACAGTTTAGGTGGAATTATCTTAAAGCAATAAGCAAATTTGCATGGGAGCCCAGATTTCGCATCCTAAGGACATCTCACCAGTACCACAATGCCTCCAGGAGTCACAGCAGTGCCTGGTATAGCAGAGATGCAAACACGAAGTAATAATCAGCAAAAATAGGAGGGTTGTAAAAAAATCAATCAACAATTATTACCAAAATCACCACGCCATTTAGCACAATACCTAGAAGAAAAGTTCCCTTAGGCTAATCCAGATAGGCAGCCAAAGATGTTAAGAATTAGCAACTACATTTTTAGCTTTGACGATATAGCCTGACCTCTTCTCTTTTCATCCAAGCTTCCCATCAACAAAAGACAAATGACTCAATTAAAGCCACAAGGGCTAATGGGTAAAAATCTAGAATTATCTATCCTTCTCTCCCTCTCCCCCACCCTCTTCCATAAGCATTTGAAGACCGTATTATTCCCCAGTTCTGGGATGATGGGCCGGGAGCTCCACTGATGAGGCTAACTGGAAGCGGCGCTTTACAAATTTACGATTACGATTATCCTGGGAAGGAATCAAATTGCCAACCTCTGTGTTAATAGTCCAACACGCTAACCACTAGACTATCATGCCACAGTACCTATCTACCAGTAGTAAGAAGAAACTGAATGTTCCCCAAGGCCAAGAAGTTGTCCCAAGACTGGCAAAACTACAGATTCAGATATGCACCGAAAGGTAAAAGCAACAAACTTGTTTACACACCACTACACAAGTTTTCAATCAAATATATACATACAGAGAAACTCGTATGAAATATGGTTCTGAAGTCAAGAGATTTTTCAGGTGAAGCATAAACCACAATCGTAAACTTGAGATTTTTAGTGCCCAACGAAAGCCAAGTCACAGGAAACAGCTTAGTCACAAATCTTTAGGCAGGAAGGTTAGAAATGGTTCCAGGTCAATATCCAAGAGGTTGGCAGGCAGGCAAGCAGTACCTGAAGCAATCCAAGTTCAAACACAGGACACTTCTTCATCTAATCTAGTCTGACTTCTGTAGCATCATTACAATAATTCACATGGCATCAATCAACGGCTGCTTCAAGTGAAACCGTAGTAAAAATCGTAATCAATTGAAAAAGCTCGGTCAATATCCAATGAATCGGAGAAAAAAGTAGTCAGGTTACAGTGGGTAATCAAGCCGTGTACCAAATATTTCGTAGGATCTGTTACAAGTCTGGGACACAGTAGCCGAGTGGGATGATACTTCTAAAGACTTCTATACTGCAAATATCTTGGTGCACATGGCATCAATTGACAGTTGCATTAGGAGAAAACGTATTCAAAAATATTAATCCACTGGAGAAGCCCTATCGAAATCCTATAAGTAAACAAGGATTGTAAACAAGGATTTCAACTAAGGATTGATAGCCAGTGAACAATGTGAACAATGACCATGTTACCTACACTTACTATTCACACAAATGCAATTTCTGTACACAAATGAAATGCTGAGTGTCTGTCAAAACAAACCCTACGAGCTGCAAAAAATAAATCTGCAATGATTCTTTAGTTTGTCGTGCATAAGCTAAACAGTTAAAATGAGGGAACTAGTTTATTTCATTGACTAGGATGTCAAAATTCCAGTTGTTAATTCCAAGTTCAATCCTATCCATCCAAGAAAGGGAATTCGATATCCACATAACGCTCCTGGTCAGAGGCTTCACTGCTCCAAGCCCCACTGTCAAGGACAAGCTCAATGCCGCCATCAGGAAGCGGCATGACATTAAGAAATCTATTTTTATTAGTGTTGTTGTCATTGTTCAGCGGCTCTGAACTAACATCAACCTCGGTGGATTCTGTAGCTGCAGTGTTTAGCAGCTGTACATTAATGCTAACATCAGACGACTCATTTGCTATGCATGGCAGTACAGCAGTAAATCTGAGGTGAAGTGAATCCTTTCCGTTTAGTTCAGGAGAAATATCAGACGCATGGACAGATTGTACACCATCCAAAGCACACTTTTCTTCTAGTGTCAATTCCTTTCCACATTTTACTACGGCTGTATCCGAGATTTCCTCTTCGGCTGCAGTTTTAGACTTGTCATCAGATGCACATGACATAATCTCAACACTTCTTGTAGTTTCCATATCTGACAAAGTTCCTACATCTACCATAGGACCAAAATTTGGCATAGGTTCAATAAAGACTTCAATAAACTCGTCCATTTCGTTGCCTTCATTTTCGCCGCCAACAAATTCGAATTTTACATCAATAGCTTCTGGGTCTTGGCCTTCTCTTTCATCTCTGTTAAGTGGAATTTGCTCAGTGTTGTGTTGCTTGTTGTCAAAATCTTTTTTCAACGAAACCTCGACACTCTCAGTTGACTGCGATTTCACGCCAGATCCCTGGTCCGTTGACAGCGTCTCTGATAAAAAGGTTTTCAAGGCAACATATAAACTTTCTGTCATTAGAAAAAAACTGGTAAAACAGTTGCTTTATTAATGCCCATGGAAAAAATTAAAGAACATAAAAACTAATATCATAAATCAGCAAACAAGCATGAAAAAATTAATGATCTAAACCCAGAACTCCAGTTAGGTTTGCCCCATGACAATAAGAAAAAGTGACAGCCAGATCATAAATCTCAGTTCATTTACAAATATATACAAATACATACCGGGTATATATGATTATATACACGAATATGTATTTATGCAAATTTTATTCAAATCTTTCACGAGCAAAGTTAAACAACTTCAAAAGGCAGTAAACTGAAGAGCCTTAAATTTAACCAACCTGCAAGAATTCACTTAAAGATATATATATTTACATGGTAAAAAACATGAACTTACTGAAAAAATTTAGATTTTAATACACTCAGACACAAATTTAAACTGTAACAATGCAACCGATCTGCAACATCCTAGAACAGAACAGTATTATCAACGCAGTTGTAGGTGGTCACAACAACAAATTACTTAACTAGCTCCATGCGAAACCTTTAGTTGGAATTACGTATGGCTTTACATTACAATGTCAGAGTGCATGAATACTGTAATCTGACTGTAACCCATTTTGCAACCAGATTACAAGAATCATCTACTTACTGTAATCGAGTGCAAGACATGCATTACCCAGGTAACTGTAAAGTATGCCAGCAGAAAGATTTACATACATGTAGATTTAATGCTCCTTAACCTGAAGCAAAATGTAAACTTAACAATGAACAAGAAACATTACAATATAAAAAATGAAGTGGACTCCAATTTCCTTAAGCTCCCTGTGCCATCATTCGATCAATCAGCAGCACTTCTGCTAAAGTTTGAACCTAATATTCTGGGTTCTTTTCAAAATACGTTAGTGACACACCATTCTCAAGGTATCTGTGATGAAACAAACATAACTCTTCTAGACAACTACCCACACACCATTTGTCACTTATAAGAACATGCAGACAGCCCAAATCCAGCCACACCAGAGGGCTTATGGATGCTCCAGATGCATCAATATTACCAGCAATTCCACCCTAGAAACTCCACCAGAAATCCAACCAGATTCAAGGCTTATGGAAGCCCCAAATGAGAACATATTACAAGTAATTCTGCCCTAGAGACACCACTTTCACATGCCCAAACGTCACCCATGTTATATTTAAAGCACAGAAAAAACAAAGCCAGAAACCCAGCAGTCACTTTTCACCTGGAACACCATTGGCTGAGATGACATTTGCTGACTCGGCGATTATTACTAGCGTCCCGTCGTCCTGCTGAACCACGTCCGTTATGTTTCCCTCAAGCTCGATATCTTCTTCATCGATGCAATCGTCATTGGCAGCGGCTTCAGAGAACTGAAATGATGTTGGTGCCACGTTTGTTACCTGCGAAATACAGTACTCCAGAGCAGAAGTTGACAGGATCGGACTAACAGAACCATTCATCCCATGCGTCCTGTCCAAATTTGTCGAGTCATTTGGATGCCTTCCAGCAAACAGCGTGGACACCGAGGTTTCCTCGAGTTTTGATCCTAGACTAACCTGTGAGGAATGAGCACCAAATGATTCAGATTTCAGGGAGTCTAGATTCCAATGAGCTGACTCAAGTTTACTGAACCTTGTTTGGTTAAAATTGCACAAATCTGAAGCGGCCTGGGCATGGTTTAAATATCTGTGACCTGCAACTGGATGAGCATTCCCGCTGAACACAACTGAAGAGCTGCTGTCCTCAACCTGCGATTCAGTCCTCACGATGCCACCATCACTCCTGCAGCACTCGCACGTACTGTTGCCTAAGGAACGAGCAACAAGATTAGAGTCTGCAGCCCCACGTGAGAAATTCCCAACTGGCGTACTTTCCACGGGCACTGGCTCCTGACCATTGCTGCAACTGTCTGAAGACGCAACTGGGGAAGACACCATGAAGACATGGAGCAACTGCTGAGGCGGATCACCAGTGTCGTTTGGCATCACAGGACTCGCAACAATCATCAGCTGCTTTCCTGGAGGAACGTTCTCCAGACCCGGGATGCTTGCTGCCAACAGAGACATCTGAGAGGATGGGGAACAGGAAACAAGTGGAGAGAGAATTGGAGTGTGAGCAGGTGAGCCAAACGGAGTAGGCGAACCAAACGTTGGCAAAGGCGAACATAATGCACGAGGTGAAGAACACGAATTACGAGTTGGTGACATAAATGGAGCATGAGGAGGTGACATAAGACTGGCAGACCTTGTAGGTGAGAGTACTGTTGTTTGGCTTGGCAGTTTGAAGGATTCTAGCTTTCGTCTTGTGGCCAACGGCAGGGTTTTCACAGGTGGAACAGAGTCACCTGCTGAAGCTTCTAAGTCTGAGAACGTGACAGGGTTGTATGTCTTAACGGGCTTTGGAACTCGGCCAGACCTAGTGGGTCGCCTTGAGACACAGCTGACTATCTCGACCTCGTCTTCATCGCTCGAATGTGGAGATGGAACTTTGGCTATGGTTCGATGGTCATCCTCCTCTTCCGCAGCTGAAGGAGCATCGCCACTGCCACTAAATATACAACAAATTCTGTCTTGAAACAGATATTTGACTCTTTTCAACATACACTTTCAACTGACCTTAAATGCACTTGTGTAAATCAAAGATAGTCATGTACTCTTTGTATGTATGTATATGTGTATATATACATACATACAGCGTATAGAAATATATATACATATATTCAACGTGCACAGAAAAATTAGCTTCTGAATGCACAGCTATGCAAATCAAAGCAAAGCAAAGTTAATACCACACTAACAAAAAATCACAAAGACAGCTGTTGAGCTTTTCCGTTGTATTCTGGAACTCTGTCCATTCGGTTTGATATCATGATGGCATGCAAGTAAAATATATAATGTTACTTAATTCACTGCATATATTTTGCACCTCTTCAAGATATCTATTTCACTCAATATGCCCATTACCAGTTAAAGAGAAGAGTTACCATGCATTGATAAATCTGCATTTACAGTGTATCTACAGTGTAGACTCGATCACGCACAGCCCTTTTACTCGTTGGCAATACTTAACATGTGTTCATTACATGGAACCTGATGCAACAGACTTAACAGAAGGTTACGCTAGCACTCAATGTATAAATATTCTAGTGTGGCATGAACCAAATGCAGGCAGATGCACTTACAGCATGTAAATAGGGAAGTAAGCATAAACAGAACCACTAAAAGGATAAGAAATTCTGTCTTTCAAGCATGTCTTTCAATGTATCAATCATGGCATTGTCTTCTGTATATGTACATATGCATACTCATATAAGCATTAGCTCTAGAATCATAGTAGCAGATAAATACTCAAGTCAAAAGCTAAAGCTAACCAGCCCTCACACTACGGGTATACACTCTACGATACATGGTAAATGCACAACCAATAAGCCATCATCATTTTCAATTGGTCAAGTTTCTGCTGAACTGTACGCAATGTTAGATTTATAAACTGTTACATAACACTGCATCATGCTTTTAGCGACACTGCACTTTCCTCTATCACTGTTTTGCAGGCACTATTGCTTGTGAAGTGGGGCAGATGTCTCACTCTAATAAAGATTACAAATGAAGCACCCACAAATAAACAAATAACAGACTAAACACATCACGAAGAAGAATCTGAACCTTTCAAACCGTTCCTCGGTTTCTTCTTCGGCTTCATCTGAACTTTCTTCGTAATATCGACTTTCTAAATTAAAAAAACAGCTCTCCATATATTGTTTACACTAATTCTTTGGAGAAAAATTGCCTCTCACTACTCATGCTTCACAATAAACTTTAGTTTATTAGTGGCACAAAAAATTATAGAAATTTGAACCTACTATTAATGGAACGACAAAAATTGTGGTAAATTATTCTTTATTCTCTAGTATTTCAGGATGGCACCATAGTCTTGAGGTAACAAGTTAGAAAATATACCCAGAGATCAGAGGTTAAAATCCACACCATGACAGACATTTACAGATTTCTCCTCCACCATCCAATGGTACGGAAGAGGACTGGTGATCAGATGAACTACGAAAATGAAGTAGCCATTTGTTAAACTCATCATGGTCAGTAAACTCTGATACTAAGGCATGAGAGAAGTGGGTGCAAATAGCTTGTCAAGGGCCATTACATTGAGTCTGCTCAGCAGGTTCGAACCAGCAATCATTAGGTTACAGATAAAGCATGCTACTGATAGACCAACATGCCACATACTAGCTTAAAAGACTCAACTTTTTCTAATAGTATTTAAGAACAACTTGGCCATTTTAAAACCTTTGTAACACTTACTCTTCTTTTTCTGTTTCTTTCCCAGCTGTTTTTCCTTCTCCTGCTTTCGTTTTTTCTCCATCTTTACCAGTGGAACCGGCAGTGGATCATTTTCCTTTCCTCCAAGTGACTTGCCTTTATCAGCATTGCCCTCTGAAGGTTGTTTCTTGTTTGCTCGTGGACCTCGTTTGCCCGGTTGTCTGCATTTGGGCTTTACTTCCTCTTCATCCGAAGAATGGACGGCCATCAAAGACATGTCTAAACTGCGCCGATCATCTAGGCAAAAATATGTGCTATACTAAGTGTCTTGATACACGCATAAACACAGACAAACATAAATACACACATAAATACATAAATACATACATACATACACACATACATACATGTATCTGGCTATTTGTACAGCACTTTCCAGAAAACTCAGATACTGCGACAAGATAATTACAATTTTTCATCTCATCTACAACTCCTCTGCTTTTAACATCTATATTGAAGAACTTATATGAGAAGCACTAGAAAATATGGAAGACGGAATAAAACTAGGAGGAAGACTGGTGAAGGCGCTGGGATTTGCAGACGACCAGGCAATGCCGGAAAATAGAAAAGATCTACAAAGGATGATGGACCGCCTGAACCTAAATTCGACAGAATATGGTATGAAAATAAATACCAAAAAGACAAAGGTTATGAAGAAAAGCAGAAAAGAAGAAACAACATTAAAAATAATAGTAAATGACGAAGAGTTGGAACACTAATTCTGCTACTTAGGAAGTATGATCACAACAGATGCAAAACGTCAAAATGAAATAAAAAAGATGGCAATGGGAAAAGACACTTTTATGAAGAGGAAAGAATTGAAGAGAGGAGGACTGAACAGAAATCTAAATAAAAGAATGGTCAAAATATTGATATGGCACATGTTCTTGTATGGATCAGAAACATGGACCATCAGAAAAGAAGACATCAGAAGACTGGATGATTTTGAGTTATGGGTATGCCACAGGAAGGAGGTTAGCTGGACAGAGCATAAAACAAACAAAGAGATATTTCAACAGGTGGAGGAGAAAAGATCTTTGATGGCTACAATAAGAACAGGACAGAGGAAATGGATTGGACACATACTGAGAGGTGATTCTCTCCTGAGAGATATCATAGAGGGAAGAATGGAAGGAAAGAAAAGAAGAGGAAGAGCTAGACAAATGTTACTAGACTGGAGGATGGTGAACGGATATGGTAAACTGAGAGGAGGCACAACAACGTCAGGAATGGCACCATTGAAAGTTCGAACCTGCTCGAGAGCAGAGAATTTAAAGAAGATCTACAACTCAGATTCAGACTGCTGTGACTATGTGTGCATTCTAAGCCTCCACATAATAACTGAAAGCCTGTGAAGTTCAAGCAGAGACGACTCACTCAGAGCAGTTTCGACCATTGCTTGGTGAACCTTTTCCTCCCGCTTGAACTTACGCTATAACAGAAAACCATAACAAATAGAAAACAGCAATAAGTATAAAAAAGTGCGCAGATTCAATGTCACAATGTAAGGACCTTGAAAAACCTCGGCTCAAAAATGCTCAGGTCCATCAAAAGATGATGCCCTGCCGCTAGTCATATCGACACATTATAAAAACTGGATACCTTACTGGTACATCACTTTTACTCAGTAAGGTGTTTTATTGATTTTACTGAAATATAAGTTTAATTTTACTTTATGACCATCAGTAACCAAGATGTTCCCAGAAAGGGATGCCTTAAAACACAAAAGGCTGAAATCAAATCAAAACAACAATCCATCTCCCTATATAAAATGTGACATTTCTGCCTACCTTGAGCTCAGCCCTTGTTCGGCCAGGAAAAAGATTCATCATAAGAAAAAAGTCAGTTCCAATCATGCTTAGAGCAGCAAAAAACTTTCTTGTTTCTACAAATTAAAAAAACACAGTCTAAAAGAAAATTTAAAGTCAATGTTTTATCTAATGTACAGCAGAAATAGATTACTTCAAATACAGTATATCAAGACACCTTAGAAACAGAAATATCTGGTCTGAAATTTTGGAATTTGCTGCCCAGTTCTCCACTGGAATATCTCTAGTCATTCAGGTCAGTACTCAAAAGTCATCGTTTCTAACATGCTTATTCATTGTATGTAAGTATGTATGTATGCATGTTAAAGAAATCACCAAAGAAATGATTATCAGCTAATGAGTCAACAAATGAATGAGTATGCATTAATATTTAGTTACACTACACTCTACATTCCAATACATGGACTGAAGAAAATTATCTGAACCTTTCTTGGTCCATGATCGAGTCCTGCTCCTCTTCGGATAGCCGCATCTCACATCAGTCTCTTCGATTGCCTCTGTGTCATCAAAATTCGGCAATGGTCGTCGCTCAATAACAAGACTAAAAACACAAATGACAAACAGACCTCTACAGAAATACAGTATCTAATCTAATTATTTATACAGCCCCATTAGAGTAATGCACAAAGATCAATGGTTGCTTCCAATAAAATCATAGTCAAAATCATAATCCATTGGAGACCCTTGTCAAAATAGGTCATGTCAGGTTACTTTGGGCGTCTACAGACTAAGACAACCTGAACCAAATTGAATAAGCACCAAATGATCAGGAACTATGGCCGAAATGGTAATATAGTATCATGGAGCAGGTCGTCAGCTGTTTTCTATCAGCCTTTCATAGATCTGCGAGTTGTACAGAGTGTGAAAATTAGTAATTAACTGAACATAAGAATTTTTACTGAGTTGAAAAATGTTGCCAGCCACAAGTTACAAACAATCAAGAACATTTCTTGGCATCAAAGTAAAAATTCAATAGTAATCTAATTGGAGTACCCGTTCCTTGGTTCCAGTGCATAAGCGATGCATGTGATAATTGAAAACTGTACAATCTGAACTTACAGGCTGCAAGGCAATAATAGCTACATATGCTTGAATAAGTTTATCTCCTCATTTTGATAAATAAACGTAATTTAAACTGGTGCATGGTAGACAGGTCTGAGGTACGTGAGGTCACCGAATTTCAAATAATAACAATAATAATTTAATCATCAATATTCACCATGATAAATCCTGATACGGTCTCCAGAATGATAAGCAGCACTAAGACTGAAGTCACTAGAAATAAACCCTAAAAAAATTCGAACTTGGCCTAAGAAGCTACCACTCCAACATGCTGGACAACAATATACCTATTATCTTCAAAATACTGATCCAGCTACTGTGAATCAAAACTGTCTTATATTGGTGTGAGCAAAACCCCCATAAACATCAAACTGTCAAGTAAACTACCCATAAGGAAAGGTTGTCCAGTTGTCACATTCCTTTCGCCAAGGGTGTGCTTCAGCTGAAAGATCGAACAACCTAAGACCATCACAGCTTATGAAACGTAACAAGTCATTTCCTTTTCTTGTATGACCTCATCTTACCTTAACCTATTTCACAACACCTATAATCCATAATTCAGACTGTACCAAAAGATTTCGATATACTTCACCAATTTCAATAAATGCAATCTGTGATGATCCCAACCTGGCCTCATTTATGATAATCGATCCGTCTGGGCCGATCTTCAACTGCGGTGCTGCTACGTTCTCGACAACAGGTGCAGTGCTCACAACCGGTGCAGAAGTTGGCAGCTTCTTTGCAGCAGCAGCAGAGGGCTTCACAGAACCATCGCTGACTGATTCTACAGACTTTGACCTTCATTAAATATGAGAACAACAACTTCAATTATATAAACTTAGAAACTATTACCTACAGAACAAAAGCAAAACACAAGAAATACAAGTACATATACAAACCAGACACACATTATAACACTGTCATAGGGGACCAGACCAAGATCTGTCTTATGGATGACTGCAGAATGAGCAGGTTCAAGCCACTTCTGACACTGTTTTTGTGCGGGGGCCTTGAGCAAGTCATTCATGCACCGTTGCTCAGCACCGCCAACTGATGCTTTATCAAAAGACAGTGGTGCTAAGCAAATATCACAATAACAGTAACAACAAATCAAACCAACAATAAACACCTGAAAAGCTAACTCACTTCATAGGATTATTGACTGGATTCATGTAGATGAGGTCTCGCATACAGACTTTGCTTGAGTCGATTGGAGCATCGAGGCTCTCCAAAGCTCGCTTCTTTTTCTTCTGCTACAGAAAGCATATCCAACGTATTATTACCATAAGTCGCCTTGCCTCCATTCCATCACAGTAACACAAAAATGCAACACCGAATTTCTAGTGTGCCCAATGCCCATGTGCCTATAAAGAGCAACACTGCATTACACAGAAAGTCCAAATGAATGTATGTTAAGCCTGCACCTGAACACTCCAGTGTCTGATGCTAGACAGGGTGTTATTGGGTTGGGGCACTGCTGAGGAGTTTCTTCAAAGTGGTGCTATATAAACATAGATCTCAGATTAAACTAAAACATGACACTCCCTACATGCGCTGTGTAATTTGCGTATGTGGTGGTCAACAAAGCAATTCATTCAAGTCATTCCACTTAGCAGAAGGTATGATAGCTACAATAAAGAGTCGACAACGAAAATGGATTGGTCACATAATGAGAGGGGACTCACTCTTGAGAACCGTAATTGAGGGCAGATTGGAGGAGAAGAGGACAAGAGGAAGACCCAGACAGATGCTGCTGGATTGGATGATGACAGACGGTATGACATGATGACAGCAGATTGAAAGAAGAAGCCCAGAACTGAGAGGAGTGGCGTCATCGGACGTTTGAACCTGCCTGAAGGCAGAGAACCAAAAGAAGAAGATGATAAAAATCAATTCACATGGTACAGCCATGTTCAATGGGTCCCTTTAAATAATTACAATCATGCTGATTGGGCCTACAGCTTCATCGACTGCAGCGTCACCAGACAGTTGGGATTTTATAAGGTAAGAGCCTTGGATGCACTGAGTGTCATATCTAGTGTAGTCTAAGATCTTTGATACAAATATCTATCTGTCAGTGATAGATTACACTGCCTGCCAGGACATGAAAGACATCAGATCATCTATCACCTTTAGATGCTTATGGTGCAAAGAAATGTGATATCATTAAAATTTTTCAATATTACAATGCAATGTGATATCATTAAAAATTTTCAATATTACAGCTGTATGTAGATGCAGAGAAACAACTAAATATATATTCTTACTTTGAGTTTTCTTGCTATAAGTTTGGCTGCTGCTTTCTCCACCGTTTCTGGCAACACCACAACTGATTCCTCCCTGGCAACTCCTTCCTCCAGTCTGTGTGCTGTACTCTGTAATGCCGCCATAGTAGGTGGAATAAATGGTCCATCATCCACAGTGGACGCACTCACATTTGGCAGACGATCAGAAGAAGTGCTGGAACAACCCACCGATTTTTACATTACCATAATGACTTAGCCAAGTATTTGGAAATGCCAGTATACTACTATCCATAGCAACCAGTCCACATAAAAAAACAACTATGTGTAACAGAAATCAGTAACTTCAATCTAAAAGTATTTGATAGTTGCAGATGCAAACCTGTATGGCGCCTCTTCAAAAAGGAACTCCTCACAGGTGCAACCAATTCTTTCAGGACAGCAAACAATATATAGAAGTACCATTTAAGCTGTGCCAACAACAACCCATGTACATTATGCTAAAGTAATTTCAATTACCCATACAATATACTAAAGTAATCTAGAAAAAGAGTAAATGGCATTTCAGTTGGCTAGCGTTATAGTGCATGGCCAAATGCAAGTTAACAGCTATACCGAGCTAGTGACAGCTAAGTAAAACTAAAATGCACAATAATATAGGATTTATTAGGTTTTGCTTTTCTATATTCAAACTGGCAATATACCTTAACCCTCATGCAATTTATTTTATAACATTTGAAATAATTCAAAGGACTTCTTCAAGGGTCTTACCTTTGCTTTGATGTTACGCAGTTCGCCAAGTTGGGTCGCACTTTGGTGAAATGATGACGAACCTTTGGTGAAACAACCTTGGGCGACATAGGTACATGCGGAGGGGATTTGCAAAGGTCAGTTGTGTCTATATTCTGGCTGATCTCCAGTTCATTCACTGACTCAGTAGAATTGGATAGCGTCTTGCAGTTGTCAGCAGGATCCGTACCAACACTGTTCATAGAACTGTTTCCTGAATTGACATCTACCAATGAAGCAACTGATTCTGCTAGATGTGGTTGCAAAGACGGTTCAACTTCAGCAAGTGATTCAGTATTGGCAACTGAGGCACTATCCTTACTAGAAGCAGAGCTGAAAAGTCAAATCAATTGTAATTTTAATATTTACAGTGTTAGCATTTTTCCAAATGGCTTTTGGGATAAGGCCTAATTTTCCATAAATAAATCTTCTACCCCTGAACATAAATTTTTAATTCCCAAGGGATTTTAACAGTACATTTGTATACAGCATCTTTAAAGACACACTCATAAACATGCTGTATATGGCCATCAGCATGATGTAAAGGTGTCATAATAGAGCCACTGTTATCAAATGTAAATTACAATGATTTAGATCTCTGGGTAAAATTTAATTTTCTTCTTCCTGCGGCTGTCCATGTATAAATAATGTGGTGCCCCAGAGTGGAAGAGACAAGAGCGCTTCAAGGGATTATATTACAACACATCCTTCCAGGAACTCACATATTATCCAATTGATGATGAGCTTATTCCAATCTAGAAAACTTGGAAAATTGTTATGCATTGTGTTGTTGTGTGTGAAACAGAATTTTGTAGATCTGACCAAAGATGAGGTACACACACAAAACAAGGAGAACATATGGATGCATAAAAAGGAAACTGACAAGATAATATAGCACAAGTCACAATTTGTTTCCAACATATCTGCAGAAGTTCACCTGGAAGAGCACATTTCGTTGTGAAAACATTTTCTCAAACTTTGTTATATGTATATCAGAAACTTACCCAAATGAATAATTTCTTTTACGCAATAAAATTCCAAATGAACAATTTCTTTTAGAATGCAATACAATATTTTTACAAATGTGTCTTTTCATGTTCGATATTAATTGATCAATGACTGACTTATTTATGGCAGAACTGATATGCAGAGCTTGCCCTGCTCTATTCTCTCTCAGTCTGGGGCAGCCATATTGTTCATATGTGACCTGCCAGATCTGGGCCAAAGCTGAATTTACCAATCTTAGTTAATAGCATCAGTAGTATTAGCAATTGTTTCGACAAGAAATGTTAACGGATGAATAAAACGGCAATGAATGATGTACTGACAATTTCTATTTATACACTCTGTATCTATCAGAACATCAATGTCTCCCCTACCTAATACTTCCTACATTCAATCATTTTCAAAATTCAGACACAATAACTTGCAACAACAACAACAACAACATGATAACCATCCAAGAAAACCAAACAGAAAATAACAACCCAGCAAAAAACAAAAAAAACAAATCCTCTCCCTCACCTCGGCATATTTTTCACAACATTTGGAACCTTTCTGATGAACCTACGTCGCTTCTGTGGAGGGCCGCTACCTTCTGGTCCAGCCTCAGCGGATTCCTGACATTCTTCGGTCAACTGCCGAGAAACAGACTTTTCAGCAGGTACTGATGGTCCTTTGACTACATCCAAATTCTGGTCATTCACATGACAGTCTGCATGAATCGCCATCTCAGGCGGTGTGACTGGATGAGGTACCTGAGACAACACAGTCGGAACTGAAACAGACTCCAAATCAGCTTGGCATCTACTTACTCCATTTAAAGTTGGTTCACTCAAACTCTGATCAGTTAAGCTGACAGATTCTGGAGCCTGTTTGCCTGGTAGGAGCAGATTTTCAAATATCTTGTCTTCTTCATTCTTTTCTTCTGTTACAAATCCATGAACTCTAAATGACTCCAGTGCAGATTCATCAGCATTTTGGGTCAAAACCCCAATGTTTATGGTATCATTTTTAGCAGCAACTTCCAAAATATCTCTTTCTTCTGTGAACACAGTTCCGCCAACTTTACTGGCAGAACTGGAGACCTGAACACTAGCACTGTCTGCCAGTGACCTTGATATAGTGGAAGATGTTGAATCAGAAGCAACCACATCTGCCACTGGTTTAGCAATTCCTTCCTGCAAAGGGATGACTGGCTTCGCTTTCACCCTTGGTCGTCTTTTCATTTTTAGGATGTAACTGTCACCTCACTGGAAATCTAGACATAACCAAAAATATATCGACCTACAGCACAGTTTCAATAAAAATAAGCAAACCTTTAATATTTATGTCATAATTACTTTAAAACTCTGAACAATAACTGCTTTAGGACTAAATTGAAATCAGCGGTATAACTCAAAACCACTCTTAAAACTATACTGTGATTAACAGCTGTAATCGCAGCTTATTTTGTCTATGCCGGGCTCTCTTGTTCTATAGCACAATAATGCATCCTAAACACGGACAGTAAGTAGATCTTTTGGACATTCAGAGTTTACGATTACGGTTATCTAACTGCAATTTTAATTAACTGGGCCGTATGATCGTAAGCTATGAACCGCGATACTGCGTTAGTAGGCATTCCATTTACTACTAATCATGTGTAAATCCACATCCTCATACAGGAAGGCAACACAGTCGAAACAGCGACTAAACTGCTATATAGTTAAGGAAACATATTTGAACATTTCAATGAGCGAAATAAAGCGAATTTGTCACTGATCCGCCATATTTATTGAAGTGTACATAATCTCGTCTACGAAGGCCATAAAACTTTATTTTCATCTTAAATGGAACTTCGATTATTTTATTTCGCATTTAAGTAGCTTTACTTTTTTATTCTGAATTTATCTTCAAGTATTGTGATTGCTGATATATCAAAGGGTTACAAACAAATATCAAAATAATTTTAAGCACTACCGCATGGCTACACTTCCGGCAAGATGGCAAACGTTGCACAATCTGTGGTTGTGATTTCACGTTTCTTATTACATAGCGCCAAAAATTATATCACACGGTGACTGATGTTGCCAAGCGACTGTATGTGTAAAGGACTTACATCAGATACATGCAACATAATATAGACTGACCGTCTCTTACGAGACGTTGAAATCAGGCACACTGCTCACCTCTGGATGCAATCCTTCCATCCACGCCTCGCGCTTTTTAAACTTTAAACATCTGACGCTTCATCCCAATCATGTCCTCACACCTACGCGGCGAAACCTATCAACAAATACAAATACAAATATAAATACATATCCGGATTCCGGGTTACTAGAGCGTCACCTAGGGAAATGTAATGCTTCAACAAAAATGCGTACCACGAGTCATTGATTGAAACGTTCACGAACGAATTGGAACTGGATTGTTCGCCAAATGTATATCGAACACATACACCGTCCATATGGGTGTCATCAAATGAATCTATTTCCAATCTGGCAGTCACAGTGCTTGAACACAGAGTCGCCAAAATCCGGAAATGCAGCATATACAAATACAGATTCGCCTGTAGAAGCAGAATGCACAATTCAGGCGAGGATGGTCATGAGGGTACATAAAGAACCCATACGTGGTCCATATGGGTCTCATCAAATGGATATATTTGCACTCTGGCAGCCGCACTCCTCGTATACAGATTCAAATACAGGTTCGCCAAAATCCGGAAAATCAGCATATACAAATACAGATTCGCCTATAGAAGCAGAATGCACAATTCAGGCCAGGATAGACATGAGGATCCATAAGGGAACTGTACTTGGTCCATATGGGTCTCATAAAATGAATATATTTGCACTCTGGCAGCTGCACTCCTCGAATACAGATTCAAATACAGATTCGCCAAAATCCGGAAAATCAGCATATACAAATACAGATTCGCCTATAGAAGCAGAATGCACAATTCAGGCGAGGATGGTCATGAGGGTACATAAAGAACCCATACGTGGTCCATATGGGTCTCATCAAATGGATATATTTGCACTCTGGCAACTGCACTCCTCGTATACAGATTCAAATACAGATTCGCCAAAATCCGGAAAATCAGCATATACAAATACAGATTCGCCTGTAGAAGCAGAATGCACAATTCAGGCGAGGATGGTCATGAGGGTACATAAAGAACCCATACGTGGTCCATATGGGTCTCATCAAATGGATATATTTGCACTCTGGCAGCCGCACTCCTCGTATACAGATTCAAATACGGGTTCGCCAAAATCCGGAAAATCAGCATATACAAATACAGATTCGCCTATAGAAGCAGAATGCACAATTCAGGCGAGGATTGTCATGAGGGTACATAAAGAACCCATACGTGGTCCATATGGGTCTCATCAAATGTATATATTTGCACTCTGGCAGCTGCACTCCTCGTATACAGATTCAAATAGAGATTCGCCAAAATCCGGAAAATCAGCATATACAAATACAGATTCGCCTGTAGAAGCAGAATGCACAATTCAGGCCAGGATGGTCATGAGGGTACATAAAGAACCCATACGTGGTCCATATGGGTCTCATCAAATGGATATATTTGCACTCTGGCAACTGCACTCCTCGTATACAGATTCAAATACAGATTCGCCAAAATCCGGAAAATCAGCATATACAAATACAGATTCGCCTGTAGAAGCAGAATGCACAATTCAGGCGAGGATGGTCATGAGGGTACATAAAGAACCCATACGTGGTCCATATGGGTCTCATCAAATGGATATATTTGCACTCTGGCAGCCGCACTCCTCGTATACAGATTCAAATACGGGTTCGCCAAAATCCGGAAAATCAGCATATACAAATACAGATTCGCCTATAGAAGCAGAATGCACAATTCAGGCGAGGATTGTCATGAGGGTACATAAAGAACCCATACGTGGTCCATATGGGTCTCATCAAATGTATATATTTGCACTCTGGCAGCTGCACTCCTCGTATACAGATTCAAATAGAGATTCGCCAAAATCCGGAAAATCAGCATATACAAATACAGATTCGCCTGTAGAAGCAGAATGCACAATTCAGGCCAGGATGGTCATGAGGGTACATAAAGAACCCATACGTGGTCCATATGGGTCTCATCAAATGGATATATTTGCACTCTGGCAACTGCACTCCTCGTATACAGATTCAAATACAGATTCGCCAAAATCCGGAAAATCAGCATATACAAATACAGATTCGCCTGTAGAAGCAGAATGCACAATTCAGGCGAGGATGGTCATGAGGGTACATAAAGAACCCATACGTGGTCCATATGGGTCTCATAAAATGAATATATTTGCACTCTGGCAGCTGCACTCCTCGTATACAGATTCAAATACAGATTCGCCAAAATCCGGAAAATCAGCATATACAAATACAGATTCGCCTGTAGAAGCAGAATGCACAATTCAGGCGAGGATGGTCATGAGGGTACATAAAGAACCCATACGTGGTCCATATGGGTCTCATCAAATGTATATATTTGCACTCTGGCAGCCGCACTCCTCGTATACAGATTCAAATACAGATTCGCCAAAATCCGGAAAATCAGCATATACAAATACAGATTCGCCTGTAGAAGCAGAATGCACAATTCAGGCGAGGATGGACATGAGGATCCATAAGGGAACTGTACTTGGTCCATATGGGTCTCATAAAATGAATCTAGTTGCACTCTGGCAGTCACACTCCTTGATTACAGATTCAAATACAGATTCGCGAAATTCCGGAAATTCTGCATATACAAATACAGATTCGCCTATATCGAGAAAATGCACGACTCAGGCAAGTGTAGTCATATATGGGTTCATAAGGAACCCATACATGGCCCTTAAGGGTCTCATGAAATGCGTATTGACCTGCTGTCGTTCAAGTACTTCCCAGCACTGCCCAGTCGCCTCTAGGAGTGAGAAGAAAGACGTCCTGCTTGTGTCGGCTGCTATGTCGGCAAAGTCCCTGCTCGGGTTGGACGTTGACCGGATAGAGCGGACATCCGTCATCGTATAATACTATCTGCGTCATGTTTTTTCGCCCTTGACATTCACTCTCGGTGAGATAGCACCCGTATGCCCGCGTTTTGACTCCTTCTGGCGCTATCCACTTTTTCGTGTCCCGAAGTCTCACGTTGGTCTTGTTCTGCTCATATACGCCCAGCAGGTGTCCACGGCTGAGTAGTGCTGGTTTTCACCGTTTCACAGCAGTGGAAGAGCGACGTTGTGTGAATCTAGCCTCGCATGAGACATCTATTGGATGCAACCCGCGATTCCACCCTGTCACAAAATGCGCTAATGCTTGCCCATTCCTGTTGTAAACGCACCTGGGTGGCAGGAAAGTAGGATCGGCTGTTGGGCACGGTGAATAAGAAGGACGGCCGTACCGAGGGTTGAGGAGTCGCTGGGTTAAGTCAGTTTCTGAGTGACGGAGCGAGAAGAAGATGATTTTCGGGAATTCGAAGGAGGGTTCAGTCAAAGGAATTGGAGGAGCGGTCCGTGGCTGGAGTGACGGGAAGCTTGAGAAGCCGAGAAATGCTTTCCTTCCCTTAATCTTCGTATTCGTAAGTTTGTGTATATATAGTGTTACATTTCAGCTAGTTTAAAATGTATGTATTTCGAGTATATATATATATATATATATATATATATATATATATATATATATATATATATATATATATATATATATATATATATATATATATATATATATATATATATATATATATATATATATACACACATACCTACACACTCGTGTTAGTGCGTAATTGAGGAGTCTGCTTTAGTTGTAGGCTACACGGGATTTAAATTATGCATATAAGTCTGGCTATAAGTAAGACTCGTATCGATATCTATTTGAATAGTTGAGGTCTTAGGTGTCCTATTTGAATAATGGACTTCAATTTTTGCAGTTTGTGTATGCAGATATATTAGAATACTTTAAATGTATATATCTGCTGTATTTAATATCTGCCGGAGATGGTATACTTTGTGCTTTATTTGGTACGCAATTTTGTGGTTTATGTAGGCTTACATGCTGGAAAACTGCACTCATTGGAATTTAGTATTCAAGTATTTTGAAAAAAGTTTATTGTATGTGAATTTAGCTCGGTACCCTGGTGGCGTGGGTGAATTGGAGCTGGTTGGTTTGATGACACGGGGCCGTTATAGAGCTTGTCGACTGTGTATGAGGGATGGAATCCGAATCCAGTCAAGTATTTCTGAGTGGTGATTCTGCGAGTGGAGAAGTCGACCGGAATAGACCAGCGCCAGATGCCTGAGACTTCTACTACTCCCGTAGGACTGTGGTAGTCGCGAGAGTTTATTTTGGTGTCTCTGTGTATAGGATGGCTTGCAGTGTTTTTGATAAGACAGTTATTGTTTATTCTGTTGAAGGAAGAGTCTTTGTAAATAAAATCTGTAAATAAACATTGTAAATATAACAACTGAAATTAGAAATTGGCTTTTCCTTGAAACTTAGTTAAACGAATTCGCGACACACCCGAACACGCTTACGCTATGGGCAGGTTCTGGCGCTCGAACTTGCCGACGTCGGACACCTTTACAGGGAATTCGATCCCGGAGAAATTCAGCTCTCTTAGATGGGCACTGCATTTGATTGAACGTTGGGAGTCTTTTCTGCCGGATACATTGCCGACAACACAGTCGACTCAAAGCAGCGGTTGTCTCTGTTTTGCACGTTAATGACATAGCGCGGTCGAATGTTACTACTGTCGTGAAACAGCCGATGCTGAGCCGTACCTAGATTTAGCGCCTCTACATTTCTGAGTCTCCACCCTGACCCTTCATCTGTGTACTCTTCTCGGCGTCTGAGCATCTGCGCCTTCGCTGCCTCGAGTGCATCTTCGATGTCACCCGCATTCTATAATGGACAAGTGTCTGAGTAAGGTGTAATCAGCATGCGATCGATGTTGTAACACGGCGCTGCTCAAGTATTTGTTGCTATGTCATATAGCGCCTTTGCATTGCATCGGATACAAAGTAAGGTAAAATACAGAGAAGCGCTACAGTGTGGAATGAACGCGAGCCCAGGACAGTTCTGCATCGTGGCTCAGCCAAAAGACCCGTACCTGAAGATCGGGGCTGCGAGAAGGGATGCAAAGAGAGACTTTTCATTTAAGGTAGTTAGGAGTGCTAATGGCATGAATTTTATAGGTAAGACCGGATACCTTAAATCTTATCCGGATTTTCGGAGGAATTCAATGGAGCTCGTTTACTATAGCTAAGGAATTTGTACGAGGAAGTGCACGCAGCACCACACGAGCCATGAAATTTTGGATGAACTGAAGCCTTTGAGTTCAAGATCTGAAATACCTCGTTGGCATAATCAAGGCGAGATCAGATCAGACAACAGGTTACAGTTTGTGCCATGTTTTTGGTAAAAGGCAGACCTGATGTGACGTAATGCCCAGATATGATAGAAACAAGATTTACATAAGTTTCTAAAGTGGGGTCGAAATGTGAGTTTGCTGTCCAAAATTACACCAAAAATTCTGCTTAATAGCGGAACAGTGCCAGCTAGGTCAATGCTGGAATGTGAAGGGAGAAATCGCAGACGTTGGCATGAGCCAAACATGATCACCTCAGATTTATCTGGTTTTCTGGCCAAACCATTGAAACAGAACCATTCATGAACAGAACAGAGGAATTCACCAAGTTTCACCTTGACTGACTGATCAGTGGGTGAAAGAGCAATACAAAGCCGATTGTCATCAGCGCACAGCTGTACCTTCGCTCCAAAGTGGTTGGCTATGCGGGTGCCTGGTGCAGTGGATTGTAAATAATAAAGGCATAAGGACAGATACTTGTGGGCACCACAAGTGCAGAAAGAATGATCACAGCATTTTTCCGAAATTCCTCGAATCTATATTTGTATATGCAGAATTTCCGGAATTTCGTGAAACCGCCTGATCTTTATGTACCCTCATGACCATCCTCGCCTGAATTGTGCATTCTGCTTCTACAGGCGAATCTGTATTTGTATATGCTGATTTTCCGGATTTTGGCGAACCTGTATTTGAATCTGTATACGAGGAGTGCGGCTGCCAGAGTGCAAATATATCCATTTGATGAGACCCATATAAACCACGTATGGGTTCTTTATGTACCCTCATGACCACTCTCGCCTGAATTGTGCATTCTGCTTCTACAGGCGAATCTGTATTTGTATATGCTGATTTTCCGGATTTTGGCGAATCTGTATTTGAATCTGTATACGAGGAGTGCAGCTGCCAGAGTGCAAATATATCCATTTGATGAGACCCATATGGACCACGTATGGGTTCTTTATGTACCCTCATGACCATCCTCGCCTGAATTGTGCATTCTGCTTCTACAGGCGAATCTGTATTTGTATATGCTGATTTTCCGGATTTTGGCGAATCTGTATTTGAATCTGTATACGAGGAGTGCAGCTGCCAGAGTGCAAATATATACATTTGATGAGACCCATATGGACCACGTATGGGTTCTTTATGTACCCTCATGACCATCCTCGCCTGAATTGTGCATTCTGCTTCTACAGGCGAATCTGTATTTGTATATGCTGATTTTCCGGATTTTGGCGAATCTGTATTTGAATCTGTATACGAAGAGTGCAGCTGCCAGAGTGCAAATATATACATTTGATGAGACCCATATGGACCACGTATGGGTTCTTTATGTACCCTCATGACAATCCTCGCCTGAATTGTGCATTCTGCTTCTACAGGCGAATCTGTATTTGTATATGCTGATTTTCCGGATTTTGGCGAATCTGTATTTGAATCTGTATACGAGGAGTGCAGCTGCCAGAGTGCAAATATATCCATTTGATGAGACCCATATGGACCACGTATGGGTTCTTTATGTACCCTCATGACAATCCTCGCCTGAATTGTGCATTCTGCTTCTACAGGCGAATCTGTATTTGTATATGCTGATTTTCCGGATTTTGGCGAATCTGTATTTGAATCTGTATACGAGGAGTGCAGCTGCCAGAGTGCAAATATATCCATTTGATGAGACCCATATGGACCACGTATGGGTTCTTTATGTACCCTCATGACCATCCTGGCCTGAATTGTGCATTCTGCTTCTACAGGCGAATCTGTATTTGTATATGCTGATTTTCCGGATTTTGGCGAACCTGTATTTGAATCTGTATACGAGGAGTGCGGCTGCCAGAGTGCAAATATATCCATTTGATGAGACCCATATAAACCACGTATGGGTTCTTTATGTACCCTCATGACCACTCTCGCCTGAATTGTGCATTCTGCTTCTACAGGCGAATCTGTATTTGTATATGCTGATTTTCCGGATTTTGGCGAATCTGTATTTGAATCTGTATACGAGGAGTGCAGCTGCCAGAGTGCAAATATATCCATTTGATGAGACCCATATGGACCACGTATGGGTTCTTTATGTACCCTCATGACCATCCTCGCCTGAATTGTGCATTCTGCTTCTACAGGCGAATCTGTATTTGTATATGCTGATTTTCCGGATTTTGGCGAATCTGTATTTGAATCTGTATACGAGGAGTGCAGCTGCCAGAGTGCAAATATATACATTTGATGAGACCCATATGGACCACGTATGGGTTCTTTATGTACCCTCATGACAATCCTCGCCTGAATTGTGCATTCTGCTTCTACAGGCGAATCTGTATTTGTATATGCTGATTTTCCGGATTTTGGCGAACCTGTATTTGAATCTGTATACGAGGAGTGCGGCTGCCAGAGTGCAGATTTATCCATTTGATGAGACCCATTTGAATGCGATAATTCGATCGGCAGTTTATGGATTTGTACGTGTATCGCACAATTCTGTTCAATATACGGTCTTTGGGCGAATTTTCGTTAATATGCGCCTTTCGTTAACAAATTTTCAGTTCTTATTGATTCATGAACATTTTTATCGTTTAATCCTCTTTGAAATTTGAGATGCCAAATATTGCACTACTATTTCGCTAGTTGGCAGCACAGAAACCCGGAATCCGGAACGGAAATGTATTTATATCTGTTGATAGGTTTTTATACGTCTCACACCTGCGGAGTTCCAGAAGGCACCGTTCTTGGCCCTATTCTGTTTATCCTCTACACTGCCCCACTCAGTGAAGCAGGCTCAGTGGACCGCACCACTATGCTGACGACGCCCAACTATTCAACTCTCCGAACTGCTTGAACGACTCTATAGATATCTTCAAATGGTTGCACTGGTTTTCTCCTGGATGACATCTACCGGTAATCTCCTGTGCTTGAACCCATCCAAACCGATATACTTGTAGGCCTTCATGACCAGCTCAATACAATTCCAGATCCCTCTATCTCCCTCAGCCTGGACTATGCGCGCACGCATACACACACACACACACACACACACACACCTTTAACACCAATTCTTCTGTCTTCAATTTAGGCATGATCTCGACCAAAACCTCAGTTTTTCTGATCATATCACATATCTATCCCATTCTTGCTTCATGCATATCAGTGGATTTAGCAGAATCTGCCCTATGCTTGACTCAAAACTGCATCTACTATCATTCATTCATTGTCTATGCTAAATTAGACTACTGTAATTCTCTTTCCCTGAACATAGACTGCTGAAATAAACCATGCCTTCAGGCTATCCAGAATGCTGTCACTAAACCCCCAAACACCAACACCACTCCTGTTCTCAAATCACTTCACCGGCTTAAAATACCTGAACAAATAGAGTACAAAGTCTTACGTACAACACAATTCAATCTTCTCAGCCCTCCTATCTTGATCAGGAATTTACAATCCAACCATTGCACTCAACCCGCTCCTCTTCTGCCCTGACCCTTCTCCACCCTGCCGTCACCTCATCCTTCAAATTTGGAAATCACTTCATAGCCATAACTGCCCAACCCATCTGGAATAAACTCCCACCAGAATTATGACAATTGTCTGATCCATCATATGAACTCGCCAACACTTCACCCTTGAAATTTCTGCAGATTTTTCACTCAAAACTGAAGACACTCATCTTCCACAAATTCTATCCTGATTCTGCATCTCTTGAATTCCAAACACCATCCACCATAGCCGTCTGACTGTCTGCCTGTTGGATCCTGACGTTAAACCAAACTCTTCCTGCCTTTTGACTTCCCATGACTATCCTTTCCACAACTTGGCTTTTGTTGGGCGCTGAGAAATCTTGAGTTTACGATTATGACAAACCATTATATTTGTTGACAGTTTCATTATTGTTAACCATTATTTAATTGGCAGGCCATACGCTTAGGGTTGTTTACTGATAGCTGGATTGTCAGGGTAACTTTGGCCATTTGGACAAGTTTACCCCAGTAATGTCATAGATGTTACATAGTCCCTAGTTTAATAACATATAACATTATAGAGTACACCCAATTTTTCTCTAAATACATAGTGTAAATGTATGCCAAGAACTTGTAAGAAGAAAGGCAACCGATGTAATTGCAGAAGCAACTGCTGCTGTGTTTCATGAAATTTCTTCTGAATCTACGTCTGGTCCTACAACCAATCTGGAAACCAAAGAACCTTATCCCTGCAGTATCTGAAATCTGAAGCACCAGCTATGTCTGACTCATCGATGACGCCTGATCTACGCAATAACCAAGAAATGAATGCAACCACATAAGCAGGTGGCACAAAATTGTCTGTGGTGAGCCAATCCTCAGGTGGAGGATGGTTAAAGACCAGACAAGACAAGACATCCACAGTAATCGAATTTTCCCCTTGAAGACAATACTGCCAGGTGCTGGCTGTGTTTGTGTTACAGATATATCTCCTTTTCTATAGTGCAATGGAAGACCACTCAAAGTCAACCTGCAAGAGATCAGAAATGTTCTTACAGTGATAATGCCATTGTCAGAGCTCTTTGTATGTGGTTTTCTCAGTCGCCATAATTGCACATGTCCTACATAGGCTAAACTGATATGGTGTATGCCACTTGTATACCATACAAAATCCATATTCTAAATACATACAAAATTTCAACAAATACGTTGGAATATCAAGCTCTATAGGCCTAGGTGCTGCTGCTGACCAAAGAACACAATTTTCACTAAAACTTCTAGGCAGCCGCACTCTAACACAAAAACATACAGACGTACAATGTAGATATCCGTCTGCAACAGTGGAGAGTTGATCAATTGGTCACTTCACCGTACGCCAACTACATCTGCAGATAGGACCATCTAAGGGCACAACAGTCCGAGCCAATTCATATCTCCCTCTCGCGAGGATCGTTGAGCTGGCAGAGACCGGTCGCATGGCCTAGACACACATGGAACCAGGCTACACACAGCCTGACGACGAGCCCAAGCCCTGGACAGTCGACTGGCAGTCGCAGCAAAGGCAACACTCCTCTACAGACAGGAACCACTGACCTGATGATAACATAGGTGTCCAAGATGACTTGCAGCACACGCTCCATGTACACGCAAAGGTGCATCAGTATTTGAACTTCAAGTGCCAGGTCATCGAATCTGCTGCCTTCCCATTTCTCTCAGCTTAAACACAAACCATCCTAACAGCTTCTCTCCCTTTTCTCTCTAGTCTTCTGGCAACTGGACTTGGTTCTTGACATGGTATCTTTGGACAACCCCACTGACTTGACACAGCACTCGTGAATAAGCTGGTACCCGCGCTTAGCTTTTAAATAGTGCTTTAGAAATTTCGAGTTTACAATTACAACTACTGTACTTGTATTATAAGCAATACAAGGGCTTTGTTACATACACGGATGACATAAATATTGCCTAGATACTCTGATTAGATGTTAGCTGACAAATGGATGCCACATGTAACCCAGATACAAAACCAGCTCGGATCTATCTAGCATACACATGCACATCCTGATTACAGATGGTTGACAGGATTTATAGACCAATGTATGAGAGTGCACGGTGTTCTTGTGTTGACAAACGGCAGCGAGGGAAATCTTCAGCTGGGTTAAAACCACCATGAACAGTTCCCGTACGTAACGTGGGGCATAGCCAACCAACGAAGTGTGGCATTACACAGTGGACAGTGGTGTTAATCTCGTTGCAAGTATATAATCAATGAAATGGGCAAAGGATCAAGCCTATATGATCAGCATAGAAAACAAAGAATACAAAAACAGCAACTGACATCAAACATCTTCAAGGCAGAAGAAATTGGCAGTTGAGATTTCATAAAGCATTCTCTGCTAGTTATGTGAACAGCAACCCAATAAATTACAATGGAAAATACCGAAAATGAAACGTTTAACATGAAATATTGGTATCACGAAAAGGATTAGTCTGTTCCAGCATCAATAGTTTTAATGTAATTTAGTTCCTTTATCACGAAACTGATAACACGAAAATATCGCTTAACACAAAAAATTAGTTGGTCCAGCAGAAGAAAACGCAAGAAACATTGATTAATTTTTAAAATCTGGCTCTGCACATCCAATGTGAAAAGGTCATATACTGCTTCAAGTTGCACATTTTGGCCTTTGCACTGGTGGTGTTCATTACAGTGCTGTGACATTTTGACTCGCATCATTTATAACGTTGCCAGCTCACAGCAATAGTGATCATTCGCAGGAAAAATACTTTTAGCGTAGAACAGAATATAACATGCAGCTTTTATAATTTATATGTGCTACACCGACAGCGGCAGATCATCTGTTGTGGGCTCCAAGATAATCTTACTTTGTTACGGCTCTTCTTTCAAAGCATGGCATTGAGGTCAGCACAGAATTTGACCTTTTATTAACTGTGATTTTAATATATCTTTAAATTTTTTACAAGTTATCTTTTATCGTTTAAATTAACGACCTAATAGGGAAGAATAGATTTGTGCAGCGTTGTACATTTTGTCTGTATGTTTGTACTCCGAGTTCTACACCCCACGATCATTGAGTATGCACTTGAGTACCTGCTTAGTTTAAAGATTTTTGTAATTGAAAACAGTCATGACGAAATTCGGTTAACATGAATTGTTCATAACTAGTCCTCTGAATTTTGTGTTAAACAATTTCACCGTCCTTGGCAACAAAATACTAATGAAGGAAGGCAGCTAACGGATACTAGGCATAACTAGTATATCAAACTGTCATGTCAGCAAACACCGGAACTGTACCCATATATAAATGCTTCAGAACATTAACTGACAGCCCCTTATGTAATTCTTTTAATGCAAACATCCAACATTGTGAAATATTAATTAAGACATTAATAAAAAAAACAAAAGGTATTTGCAAATCATTTATCATTTTACACCTCAAAAGAGACGATAGGGTCACAGAACACAGACAAATCATCTCTGTTTGTTATCAACATAAATTACAACGTGGCAACAGTAGCAACACGTTGTGTTTTAAGATTGCGCTTCTGAATTTTTTAATGAACAAAATTACATCCCGCCAGCCGTCACAACAACAAATTTTCTCCGACCTTTAGTTTCTAAAGTTTGTTAGAACTTAGCTGACACTAACAGATGCAACACTGTCCTTACGACAATGCTAAAACCAGCGAATCTGCACGCGCTTTCATCGAGTACAAAAGTGCAATCTTAAGCAGCATTTACACTTGCTCACATCCTTTCTTATCTTTGCCCAGTGCGAAACCAGCAAGACGTCAGCGCAGTGGTCGAAAGTTGCTGTCCAAACATTATCTCATCTTATTCGCAGTCTTTGGTCGAGAGACGGCAGGCTTCCTGCCTTTGACGACCGGGACTGGGTGCTTCAGGGTGCCCTTTCGCCTGCGACTTGTCTGTCACAAGAAACAAAGTCAGGTTACTATAGAATGGCATCGCTAATCAAGTAGCATTGACAGTTTCTTAAAAAGTGCTTAAAGGTCTGCGCTATCAACTGCCTCCTTCAAGCTGCAACTCGGCACTTTTTATATCAGTACCTCCTCAGTTAATCAGTTTCATCTTTCCTCCATCCACTAATTCCCTGAGTGACTACCTATGCCTCTGATTCAAATTTGATGTCTGGCATGTTAATCTCATATTATTATTATTATTTTTGTTGTTGTTATTATTATTGTACAACAGTATTCAACTCTTCAAGCATCAGTAATCCATTACAGTGACATTATTAAAGTTAACATTTCTATTAGTTTTATCTTTAACGGACAGAGCAGTGCAGTGGCATCAATTCATCCTCAACACAGTGAGGGGGCACATTGCCTTACCTTCCTCCTGTCTTATGAAATTAGTTTAGCTCTTACGCTGTTTCACTTTAAACTTCCTATTTTTCTTAAAAGTCACGTTTTCATTTTCAGAAACTTTTCTATTATTTGCTTTAATGAACTTTGAAGCATTTGCAGGGAAAAATGCAGAACATCACACTAGCTAAACAGTATATTATGCATTTCATATTGCACTGTTCCTCCTTTTTCCTGTTCCCCCTTTTTGTGGGTTACTGCAATTATTAGAAACAAGACACAAAGCCATTGGCTCTGGTGCACTATTCAGTCAGCTACATATGTTTCTTATTACGCCATACATTTTTTAATGTTTTCTATATTTAAAAAAAGTTCACGCTTTTTAACATTTTTATATCTCAGCTCATCTGTATTTTATAGTAAGTCTGGTGCAAAAGTAATTAAATTTAAAAAGTTAATTAACCCTTTGCCCACCACAGAGGTGATCCTGCCCAACCTAACAACAACATGATCAAAAAGAACAGTTTTCAAATGCTTACAGAAAAGAGCCAATGAAAGACTAGGGAGTGTATGTATGTCAACATTCAAATCTTGCTGATCAAGTGAAGTAGAGTGCTTCATTTAAAATCAAATGGAGAAGTGTTTTAGCCAATAATTGTTTTCTGAAAGGTTCAAAGTTCTGACCTTCTTTGATATCAACTTGGGATATTTCTTGGCAGATGGGGCTCGAATACGATTGGTTAGAGGCTTGACTTTGTAGATTCTTACAAGCCAGTGTTCTGTCGTATAGGCCTCTTCAAGGTGTTCCAGCTGGATGTTCTTGTTCCCAATCTCCACATTACGAGTGCGATCAAATCCAGATGGTGTGCGGAAATCCAACTACGCGCACAGATAGCATTTCCATCATTAATACTACACCGATAGCATTCCCATCATTAATATTACTATCATTAAAATTAACGTACGATAAGGTGGTCTAATCTCTAGCATGTTTAGTCTGCAACTGAAAGACTATGGGTTCAAACCTACCAAGCAGATTTCATGAAACAACCCTGGGCAGAATAGTGTACCCACGTAAGCTTGGAAGAAAGAGGTAAGTTCTATGATGCACTGGCCCCATGTCTGTGACCTTGGGATTTGTCCTCTGCCAGCTCAAGGACTAAAGAGAAGGAAATGGGTGCCTCCCCACATTCCACATGGAATGAAGGAGCTTCACTTAATTATGATTTATTCTTACTCGAACTATTAATATCATACTTTACTATTATCATTACACATATTATATCTGCCCTTGCTGGTATCTGAACCTCTGACCTCTCCTCGACAATCCAGCACGTTAACCACTGCCTATCACACACCCCTTAAACACCCAACAATAACTGAACACTGAAAAGAGCTCTGCAGCTAGACTAAATGGTAGCCAAGGTAAACCCAAGCATAATGCACCTGCAGCTCTCCGAATCTGAAATAGCTGAGTTTGTACATAAGACAGTTGAGTAGGGTGGGCGACCCAGCTGCATCAACACGGAACTCTCCCTGTGGGGTGAAGTAATCGGATTCCTGCCAAAACAAGACACAACCAGACAGTTAACAATAAAGTAAGGTAATTGTTCATGTTCATTTATTCTGTGCTTCTATTGGCATCACTCCTCCAAAGTGTGGACCATTGGTTGAGGAATCATTATTATAGTACTGACTTTTCTATTTACAGTGCACCATAACTTCCTGTGAGGAGGCTAGCATTCAATGCTCAGTGCAGGAGAGGCTAGTATATTCATTATGCAAAATCCGCTACTTAAAAACCTAGGACAGAAGGAAGAGCATTACCTGATGCTCAAGCTAATGAACTTGTGAATTTATAGACAAAGGCATCAACCATGCCAGAAATGTACAGCACTGTACAATATGCCAGAAAATTATATCACTGCGAGTGTTTATGCTGGACGATTCTGGCAGAGTGGTGCCACAAACTGTTATGGATGCATCTCACACCCTGGCTGTTAAGCTGCTAATTAATATTTTCATTTGTCTTGCAAAGCATAAAGAAAAAGAAACATGCCCAGAGCAAACTTTTCATTGGATTAAAACAGCCTGCATAGCCTGTAAGAGTACTCTACGAACCCTGATGTCTTTTGGATGTTCTCCTTCAGCGATTCGAACCATCCAGAGGAACTTGTTGATGTCATCACCTGAATAGCCAATCACTCCTCCGAATATCACAAGCACATAGTCCACGTCCAACATCTGCATTATCTTGTAAGCTGCACTTTCATTCGATGACATTGCCTTACCAACCTAAAGTAAACCAGAAAAACACTGAGTGCCAAATGCAAAGGGAACTAATCTCATTCATCAAGTCACCTCTGTAGGCTTTAGTCCTCAAGGAATAGTCCTGCTGGTTGAAGAAATTTTTCAGCTGGAAATAAGATAACAGCAAAGGACTATAAGAAATTTTGTTATGTTGCCTCTGTTAGCTTTAGTCCTCTGAAGCAAGATCCTGTTGGTTCAAGGAATCTTTCAGCTGGAAATTAGACAAAAAAAATCACAAGAAGTTTTCAGTTTATCTTAGACAAAGTTTCAAAGTTTTCAGATTATTATTGTAATTATTATTAAGAAAAGTTTTTATGCACACAAATTCATACAGAAATGTGAATCTAAGAAGCTGAAAACCAAATGGTTACTGTATAACACAAGGCACACAAAGGTAGCAATTGTAAAGTAGACAGACGACTTCTGCTCAATATTATATCAGCATAAAGTACACTTCACATTACAAGAAATTCCATATCGCTTAAACAAAGTTCATTAAGACAAACCAGTGCAATGTGACTGTTGTTCCAAGTGTTATTATCAACGAGGGTCGTCCGGTTACCCATTCCCGCAATCTGGTACCCGTAGTCCCACCACGACATCACACGTGCCTTGTCGTCCGTGTTCTGGCGCAACCAGTAGTAGGCCTCACGGAAGTCATCCAGAATGTTCCTTGTTCTAAGTAGCATAGCATTTCACAGTTCAGCAAAACATTACAAAACCAACCAATGTACAATTCCATATGAAAAAAATGACATGTTCTGGTGTTGAAATCGTGTGTCTCGTGTGAAGCCAACATTTTTCTCCATTCAATGTGTACTGTTAAAAAATGCTACTACAGTGCTGGATTGCTATCTACGTGATGCCCAAAAGATCTTTCACCTGCTGGACTAGTCTTAAAAAACAAGAAATAAACCAGCCATTTCCCACACCTAACCAAACACCAAGTTACCAGTCAAAAAAGGTTAACTGCGCCCAACTCAAGTTCCTTGCAAATAAGCAAAGCCCAAAACAATAATTTCTTTAAAAAGCTCTTCAAAGCTGCAATATGAACATCTACGTACATTACATCACAAGCAAAAGCCCCCTTATCACCTGTGAGAAGTTCTTTCAAGGAGCTATATAAATGTCCACGTAAAAAGGTACACACACATACCATAACATACATGCATCTACACTCACTGTACATTAAAAGACAAACACATACATATGCACATATACACATGAATGTATGTATGCATCAAAGCACCTGATATATCACCTTTTAAGTACATGTCTCAAACATGCTGTACACATTACTATCTCAACAAATGTACTTTAATGTACCATTAATTAAAAAATGTATGTTGAAATAAGTCACATACAACAGCACATAATACATGCATATACAGCGTATATATGTAGGTATGTATGGACAGGTATGTATGAAGACACTTAACATAGTGTCATCCAAATACTTGTCAAAAGTGCTGCATACCTAAAATACAAAAAAAGGCCCAAAACCACTCACCCATCATGGCCATAAGAAGCAAGCACAATGCTGGGGCTCGAGTAGGCATTGCTCGTCACCCAAGTGCAGTGCACGGCAAAGAGCATGAGCACCATGAGCAGGGCAACGACGATGATGCTCTTGATGTTCATGCCCACGCCCTCTTCTTTCTGCTTCTCCTCCTTTGGCTTCTTGGTCTTCCCAACCTGCACATGCAGACACAAACCAAACCATACAGAGGTTTACTTAATTCCACATCTTAACCATTCACTTAAAACCAGATTCCAGATTTACCTAACTTGATTACAACCTTTAGCTGGTTTGAATCAAACCATTTTGTTAAACTGATTTACAAGTTAGGTAAACTGATTTACAAGTTGTAATTGTAATCGTAACCTGACACTTATAAAGCGCCATTTCAAGAATAGACTCATCAGAGGCGCTCCCGACCCGAACCAGTGAGACCACCGTCAAATAATACAGACTTCAGGCGCTTGCGAAACTGCGAAGAGACAAACTGAGGAATTCAAGCCGGAGATCTCGGGAAAGGCGATTCCAGCTATTAGGTCCAACATAGGCAAAGCTTCTAGACTGCGCTGTAGCAGTGCGCATAAGAGGGAAAGTCAGGAGTCCAAGGGAGGCCGACCGGAGAGTGCTACAGCCTGGAACCAAGGAGACCGAAATGCAGAAGTCCCTAAGATATGATGGAGCAGAGCCAAGGAGACAATTACGCATAAGCATTAGGATCTTGAACTGGATATGCTGCTGAATGGGAAGCCAGTGCAGAGTGTCCCACATAAAGGAAGTTATATGGCCATACCTGGGGACACCTCCAATAAGATGGGCAGCAGCACTGAGAACAGACTGAAGCTTGGAAATATTGGCAAGTGAGAGTCCAGCAAAGATAGCGTTACCAAAGTCCACCCTGGTGCAGATAAGGGCATGAATTAGAGTAGTAAAGCCATGAAAGGAGAGGAAGCGGCAGATGGTACAAAGCTGACGAAGGTGGTAAGAGCATGAGCGGGAGACACTGTTAACACGATTGGTCAAGGAGAGTTCCCAGTCCAGAACAACCCCAAGATCACGGACTTTGGAACAGAATAGAATGTCCGGAAACCTCTGGCGTAAGGGTGATGAATCAAAAGTTAGGCCATATTAGGTGAACTAATTTAAATGTGTCATAAAAATTAATACTAGTAATGATATTTAGCTTCACAAAATTATCAACCTGACAGTTTTGACCCTAATTTTCTTTTAGTTCAACCAGCTGAAATCTGAAAAAAATTTCCAACTTCCTTGTTTCACAAAAAAGCTGATAATTTCACTCACTTGGTGTTTTCTCTAAACAAATTAAGGAATAAAAATAAATTGGTCATAATTCAGCAAAATTTCCAAGTGACTAGGAGGTGGTTTGTGTGCTAGATTGCAAACCATGAAGTCAGAGGTTTGATTCCATGCAACGACATAATAATAATTGCTCCAACAGTGCCCACTAGTGAAGAAATGCAGTCTTTTAACCGAACCCAAATAGACAGCCATGGATACGAAATGTTAGCAAAGTAATTTTCTTAACAATTAAGGCTGGTGGTTAGTGTCTCCATTGCCCTTGATCTTCATACCATCAGTGAACAGTCAGTGTACTCATTTACAGCCGAGTTCACCAGGTACCCAAGGGGAGCATAAATCTCTAAACATCTTTCTGCCCTGATGGGATTTGAACCCCTTGACCTCTGGGATGAGTCCACCATGTCAACTACTAGAATAACAAGCACCTTCTAGTGAACTCAGCCATAAAAAGCAAGAACAGCAGGTTTATCCTTGATTTAGGATCAGATGACAAGGGGTACACCCACTAAGAGAGGTAAGATGTCCGGACATGCAAAAGGCTTACCGGTAATACAGCTAGCTTAATGACAGAAAAGGAGAAACAAAACAAAATTTTATTCAACACAAATTTGATTTACTAATAACATTTTTCACATTATGCAATCAACTTTCCGTCCCCGAATATAGATGCTACTTGTACTAACTGCTACTTGTTTTAACTGAGCACGGACTTGGCTCACAACAAAACATCATTCATAAGTTCTGTAATCAGTGAGTTATCACTAATCACATAAACACAACATGCAGTTAATCAATCAAAACTTAATCAAAACTGTACTGAACCAAATGAAAACAAAACATTTTTAACAAACTGGGGAAACTAAACAACAGCCACAAGAGCTCACGCAAATCACAGAAATCAATCTCAGAGCTGAAATCACACATATTTACAATAATTATAAATTTACAATTAAAGACAGCAATTCCGAATGACAAGTGCATCTGAATGAGTTCATCTGCAGCCAAGATACAATATACTGTTACTACTACATTAAACTAGCCATTCACTCATTTAGAGCATTTGTATATCACCCCTATAAGACATCTACTCAAAAGTGCTCCATGCAGTCCAGCCTTGGCAACAGCTTTGAGTTGTGCACAGAACTGACTTTGTAAGCACACTGCTTCTCTTTTTGTGCATATTAAAATAAGCCCCTTTTTCCATTGTGGAATGTAGCGAAGGGCACTCATTTCCCACTCTTCAGCCTCTGATCCAGCAATAACAAGTCCCTAAGTCCTTGGCATGGGGCCAGTGCATGACTGGCATTGCATTACTAGCTGTTCTTGTACCTACCACGAAGTCAGTTTGAAAAACATTTCTAGCATCACAATAGAACGTATGGCATTTATCAGTTTCTGCACTAAATAAAAGAAGTCAAAATCAATTAGGCAAACCGAGTACACAGTCAGCAGTGGTCTAAGCTCAGAAGAAAAAGCAATAGTTCTAGAGCCTTCTGATTGAAGGCTCAGCACCAAAGAAGGCGACCTAATGCTAGCCTCTATTATCATGCAAGACAGAACTTGAGGGCCTACTTGTTCCAGATACAAGATCATGCTGTAAAGACAACTATTTTAACTATTTCACTTCTTGCACTTATAAATAAATTCATTACTGGTAGGTGTTTTGCTCCAAGGTCAACACTAACATCATTAGTGGACACAGAACAGACAGCCACAATGGACACACAAAAAACAAGGGATAAAAAACAAAGTATGATCAAATTCTGAACACCCTCAATTTAAATAAGCTATTGATTACTGAAAAATGATTTAATCCCATTTCCTTTTCTACTATGCAATCTAACTTAACTATCTTTGCACAGTCCAGTTAAGGAAGCAAAGCTCAGTTGGATATAAAAAAGTATAATGTTGCACCTTAAAGCAAAGTCACACTGTGATGAACTTCTGGTAACTTACGTTGGAACCCTAACACCTTGAACTTAACATGTATGTGTCTGTGCACATATTTGATTTGAAGGAAGCACAGTTTAACATGACCACTGTCATCTTCACACATAAAGTTGACATGTACTACGCAACAGTTGAATCCAGGTCACAGAGGTGAAAGGCCAAAGCAATAGCTGCTTGGCTACTGTGCCACTTATAAACTAGTGATGCTGTTTGGAATACATACAACACTGCAATCTGCTTATGAACTGAACTGAACAAAACTGTATTGATTACCAACAGTTTAACGACAGTACAAACATCACATAAGCCTAACATAGGGTGTCAAAAGGAAGACTCAGAAAAAAATACAAGTTGGTCCTGCTATCTTGAGGTGTCCTAATGTACAACAAGCTTCATAACACAAATTCTCATATAATGTAGTCAGGAACATGGAACTCAAATGTTTTCCACCTTTAAAAGCTGACCTAATTATAACATAACCTTGTTAAAAGATGGTTCTTGATATGATCCCAAAGACAGTCTTATAGTGACTTTCCAGTGTACAGTGTTGCTGGCTGAATCGTCTGATACGGTGCTGAAATTACTGTCAGTATTGCTTTTAATATCATCATAAACCCAAATAAAACCATTTTTATTTCAATGGATCAGTCATAAAACGTGCAAGTTTGATGTCCACTGTGGAGATCCTTCAGCAAGAATTTTAAGCACAATCGCTCGGCAGCATCGTTTGCTGCCTTGCCCTCAGATAAGTGCACTAGACTGGATAAGTGATTGCTGCACCCTGCTGCCCATGGGCATTTGCCGGAGTCTTGCTCCTGCATATCAATTCGAGCTCAACAGGCCTTCTAACACACTGCAGCTTCTTCTCTGAACAATCTTTCACCGAAGATATGTAACATTCTGTGTGACTCACCTCAGCACACTTTTAAATAGCAACTTCTGTAGCGTCAGTGTCCAATGCACAAAGCATCAACCAACTGCCCACAGAAATCAAACCGAAATCAGGTCAATCCCCAGAACGTATCTGCTGAGACATTCTCTACCTAACACTTTAGACTGGCTAGATAGCCCTGTATGCAGCACTCCCAAGAAGTTCTTTAAAAGGCACTAAATAAATGCCTCAATACACATACAAACATAACTTCAAGAAAATTCATAAATTCATGGTACCATGTGTATTCATCACATATCATTGCTTTAAATGTGCAAGAGAGACTCAACCAATGTTTGAGAAACCAGAATTGGCATGCACCATTTGAAATGAGAAAAAAAAAACAAATGCAAGAAAAGAAAGGCGGAAATCCGTCAACGAACTAGCAACTAACATTGACGCTAGCAACCAACGGCACAACAGCAAACGAGACTAAAAGGTAACTAACAAACGAGCCAATCGCCTACCAGATGCAGGCCAGCAGTACCTCTTTGAGTGACCTGTCGCTAGCATCAGCAGACATTAGCTGCATGGTGGCAGTTGGCAGTTGCTGAGGTGACTGAGGCTGTGAAGCCTTACCCTTCTTGCTCTTTGGACGCACGCTCGCTCGACCGTTTAACGACTTAGGCATCGTGCTAACCGCAACCTGCGCCATGCATGCACAGTCACTAACAAGGGCCAGAATATATGTTCAAAGCTCAGAAAAACATCTACTAACAGACACGCAGGCTTTGTCAAAGCGCTGAACATGATGCATTTCAGATTCCAATGAAGAACGAGCTCATCGTCAGCAAGAGTAAAAGACAAGAACTGTGTTGCATCTGTAAACTTATATTGCAACTCCTTCAGAAAATTACTCAGACACACTGAAAGCCCCATAGAAATAGACCAAAAGAGAGTGAGCTGCAGCACTCCTCCCTGACACATTTCCCTGAGCATGATTAGTAGGTGGAAGATTGTTCCACAGAGAAAGACCGACCACAGCAAAAGCCTTATTCCGCGCTATAGAAGTCCTAGAAGAAGTCTTAGCCCAGGGTGCAATAAGATCACACAAGTTTGTCAGATTAGCAGAGAAAGCGGGCCGAAACGTGCGCGTGCATGTACTTTGAACCGCGATGAACCCTCCATGTCACGAAGGGAAACTCTGTCTGTGTGCAATCAGTTTGGAAAAAATTTGTTCTTATTTGCAGACAGGATAATGCAGTGCCAAGCTGGACAAAATGCAATGTGGAAATCTCATAGCACTGCCAGAACCATCAAGCAAAGGACTCCCTCATGAAAAGAGCTCAGCTCACCTACATGGTATCATTGCAATAACAAAATATTGCAAGCACGTTGGCCCTTTCCAAGTCAAAGTCCATGGTTTTGGAACAATCATTTGCTGCACATCTGTACATAATCTTCCACAGTAAGAAACATTTTCAGCTTATCTTGAAAGTCACACAAAGCCCATATACAAACCTTCCTGAGTAATCCTGAACAAAAGCACTATATAAATGTCCACGCAACATACATCCACCAGGTCCACCAAAGAACCATGTGAACTTTCAAGAGGTGCTCAATAGCCGAGTTACGTTACACATGTAAACATAGCATTTCTCCTGCCTGAAAAATCGTTGGATGAATACATACCTTGTCGTAGTACTTGTCGTTCTTCTCTTTCTCTTCCTCCTCCTCCTCAGGTGTGTCATTACGACTGTCGTCCTTCAGGTAGATGCTGAACACTTTCGAGAAAGCGATTGCGGCCAGGATGCAGACAACCGGGGTCAGGGTCAACATCAGACGGACCATCACGCCCGCAAAGTAAACGGCACTGATAGCGTAAAGGATGACTGAGAAGAAAAAGAGCAGTTCGTTAAGCTACTCCAAGAGGCAGCCATGGGCATGAAATGTTAGCAACTTCATTTACCTTAGCCTTGATACATGAGGGTGGGAAGCTAATCCTCTGCCTTGCTACCTGATCTTCCCACTCACATCATACAGTCAGTGTACTCATTTTCTAGCCAAGAAAAAGAATTCAAGTAAAGCAGAAATCTTGAAACAACAGGGCAGGTTTCTGAACTCCTACCTTTGAGTTGACAGTCCAGCACACTAACCAACAGACTACTGCACAGTGACTAAACAGCACCATTTATATAGCTTCTTTTAAAAAGTAACCTCTCAAAAACCTGTGCAGAAAAGTTAGCTGATGACTACCTGGCAAAAAAAGCAAGATTTGCATAAAATTACACAAATACCCAGGAGCTCACAAAAATATCCTACATATTCATTTTGGCAGGCTGTCTTTTTTCAGATTACCATAGAGGGAAATTCCTAAACAGATGCAATCTATCCACTACCTACTTACCTAGTGAGGTTCAGATCTACGGTTCTTGGGCCTAGATGTCCAATTCAACTTCTGTTGCTTTATATGTACATAACCACTTGGAGACGACACTTCAAGTACACTGAAGAGCCCACCAGTGGTGACTTTTCCAACCATCTGAGCAATATTTGCTTCCACGGAACTTTTGTTCTTAGTGAACTTTAACATGAGTTAGACTGGCACTTTTGAGAGGTACTTAAAAGGTGCTATCTTAAGTGTCCAGATACATACATACACATATAAATATGCGCACAACTACACATACTAAAAACAATGCTTCCGAAGAGATTCTGTGCACGCACATAAACAACTGTTTCACCTTTATGTTTAATTATATATCTCTGAAAATACTTTATCACACTCACTGAAAACTCGTTCATCATTGATCTCCTTGATGACAAACCAGGCCCCAGCCGGAAACACGCACACCAAGATGTGCAGGTCAAAGAAGAACGAGACCCAGGTTGTCGGCTGATGTTCTGACACTGAAGCAATGATGGGGATGTGTATTTTGGCATACCCAGTGTCCCACAAGGAGTAGAATCGTCCACTCCAAGGAGCAATGTAACCTGGAAAAACAGTACAGGAAGCAGAATATTCAGACCTGACCTAAAATCAAAACAGTGCAAACAACAACGAAACTCTGATTTGCACATCTGAACCTGAAAGCTAAGAGATGTCACAAAGCCAACACATTCTCCTCCAGTCCTGAAAATTTTGATAGAAAACAAAGAAAACTTTAACAGTACAAGACCAAAATTGTCATTATTTTTTATTTTAAAACCAATAAGGCCTTTCCAGGAATTATGAACACCAAGGTCATGTTTGAACAAAAAAGGCTAAAAGCATTAAACTCATAAGAGTGACAAAGAAAAGAGAATGGAGACGTAAAATGCTGCTCCACAAGAACTAAGTGCACCAGAACTTCCTTGTAACATGCTCCATTCTAGTTCAATGTAGTCAGGATCATGGATTTCAAATTCAATTCAGCTATAGAACATGGCCTTTTAGCATTAAAACAACCTTGTCATACTGTACTTGATACAGTATCCCAAAGACAGAAAGATAAAGGGGTTCCAGTGTATTAAGTAAATAAAAGCACAAACTGCGATCACAGCCACGAAGTTTAGAGTTTTTGAAAACTTGTTTAAACTGAATTCATCTTAGACAAAGCTAGACTGCAATCTAAAAACAACACAGAAACATTAATTTCTGGTTCCTAAAGTTCAACATACAACCGGTGATCTAGAAGAACATGTAGACAGCTGTGGCTTTAAATCCTCAAATTCTGGTGTAACAGTGATTGTATTTAGCAACTGGGTTTATTACAAATTTGCTTTAAAAAACAATAAATTAATAGTAGGTAGAAGGACAAACTTACCAGCATAGGTCAGACCAACAACAGCCAAGAAGACAATTCCAGCTGAAGTCATGATGGCCAGAAAGAAGAAATGCCGAAATTCCGCCTTCGTCAGATGACTCTGAGCGTAGGTGATAGCAGAGTAGGCAATAAGGAGGCAGAACACTCCTGCAAATATAAAGCAGAAATACCATTGTAAGATAATGTAAGGGAAGTTTCTATAACACCGGCAAAATAAAATGCCTTCATGATCAGCACTTATAAGCAAAAACAAATACTCTCTTTTGTCAGTTCTTCTGTAAACCAATTCTAAGAAATCTCTGGCCAAGACACACCACTTCTATTAAAGTACATACACTATAACTAAATTCATCTAACCTATTCAAAACTAGAGCAATTCAATAACAGGACACCTCTTACAACCTCCCATCTGGCAATGGTGCTCATTTATCATTAAAAAAGGATGTAGAGCAGAGTGGGGGCTAGATGGCAAGGTAATCCATGGACAGTCACCCAATTAAGTACTAACCCTGCTAGATTTGCCTTAACTTTACCTGCAGATGCCATGTGCTCGCTTGTTCTGACTGGCTGCATTCCTACAAACGGGACTTGCATCGAACACAGCAGTCCGAGAATGTAGAATGAGCTGTATGCTGTTAAACAACCAAACAGGACAAACGTTACAGCATCATAACATGATAATGTAACATAATATGAAAATGAATATATACAGAGCAAGCTTTAATAGCAAATATGCACTGGATAAAAAGTACATTAAAGACTTCTTTCTGGATAAGCAAAAGTATCCTGCAGAACTCAGAAACAGTTTAAGGACAGTTTATTACTCATGTTTAAAAATTGCAAACATTGTTTAGCATGTCCTACTTTTGCCATTAACTACTATCTGTATTTATATTCAGACAAATAGTGTGTTCAATTACTCATATTTGGATGAAGAGTGAAAATGCTATCGATACAGCTCTAACCCAGGGCTCTGAACGTGATGTCAACTATAAACTCTGGATGGGAATCGGTGGGCTGAGCTCTGCACATGTGTGGGAGTCACCAGTGGCAACTTTTCTAGTTATCAGAGCATTGCCAGAGCTTTACTGATTAACTTTTTGTTCTTAATAAACTTTAACACCATTTAGGATAGTGTGATAAGTGGTTTTCTGAGGTACTCGACAGGTACTACATCAAATTCTTTATACTGCTGCTGCTGTTGATGCTACTTAGTAAAGATTACACAGCTTCGCAATGACATCAATTTTACATCACTCGCCAGTAAGTATGCTATTTGGCGATCAAAAAATCGAGTTGAGGTAATGTGATGTAATCGGTAATCGTCAACAGTCAGCAGAACTTGGTAACTCACCGACAAATATCCTATGCGAGTATCGACCCATCAGAAGAAGAACAAAGACATGAAGAGGAATCAGGTTGATGATGAAAACATATCCTCCCCATGCTGAGACCTAAACACCATCAGTTAATGAGTAATCATTCAGCTGATCCAACCACTTGCAGCATTGTGCATTACTGCTTTACTAGTGATGCATTACCGTAACTAATGCTTTTTGGTAACTACTTTACTGCAATAATACTGCAATAGTGGATTACTGTTTCAACATAACGGTAATGCAACAAATTACTCAGCATTACTTTGAAATTATGTCTGCATCATATATAGGTCAGTAAATGGCGATATGAATATTGTTCAACGTAAAAGCTCAAGATGAAAAACATGTGATACTGACCATGTAGAAATAGGATAAAGCAGTACAGACTCCCCAGTAAACAGAACCTGTTTTCACCGCTTTTATCTACAAAGATATTTTTAACAAATCTCAAAATACAATTAAACCTTTATGGTTGTGCACAAAACGAGTGCTACACTTTTCAAGGTAGGAAAAGTTGGTAAACCGTATGATTGACTGCTAACACAATGTCCCAAAATTCTCTGGCTTGCATGGTGTTGCATGCAGTGAAAATCGTCACAATACGTGGCTAAATATTGCTTTGACTGGTTAATTACAGGAGGAAAATATAGCAAGAATAACTGTTCAGTGGTAAAAATTAATGTTTCTTATAAAAAATTTGGAAGACATCACCTCTACTTTGCTATAACCAAACTGGTGTTATATCACAACAGACTACAACTGGCTGATGATGCATGTATAACTGTATAAGCACATGTACATACATACACACACACAAGCACATACACACATGTATAGTTAATTTCCCAAAGACACATAAGTCTTACAAAAACAAAGTAAGCAATAATACATGCACAATGCTTACCCATAGAAAATAAGTAAACATCAAGGCAAAGATTGCAATTCCCTCATTGTCATAACTTCCGGCCACAGACCGACTGATGTAACCAGGAACTAAAATACACAGCATGTCATAGTCAGCCCAGCAACATGTCTTTCATCCATTTGTAATGTAAATGTAACATAACTGTTCATGGAAATTATGTGCCCATATGGCAAAAAACCCAACACCCAATCACAAAAAGTCAACATTCCGATGACTACTTGATGTGCCATCATAAAACTTTCAAACACCAACATGTGCTAACTGAGCAATGCAAAAATTATATTCACACCAGACTACAAGTTGCTCCTTCCTATAAGATAGTGACACTGAAACAGTAAAATACATAAGTCGCATTGACATATAGGATGCACTCATACACAAATTTCCAGTCAGAACGCACAAAAGTGCATTTGCTAACAACGGCCATGAAAAATGAATAATACATAGCCAGGGTTAACTAGCTCAAAATAATAACTTTTTGTCTAAATAAATTAAGTTTTTCTGCACTTTTGAAATTAAAGATTTCTAACATTTGTTTGTTGTGATTTGCTTTAAGATTTTATTATTTGATAGAAGCAATTACTTGGTTCTATAAATATAGGCACTCTAAACTATAAAACAAGCACGTTAATAAGCCCAGAATTTACAAGTTTTTGTAACAAATAAATCGATTAAATTTTCCAAAAAGTCCATCCATCTTTGATCATCCCTGAAAGGCCCTCAGTAGTCCTGTGTCACTTTTAATCAGTTCTGCTAGGAACTTATGCGGGGTCATCACTTTCCTCATCTGCTGCCAGGGTCTTCTGTTATCTTTTATTACGTATGCCTTCTTATAACCCTCAAACTTAGGATTAATGCTTGTTTGGAAAATTCATGTGGTCTGATAGCAGGCAAGAACCACACAAGGGCTGTCTGAGCCCTGATTTCAGGCCTCTAGGACCTTAATAAACCAGTTGGACAGCCCAGGCACACACGGAAACTTGAATGCAGACGCTGAATGCAAGCACATCAGCTAACTGCTAAATCAGCTTAAGCAGGCTAGACATTGTGTTTGCATAGATCATGTCTATGTCATTTCGACTTGTTAATCAATAGTTTTGGTGTGTATGCTGACACTTGCGCCACATGTGGCTGCAGTTGGCAAATAAACGTAATGTACAGTGCCCTTTTCTCAGCCTTGGCCGAACTACGGCACTTTATAAATTGTCTTATTATTATTATTATTACCATGCCAGATTGCCTATACAAAGCCACTTCAGCCACTCTGATTTAATAACCAAACAAGATATTCTAAAAATAAGTTGAATAATATTGTAATTCTGTTGTTATCATTCTAAAAGTGTGCAGTCACAATGACGATGGAACTGTAGTCACCAATGGCAATAAAGCAGGCTGCAAAGAGACCGGCACCAGCATTCCAGATCTCCTTTGTCAAGAAATAGGTTGCCAAAGCTGTCAGACCACTGTAAAACAAATATCACTTAGATCAAGATACCTAAGCAACTTTATCAATCCAATCTAATCCAATACAGATATGTTATGCCTCACCAAAACTTAAACATTCGCGAATAAACATTTTAATTTAAACACATGAAATCCAAACTGCACATAAAAAACAAAATCACAAGGAAAACTGTGCAACAGAATTCAATCTTTTCGAATTGGCAGGAGAAACACGGGATTGAAAACAATTGGTACGACAAATTGATTACTGCAGATGCAAAATTCATACAAAACAGTCTAAAACAGTTCTTGATATTATTTAAACTGAAATTTAGAAATATCGATAGCTATTAACTGTAAGCACTACAAATAATTCCACAGAACTTCCTTTCAATTCATTCAGACTTCCTAATTCCTATAGCACAAACCAGGAAATCAGATTCAGATATTTTATAACAAGAAAACATTTCCAGATTATCATCCATTGGGCCTAAACAGATCAGTAAAAATACCATGTTCCAGTGCCTTAGAACCAAGAACAGTGGAAGCTGACCTATGCCCACTGAACTTCGGGTTACACACGGCCTGGAGACGAGCCCAGAATAGAGATGCCTGGTTGTGCACTGTGGAAACAGCAACGCTCTAAAGAGCAGCACACCACACGTGATGAATGCCTCTGAGAGAACTTTGATGGCACTCTATAAATGTCTAGATACAACCATGCACAAATATGTATTTATATATTATTTAGCATATGTACTGACCTAAATATCGGTGCCAAGAACACGCAAATGTCCCGGATATGTATTGGAATGTGTAGAGCATGTACTATCCAATGGATACTTCCAGACGTGATCATCAAACCAGGATAGACCTGATCAAAAGCAACAAATAATACAACACCCATCTCAACTGCTCTGAGTATGTGACACCCCAGGTTGTAACGGCCTTTAAAATAAATCCTACACTCTGTCCACTTCAAATAGCCAGAATATGATGAAGGTGAAACCTGGTGAGAATGAGAATGGAAATACAATAAAACAAAGCTTCCATGTCCCATGGAAGAAAATAGGTGAGGCGTTCATTTCTTGCTCTCATTTCTCATTCATTTCAGCCCATAAGCCAGCAATGGACGAATCCCAAAGCCCTGGACAAGGGGCCAGCGCATTGCAGGATTTGCCATTTACTCTCCACCTTATGCTATTGCCTGGTGACAGAGACAACTGTGCACAGACAACTTGTCCAGGATCATTACATGACCAATGTAACACACCAAGAAAGATAATAACGAAGACAACAAGGCTGCATATAAGAAAAATGTGAACTGGTCGAAGGCTCTTAGTTAAATGAGCCAAAACTCCTTCAAATAATAAAAGCAAAGATAAATCATGACTATAGCCAAAGGTTCAAAACACAGAAAAACACATCTTGATAAAGAATTAACTGATGCAAACAAAATGCCAACTAGCAATCTTGGCTTCAGCAAAACAACAACTACGAGCTGACATTTTTACAAGAGGCACTACATAAACCTTCAGATTAGATCAAAAAAGCCTGAACATAGAAATTACTAACACATGAAACATTGTAAACAAGCAGATACTGAGCTATGGCCCCTAAAGGGGTGAAGGGTGTGATGTGTCAGTGTCCTGACATGCCAATGTCATGTAGTAAGGTCAACAAAATAATTTACGTGCAAATTCATTTTACTTACAGTCCCGCCAACAATTCTACCCAGCGGATACCAAGCTCTTTCATCAAACCAGTTCAGGAAATTGTAGAATCCATGATTTACCATGTAGTGGGTGGATCGATAGTTAAACCTAAAGCAAGATTTAAAGATCACAAAATTTTAATATTCAGGTCAAAACTGGCTTTCAAATCCTTTAAATTATATTCCATTCTTCCAAAGGATGGACCAACAGTACCTGCAATAATTGATCCTGAACCGAAAATATGGAAAATATTTGCAAGATGATGACCAAGATATAATAAAGAAATTGTTTTTATGAACATTTCTGGATTTTGCATTTTATGACTGAACACATTAGGTCGCATGCATCATGCATGAGTTCTTTTACAATCAGCTAACTCCACGACAGATACTGTTTTTGATGAATTTGGCCATTATCATTTCATATGAAAGCAAACACTTAAAATCTTTATGTAGACATAAAGAATGTAGACATTAGGAATCTAGACATTAGGAATCTAGACATTTTAGATATAATTTTTTCGTCTTTTATTTGTCAATGATATTCTGCCAAGAAAAAGTTGGTCCGTATAAGTGTTTACATCAAAGTTGATAAAAATATGAAAAATTTTTAAAAATAAAAATCACAATTATAAATTTAAAAATACATATAAAATTTCACGAACAGAACAAAATGCAGCCATTGGTAAAGCGAACTTTTACAACGTGTGAAAAGCTAAAAAACTAACTATTTTTTTCCAAAAATGGGCTTTTGTTTAACCTAAAGTCATCATCAGTGATGACATCCGCCCTCACAGCGTTCCTTGCTGTCACTGTCTTTGAGTTCCAAAACCCTCGCATTGTCAAAAGCATTTGTTTTAACAGCTTTCACAACATAGGTTGAACAAAATGTGTATTTTTTACAAGTCTGATGAACAAAAACAGATTTTATTACAGAGAAATGGCTGATGAACAAGACAGAGGATGTAACTATTTAAGTTTTAAATGGCTGGAAGTAAATGTTGCCCACAAATATTGTCCAAAACTTTAAGAAACCACTGGAAAAACCCACTCGAGATTTTTCCTGCAAGTACAACGTTTTTGCTAGCTAACAGATATAAACAGAATTATAAATATAGTTATTCAATTGCAAGAGGAAGATCATTTCGAGAATATTTCGTCATGCGGTCATTATCAACCCTATTCGCTTCGATACACAGTTAACAAAAAATGCCTAGCACATGGAATTTAGATCTGAATACTGCCAACATGTCTCAGGAAATTGACATGAGGTTGTTTTACTTTCAGTGCCTCTCCATCTGTGCCCAGCACCTCAATGCCATTGCTTCAAGAGGCATCCTTCCCAAACGATCCTAAACACTGGAAGATTTTGCAATCCAGGGTATAAATATTGAGCAAAAACCTAAATCTGTTAAAGAAATGCATTAGGTAAAAGATCTGAACGCATTTAATGTAAGGAAAAAACCTGGTTGCGTTTGTGAAATAATGTCGCTTTCCGTGTACTGTTCGTCCCAATTCAACGCCGATACACACGTGTAGGGCCTGCAATACTTCCTCAACGCCATATCTGCTTTCAGTGCCCTTTGCTCGTTTCAACAGTTCTGGCATTGGTTCAGTCTTTAAAATAACTCGTTCTAGTGGAACAGATCCTACGCGATATTCACACCGCGCTATAGAAATTCTTATGTTGCGAAGCATATGCAGTTTATGGTACTGACCATGGATCAAATTCATGGATAATACTTTCAAACCGAATAACGGCAAAAAGACGAGAGCTAAACCCCGCCAACCAAGCAAGCGTCAATACGAAGAAGACGATGAGACTTCGCCATCCTCCTCGATTGGACAGAGCAGACCTAATGTCTGCTCTAGTGCTCTGGACATCAGCCATCTTTTCGGTAACACAAACAGCAACTCTAAAGCAGCATGGAATATATATAAAATTCCACTACTGATGACGTAATAGATATAGCTGTTCATGTCACAACGTGATTGGACATATTCCATTTAAATGTTGTAGAATCTTGCGTCCAAAAATTGAGCTTTTTATTGTTGTATTTTGAGAATAATCGTTTTTTTCAATGTAATCAACAATTGCTTCACTGCTTGATTAATTGTCTTGTGTAATTTTGTACCGTGCAGCACGAAGAAACTAAAATTGCGTCATTAGCGGGCACGTGTGAAGGAGAATATGTAGTCTGTTTGGAAGTCATCCAATAACAGAGCGCCATTTGGGCGGAAGCGGAAGACGCTACTGCAGTCAGAGGTCGCGCTTGTTCTTCCTTGATACTTACAAAGAATTGGCTGTATGTAGATCAATGGCTTCAAACTGATCAATCTAATAACTTCTATGGCGTCCGTAAATGACGCATTAAGTCATCGATATATTATCTCTGTGGTGCAGAAGAGGTGAGTGTAAGCTTCAAACTAACTTAATTTCAAGTTTTTATATAATTCTTTTAAAATTTAATTTACTGTAATTCAATCTAATTTAAAATAAACCTTATATAATTACTCCGGTGGGCAAAATGATAAACAGTAATTATTTTACTCTCAGGAGAATTTCTAAGTCCTGGGGATCATATATTCCTTGGGTAAAAATAGTAACTTCTGTGGCACCAGTCTATCATGCACAAGGCATGAACCGATTTATTAGGCCTACCAGAATCAACCAGAAAATAAAATAAGTTTCCAATTATTGAATAATGCGCTTAGTTTAAAGTAGCGCTTTAGAAATTACGAATTCCTATGCAATAGGTTATTGCGGGGAGGGAGGAAGGAAGGCAACATTCTGGCAGTCCACCATGCATGTTTCTGGTCTGAGGGGCGTCGGCATATAATCAAGAGGGGCTCGGGGGGCGAACTGGCCTCCACACCTAATGCTAAATCAACCACTGGCGAGACAGTCTATATTCAGACGAGCAGCGGTGGCGAAGACTCTTACCCGATTAATTCGCTAAAAATGAGCAAGGTAGAGGCCATAGGTTCGCTACAGAAAAATGTGTACATTTATAAGCGCGCTGAAATGTTACACGTAGGTCTTAAGTCAAGCTCAAAATGATAGTTTGTTGAGTTAATTAGGAGAGAGTTCTAGAGAATTGGGCAGGTAGGTGAATTTAAGGCTTGTCTACCGACACTGTATAGCAGTTCTTACGCTTGGACGATATGGAAGAATCAGAGCATGCATAAGCCTTACGCGTTATTTTCTAACCGAACTTTACAAGCTATTCTATCCTGCTTCCGCTCCTTCATGATCCCGTGACCATCAACGATTTTCACCCGCAGCACCGTGTTGCCTCCCCAACCTGAACCTCATTCCCCTCGGATTCCAACATGGCACCCAAAACAACCTGGCGCTTGCGGACTTGATTTGATATAACGCCGGTTTCCCTGACGCCACTTTTGTGTGGCGCTGAGAAATTTTTGTGATTTACATTTACAGTAACTTGTCTGCCGATGTTCTCTTTTAATTACATCGGATTATATGAAGGACGTACTCTACTGGCTCCACGTCGACTAGAGAATAAAGTTCAAGATTCTTTTCATGGGACGAGCCGCGTTGGTCGGCTCCGCCTCGGCATACAGTGGCGTACCGGCTCCAAGGCTATAAATTTAGGTTATATGAATAATTATATAATATAATTTAATAAATATAGGAATCACATCGTAGCTTGATAATTAAGTTGTTTAATTAACTTTAGTTCGTTTCTTATATTTTAACGATTTATGGTTTAGTTGCTTTTAAAGTAGGCCTAAATAAGCCCGTATTTATGTCAACTCCCCTTCTCCGCTGTCCAATAGGCCTATTTGCCGACACACGATCAAAGCAGCGCCGGCAGTAGTTTAAGACCAACAGCCTAAGTTATGGCGTCCTTAAGGTAATCCGACTCTCGTAATTAATTGTTTCAATACACGTGTAAAACAACGTTTCGCACAATAATAGCGAAGTGGTGCAGAAGAGTGAAATAGTGTCGTCTGTGCGACATAATTAGATACAGACAGCGAAATAAGTTGAATAAGGGCTGTTGCGCATTGCGATGCTTTAGACGTGGAGCGTGCGTTTCAGATGAAGACGAGTGAAGGCAAATTTAGCTTCTTTTGGTTAGCGATATTCTGTGCGCCTAGGGTGGAAATACAGAGTGACGCGTCATAAGATTCCACTGTTCCCGGAACTAAGAGAACGACTGGTGTGTCATATTAACGGCGTTAGTTGCAGTTACGAGATGTAGATTGGCAGTGACGAAAGAGCCCGTAGTTAAGAAGGCACACGAAAGGGACCGACTCGTGCAGATTAAGGAACGAACCTTGTTCTGAGAAAAGGCCATCTCAGGCCATTGCCCATTAGGCGACCGCGAAGAAGCAGAGTCCGATCCAGAGACAGAGCGTTGCAGTGTTGACTCCCTTAAGGAAACGGCCAATCCTTAACCTTCCTTTGAGAGAACGGGCAATACGTTCAGAGATGGCACAGAACGGCCATTTTAAGATGAGAGTAGAAGGAGCATTGAGCGAGGAACTGGGCTGGATTCACCCCACACCGTGAAGTTACGTGGCTTGTGTCCAGTCTGATAACACCACAATACATCAGAGAGCTATGTGTTCCAGTCTTGAAAGTTAACTGGGTCTGCGATTGTTGCGCTCTGCTGCTGTGGAGATACGCAGGTGCCGCTCCTATACATCAACTCGAGTCCATCGCGCCTTGTTCTGTCTGAAATCTTTCTTTTGGAATCGTCTCCCTCTGCATATACATTCTGTTGCATTTGAAACAGTTCAGCAAACATTTCCAAATTGTTTTAAAGCTCGCAGTTAATTAGATGGTCATGCTTGCAGCGCTTTTGTAAGATACACTTGATTAAGATACACTATATTAAGTATCTTGATATATTCATATACACACGCGCGCATACGTGTGTGTAGATGTGTGTACCTGCTCATGTGTGTGCCCGAATAGCCACATTTTTGCCTATATACTCCAGTATGACGACGGGCAAATTATAGGCGCTGATATGAGTGCAGATAAATAAGCGTAAATGAATGCAGATATATTCATGAATATCTGCGTTTACTGAGGGACGAATATTTCCCTTAGACCTGCGCATGGGAGCCGTCAGTTGCCTCGTGTATTTATGTGACCTTAATGTCTGTGTGTGCCTTGTGTAATGTCAACCATGTGCGCATAACACCCGATCCTTTTAAGACCACATAGGCCTGTATATCTAATCACACATTTATTTGCACCTTAATATATACGCACATATATATAATACGTGCCTACGGTTTGTATCCATGGATTCCAAACATGTAACCGCATGCATCGTAATGGAAGGTCCTGTATATATGGGTGCTCATTAATTAAGTAAGGTAAAGTAACGCGTCTATATAATCTAATGCATTATGGTCTAACTTCTAAACGACTCCCTTAATAAGTTATTTGTGGGATGTTATCAAATGCACTCTGCAGTCAACTGTGTGTCAAAGCTAAAGGTAAGACACGCCGTAAGTATGATCAATTTGGATAGCCTTGTTTACTTTCCTTTCTGTCTGTCCTTAATGTATGTTCGTACTTACTTACGTATGTATGCATGTATGTATGTATGCTTGTATGTATATATCCACGTATGTATGTAATACTATGTATGTATGTTAGAAATTTATAGCAGGTCTGTTCTGTAGGCCTATACGAGCATTTTCAGTGGTCGATTTTTTGTGCAGTGATAAAAGCCAAATAATTATACAGTTATGAAAACAATAATTCTACGCATGTCTTGTCCAATACTTGATAATTTGTAGGAAGTTTTCACTAAATTATTTTACATTTGCAGGTGTTGTAGGCCTACAATGACAGAATTTTCTTAGGAAAGCCCTATTCAAGGTGTTGCACTGAGGACCTGTAATTGTTAGTTCTTCTGCGGAAATATCTAGACCTATGAAATGTCGGGAAACGGGGGTGTATCAGCGCTCAGTTTGGACGTCGCGATGAACCGTCAGCGGCACAACCTCGTGGCCAAGGTCGTCGATGGAGACGAGCTGCGTCGAGCCTGCGAGAAGGTTCTCGAAGCTACACGCCTCGACGACACGAAGAAGCTGAGACGCTACTTGAACCGCTTCGCCCAGGACGTCGTGCGCGTCTGCACGATGCCCGGAAGCGAAGGTTACTCGGCCGTGACCTCGGCCGCTGACCTCGCTCACGTGGCCGTCCTTCGCCTGCTTGCAGAGGCCAAGATTCCGCTGCACTGGAACGACGAGCACGGCTGGACGGCACTGCACCTCGGAGCCCTGCGGGGAAGCGAAGCGGTCGTCGGGTTCCTCATCGACTGCAAGGTCAACCTTGACTACAAGAACCGCGAAGGGTGGACTGCGCTGCACGTGGCCGTGCGCAAGGGTCACGAGGTCATCGTACAAATGCTGATCAACGCCAAGGCGAACGCCAACGCCCCCGGGCCGGAGGGTTGGTCAGCCCTGCACCTGGCAGCAGCCGCCGGCCGAAGGGACATCGTGGACGTGATCCTGAAGGGTCGAGCCGGCTGGCATCGGGCCAACCCCCTCGTTCAGAACAGCCACGGGGCGACGCCGATGTACGTGGCCTGTCAGAACGGGCACTGGGCCGTGGCAACAGCGTTCTTGGGCACGATGGAGGCGATCACCATCCGTCAGCGGCACGGCTGGGGTCCCATCCATGTGGCCGCTGCCAACGGCCACCGACAAGTCCTGACCGTCCTTTTGGACAACTCAGCCTACATCGACTTCCAGACGCGCAACGGAGAGACGGCTCTCTACCTTGCCTCGCAAAACGGTCATTCGGATGTGGTCAAGCTCCTGCTGGACAGGTCAGCGAACGTCGACCTGGCAACACGCGACGACTGGACTCCGATGATGGTCGCTTCCAACCGCGGACAGACGGCGGTGGTAAAGGCTCTGCTGGACTCGGGTCGAGTAGACATCAGCTTCCAGAATCCAGACGGAGACACGGCACTCCATCTAGCGGCTGCTGGGAATTGGAGGGACACAGTGGCTCTGCTGGTGCAGCGAAGTGCAGCCGTAGATAGGAAGAACAGCCAGAGACAGAGTGCCATCTTCGCTCCGGCCAGAAAGGACTTCCGGGACGTCGTGGAAACACTGATCGAAGCGGGCGCCAACCTTAACCTTCAGGACGTGAACGGAATGACCTGTGCCCACGTGACTGTGATGCAGAACAGAGACCGCGTCCTTCAGCTGCTTGTCAACCAGAAGGTCCAGCTGGACCTAGTGGACGCCGCTGGACGTACCCCGGTCCACGTGGCGGCGCTGCACGGGTCACGTGAGTGTCTTGTCATCCTCAAAGTGGCTGGATGTGACGTCAAACAACAGACTTCCGCTGGATTCACACCACTTTACCTTGCCGCTCAGAACGGACACAAAAAGGTAATTCAGAATCGAATGATAGTAATGCTAAAGAAGGTATTTCTACTGAAAGTACTTCTAAGAATTATACTTAGAAGTAATTAGTTGGGCAAACGTATGGCAGGCAGGCAGGCAGGCATGCATGCATGAAGGCAGGCAGGCAGGCAGGCAGGCAGGCAGGCAGGGAGGCAGGCAGGCAGGCAGGCAGGCATGCAGGCAGACAGGCAGGCAGGCTCCGTTCGTCTTGTGGATTATGTGACTCTCTATTACCTCGTTGGTATGTCTATAAAAGTTTGCTCTTAGTATTCCGTCCGTTCAGAGTATACAACCTGAAAGATCACATCATTAAAGCCTCAAGTACTTCAAGTGCTTTTGCCTTGTTTTATCTGAACCCCTGCCTCACACCAACCCCGGTGGTCTCGCCCCTTCTACAAGTAATGTATTACAATTAATGTATTACAAGTAATGCATTACAAGTAGTGCACTACATAACGAGTTAACTGCTATCCCTGATACCTCCATTGGGTTCTAGGTGTGTGCAAGACATTTCCGGTTATCTGAGCATGATTCTTTACTTGCATATTAACTTGTTGTCCTTAACGAACTCTAAAATAATTTTTCCTAGTGAAGACGACTTCGAGGGGTACCAAAAAGGCGCTATAAAATACACAATTAAATTTCATTCTATAAAAAATTATAAAATTACATTACAATAAATTCCATTCCATTACATTACGCTGTGTATATGCATAGGTAGTGGAGCTGCTTCTGCAGTACGACGTAAATTATGATTTACCGGAAGTGCACCAGTGGCGCCCTCTGCACGTCGCCAGCCAAGGGGGTCACGTGGACATCGTCAACATGCTCATCGAGGCCGGAAGCAGAGTCAACGCGGTCGCCGAAGAAAACATGACCAGTCTCTTCTTGGCCGCCTACAGCGGACACAAGGCAGTGGCTGAGAGATTGCTGACCTCTGGCGCCGAGGTCAACGCGCAGACGACAGACGGATGGACCGCGCTCCACGCATGCGCTCAGAGGGGTAACGTCGAACTCGCGACGATCATACTTGCCTCGGGATTCGATAAACGCCTCGCCTGCAAGAACGGAGACACGGCTCTACATTCGGCCGCCAGGTTCGGCCATGCCAAAGTCGTTGAGCTGTTCATCCTGCACCATTTCGAAATAAACGCCGTCGACTCGGCCGGACACACGGCGCTCCGCATTGGGTCACGTTTCAATCACCCTGACGTCACGCGTCTGCTGATTGCCGCCGGCGCGAAAGCGGACGCTAAAGACCCGGATGGGGACGGAAATCTGCACGTGGCCGCAAGGCATGCTGGTCGGGAAGTTGTCCGGCTGCTTCTCGAAAGCGGATTGGCTGTCGATGAAGTAAGCAGAGGCGGTTGGACTGCGCTGCTGTGCGCTGCGGACGAAAGAAACCACGAGGTTATGTCCGTCCTGCTAGAAGCCGGGGCTAACGTAGAAGCCATTGAGCCATCTGGCGACAATGCCTTGCTGCTGGCCACGAGACACAACTGTCTGGAGGCGGTCAAGGTACTGGTCAAACACAAGGCCAATCTGAATATGCTTGACGCCAGAGGGAACACGGCTTTAAGGATTGCTCTGGTCAGTCAGTTCGAAGAAGTTTCCGATTTCCTGTTGAAAAATGGCGCCGACACTGACCTTTAACGGACAACTGGAAAGAAGGCTCGAACACTGCAACTCACTTCTCACTGGTATCACTAAAACAGATTTGTACAAACTACAAATTGTTCAAAGTTCTCTGACCGGAGTCATAATTTTAAAAAACCCTTAGTAACAGCATATTACACCAACAGGCCTATTGCATTCATGACACTAGCTGCCAATTGAGAAAAGATCTGTCTGATAGTTAACAAAGTAGTACATTTAAATTAGCCGATGAATCTCTGTTCGATGCTCACCCCTCACATACCAGCAAATACGGCACAAGGTCAACTGATGTTCGACTCTCGTTGTGTCTCGCACCCGAATGGTATTAGGCCCTTTGGGTCGATGGGTCAGCGCTGGTCCGAGGTTTTGGAAATCATTGCCCAGTTTCCCGTTTTCTGTCAGTTCTTTAATGTCATTCAGGCCTCAGCTCAACAAGACTCGTCTGTTTCAACTTGCCTATCCACCATACACTGAATACTACAGTTTCCCTGATAAATCAGATTGTCTAACTGGATTCTCCAAAGGATAACGATTCTTGACTGCAGTTTCAGTTGAAGCGATCGTGGATCCTATGCCCTGTGCCTTGTGACAACAGCGTCACAGAAGTCATTCGATTTGATTAGAACTGTTAAATGCACGATAAACGTGAATGAAGAATTTCTTCAAATAGCCTTCATACTTATCCTACAGCGTGGAGTTTTAAAACAGAGTTTTAACGGTAGGCCTACTTCCTCACCTACAGCGGAGGACTACCGTAAAAACATTTGTTTGTAGCAGTCTTTAAGCGCGTTCCGGGAGATCAGCTTATTCCCTAGCGTTAAGTTAAGGCGTGTAGGTGAATCTCCACGGAGATGTTGTATGGCAAGCACGTCGTAGTATGTTCAAACAATCAATAGCAAAAAAGCCTATTTGTCAGCTTAGAACATAATGGTCCATTAGCTTAACGATGACACAGAAGAAGATTTCTGAAACACTTTAAAGCCGCCGTTATTCTAAAAGTGGCTTCAAAGTGTTTCGGCAAAACTGCGGACTGAATAAGAAACACTGCAATGTCACTTAAAGTTATCTTCTGTTAACGTCAGGGTCTTAGTGAGAGCTTAATTATAAGCTCCTACACAAGTCTATAATTCTTGCGTTAAACAAATGTTCCTTAAGCATCCTGGGGGCCAGCAGTTCAACGATGCCGCGGCATTCACTTGAATTACTCGCCAAGTGTCGTTATCACAGCAGTAGCAATTGTGCGTGTTTATCACCATCGTCATGCTCTTCATCAGTGTCTGCAGCCACTCGTTGACCTTCATCTAAGGCAGTTTCAAACACCGACACTGCGACCAACATTAATTTTGCAGACGTAAAAACCACCTAAGACGCGTCGTTTTCGGCACTTCCACGGATACCCGATTTGTATGAACGGTCTCTGTCCGATCGTTGCTGGTTTAAAACCCACTTTCATGTATTACTTTCTTTCCACAGTTCATGTACATATACATGCGTACATACATACATATATAGTTCTTTCCACGCTTCCTTCTCGCTCTTAGTAAGTTCTCAGGAATCCCAGCATTCAACTGATTTCCATTGTTGAATTCTTCTTTGTTGGTTGGGAGATCCTATGTGTCCGAGTGCCCTTCTGTTAATTAGTTGTATACATTATTTGTATCGTTTACTCTGGTAGATTGGTGGTTCTGGGTGTTTTATTGGTGTTATAAGGCTATCTAACTTTATGCCGAATTAAGAGAGTGTTATAATATTCACTCCAGTTCTGGAGTTCGATCTCGAGTTCTCAACTGGGTTTCTATGTTCGAATGGTTTTATCGGTTGACCGTTACTGGTTTCAGTTTCTGGTTTCTTAAAGAGGTGTCATGGGTACAGCAGCCTTGAAGGCTTTCGCGGTAGTTAGTTTCTCTTGAGTGAATTTCGGTTTTTGTTAATATTATGTTTTTTGTTCTAGGATCATGCCGACTTGTGTGTTAAACTGTAGAAAATCTTCGTTAGCTTTATTCACAAGGTTCTTTGGAATTAATGACTTTTCTTCTTTAAATTTCTTCTTGTGGTTTCTGGTTTTCGATTTGTAAACATATATCATTTCTGACGGCTTTTATAGAGTATAGTGGTAAGTGTGGTTCCATGGTATTAGTAATGTTTCATACTTTTGAGTTGTCGTGAAGCACCTACTCCAACCTTCACCCTCTGCAGGCGGTACATAATGTTCTCCATTGCCTTTGGGTGTTCTGGGTTTTACTCCTTTTCGGGTTTTCTATCAAAGGCGTCCATGTTGTCATGATTAAGAGGTCTGTTGGGTCTCCAGAGAGCCTGTACACAGACCAGGGTTGTTGATTTAGACGTATAGTTTAGGTTACACGTCCAGGATGTGGTTTTGGGTTAAGGGTCAGTCTGCCTTACATTTCGTAGTATCAGGTCATCGATATTCATTGTAACTGTAATAAGAAATTTGTATAGCGCCGCTTCAAAGTAGCCTCACCACAGCGCTACCGGCCCATCGTATCAGAACTGAGGAATAATGCGCTCTTCAAGCGCTTGCGGAAGAGGAAGGTGAGAGGGACAGAAACTCCCATCGAAGGTCGGCAGGTTAGTCATTCCAGGAAGCAAGGCCAGCAATAGCGGCATCAGTGAAGTTTTCAATCGTTTACTTAATTAAAATCTGACAACAATTGAAATAGTAGAAATGATATTTCGATTCGGAGACAGCTGTGGCACTTTTGTCGACTAATTGCCTCACCAGCAGCCGTGTCTCAGTATATAGTTGTTTTATGTACAGTGCAGATCACAGCAGTTCAAACTAGTCCAAACCAGTGGCGTAGCTAGATGGTGTGGTGTGGTGTGGCTCCCTGGGCGCCACCGTCCGCGGGGAGGCAAGGAGGGCAGCAAATGAAAATTTTAAAGACATACACCCTTAGAGGAAGTTCAGCGACGCGATGGCATAGTCATAAAGTGTAGAATATTTGTAAGCTGTAAATGTCCAATTTTAGTACTTTTGTTCATCGCTTGTCTTTATTTTAAAAAAGACAGAAACTAACGCGGAGCTCAGTTTAGGAAACTGAGAATAAAATGGCTGGTGGTCCATCCGTTTCGGTGATTGTTCTGGAAGACGGCAGCTAGAAACATTTTGTTTTGAGTTTTTGATGTCATAATATTGTCATCGATTAATGTTCAACACATGGTCTTATTCGAAATTGCTCTTTTTCGTTAAAATTCATTATTTCTTAATGGGGCATTGCCATCACTCGCCCCAGGGGCCAAAATATCTAGTTCTGCTACTGGTCCAAGCAACAACACATTATTAAGGTCGACGTCAACGGCCCTGGGGGCAATAAGATTTCGCCACACAATGGATTCTGCTAGAGACAACAGCTTAGGTTACAATGTATACGAGGTATAAAATTATGTTTCTGTATTAACGCCAATCATTTTTGAACTGACGACGTCGTTAAATGAACATAAAATTTCTAAAGCGCTACTTAAAATCTAAGGTCTATCATAAAATCTAAGCGCAGGACATCAGCTTATTCACGAGCGCTGCGTCAAGTCCGTGGGTTGCCCAACATGCCATGTCAAGAACCAAATCCAGTTGCCAGGAGACCAGAGAGAGGAGGGTGAGGAGGCTAAGGTGGGTTGTGTTTAAGCTGAGAGAAATGGGGAGACAGATCAGGGTGGGATTTCTAGGAAAGGTGAGACGGAAAGCAAAAGGGATTTTATATATGTAACAGGGAGAACAGATGAGGCTGGGAAGGGGTGAATGGAGGAGATTGAAGAGGGGAGATGGGGAAGGGAAGGGGAGATTAAGGTTGTGGGAGGGGTGAGGAGATCGAAAGGGAGAAACAAAGCAGCTGGATTGAAGGGACAGTTTGCTGATCTAGCGCGCAGATGCTTTGCGCGGTATGGCTGGTACTACAGAAACATGTAGCACATTCCTTCTCACAGTGATCTTATGTCTGCCAATTCCGTGCTTGTCCAGGCATGAGATAAGCCTGCAATAGATAACGTGACCGTGCTGTCGTAAACTGCTACTACGCCATTTTGAACAAAAAGCCCAAAAGTGATTTATCGTAGTTTAATAAGTTGCTTTGCTTATATTATAAGCTCGCACATGTCTTAACGCAATGAGTTTTACCATTAGGCCTTTACCTATTCGTGTCTCAACCTAATTCGTTTATCAAAAGTATCACGTGAGCAATCGAACGCACTGGCGTTTATCGAGCATTGCGTTTTACACCAGAGCCTGCCTGGGCAGCCCGGGCAGATCAAACGATAAGGGGGTCTACGTATAATGTGTTTTAAAAATGGCTGAGCAACCATATAATACAACAGCTGCATAAGGGCTTATGTATCATGGTAGGCATCTTGCTATCATGTGTGCGTTTGTGGTGCACTTTTTGTCATGGGGAAGATCATTTCGCAAAAGCGAAATGCACGCATGGGAAAATATCACGAGGTAATGGAAATGCGTATATTTTCAATGGGATATAGGGCGATTTCATAAATGTCGGGATGGGGATGTCGATCTGCAATGGTGCCAAATAGTCACAGTGGAGGTGGTAATTTCCACTTCCAAGCCCATGCCAAATAGTCATAGTGGAGTGGTAATTTCCACCTCCAAGCCCATGCCAAATAGTCATAGTGCTGAGGTGGTAATTTCCAACTCCAAGCCCATGCCAAATAGTCACAGCTGAGGTGGTAATTTCCACCTCCAAGCCCATTCATATAAAAATTATGGTCGAGCCTCGAAGAACTCTGCACGTTTGGTAGATCGACGTATATTTGTGTAGCTGCGCTGTTCAAATTGTTAACGCCTTAATCCAATTTATGGTCCCCGTGCACGGACAATAGAAGTCATTTAGATTAGATTAGATTATGCCTTGTGCATTATGATAATAGCGATATACAAGTCATTATATTATATTAGAACAAATTAGACGGAGGCGGCTCTAGGTTTTCTAAACGGGGCCACAGAAGAAGAGTGACCAGAGGGGTGGGACCAGCTAATCGAGCGGACTGCTTTACAAAACTAACTGCTAGGTATCATCATTTGGCGGGCCACCGGGGCAGGCACTCAGATGGGGCATTGGCCTCCTTGCCCCTGGAAAGCCACTACCGAGATCAGATTAGATTATGAAGTTCTACAGCCATTTCGTTGTGATTAAGCTTAATCGAATCTGCAGAGTTCTCCGTCAAAGCCGTGGGCGCCGGCACAATACGCGCAAGAAGAGGCACTTGCCCCTCCTGGAATTCACAACTGAACATTCTGCCTCACATCAGGTCAATATGATATGTACTAGATGTCCTGTGCTGCCCCCTCCTGCACACGTTTCTGTAGGCGCTGATGGCTGAAGCTTAAAGACAAAGCGCTTTTATCCGAACGCGGCGTAACAACTGAAAAGCACCTTGTTGGCCTGTGCTAGACTGTTAGGCCTATGTTGCGCGTACAGACCCAAGCACTAGGCCTATACGACCCACTCTACGCATTATGACACACCCTGTAACCTTTGAGCAAGAGTTCTGGGCTAGGGCGGATCCAGGAGCGCAAGCCTATATGACAGTGTGGGAGCAGAGCCTCCGGTGGGGTCAAGGGGCAACACCACGGGTCAGGATCAGAGGCGAAACCCTCCTGAAGCTCAGATCTTTTTACAAAATACGTCATTTTTGTCTAGTGTCTTGCATTATTTTTATGGTTTTGCATTGTATTCTAGTCCATAGTATGCAGCTTCTTATACAATTTGCTGCACATATTAATAAAAGCTGACAAAATTATTTTATACTCAGCTACAACAGTGACACTTATTTAGACTCGCCGAGATAAAACCTGCAGGAGAATCGAGGTTGCCTATAACCAAATTGAATTTTTAAAATATAAAATAACACAATTGTCTACTATAGGAGCCTATCTATAGAGGTGCGTGTAGGTCTGTCATATGCACGTGGGTGTCCTACTCCTAACGTGTGCTGCTAGCATATGTTTTAGTTCTTATACTCCTCCGCTTCTGGTTGATCCGTCCACCCTGTCCGATCTGTTCCTTCCAACTGCTCCCAAGTGCGCATTCTCCAGACTATTCTAGCTAGAATCCTTTCGGCCTCTGAGCGAACTGCTCTAGGCCGCTAAGCGTCTCTCACTAGCCCAGGTTTGGACCCCATGACCATATTTGGTTCTAACATGGCCATATTTGGTTAACCGGATCACTATCCAGTATACCCCTACTCCATGAATGACATGCAGAGTGCTAGGTGCTAAAAATAGCCCTCTGCGCTCCAGCGCATTTTCTCCCCTTGCTAGGCTGGATACGATACTGACTCATTTTAGAGATAGCAGTTAATACTAAGTCCCTTTGCCAATATGCTCTGAATCATACAATTCATATAGCGCACTTTCTAGCTCGGTGATATTTGCACTAGTGAAAATATAATTGATATATATATATATCATCCTTACAGTGTTGTCCTTTTTAAAATGATTGGAACCGCAACAATCGTCATCTGGGATCATTTCCCTGCATTATTTTGAGGTTTCTGCGTTGTATTCTAGCCCTAATTTGGGTCTTCCATCCCAACGCAGCAGGCGACGAGGGAAGGGGGCCACGGTCCTGTGGCCCACCCTAGATCCGCCCTTGGTTCTGGGTTAACTGTTCGCAAGCTGTGCAAATACTGCGTTCCAAATAGTCGTGCACGAGCCGCGTAGGCTACACTGACTGACAGCAGCAGCCTTGACTGCAGGACCACTAGTCATGAGTTGCGTGCAGGGCTGCCTGTGGCCTTTGTAATAATACTAATTATGGGTTTATAGTACTGTAGGCCTACTTCAAGTGATCCGAGGTGATGCTCCTGTAGGATAATATAATCGACTTAGATTAGCAGTGGTTTAAAAGTACAATGGTTGCTTTGGAATTAAGGAGGCACTTGCCTCGAAGGTGATGGGATGACCCCCTAAGTTTGCACAGTTCGAGAATGCGATCTATGTTCTTGCGTGGTGATATAAAAAGCAGGCGTATACGAGGCTAATTTAGACCCCCTCGATTGTTTGGTCCTGTGATAAAGATTGACCAGTGGGTTGCGCAACTTGTCACAGTGGAGTAACAGCGCGTGTGCATGGGTCAGTGCGCGTGTAAAAATCGGCTTTGGACATAAGAGCGAGGTACCTCCGCCACTGTCGTTTTTCGGGTAGTGCCAGTCCCAAGCCTGGATAAAGGAGGAGAGCGACGTCAACGGCCTTTAATGCCATAAGATGTCGTTAAACATTGGATTTACTACTAAGATCGAGGTTCTGTTCCACTGTGGTAAGGATCGCGTAAAGCAAGGTTATCTGACATTCTTCCCAGTCATGCGAAATACTATAGATACCATTGTTCATCGTTAAGTCAGGGTGCGATCTGTGGTTGGCAGCAGTGTGTGTGGGGGGGGAAGGCCTGTGCTGGAGCAAAATGCATGGGAAAATGTATCCTCGTTCAGAAATAGTCTGTACCAGCGTGGGAGTGGGAGGGTGTTTTCTCTTCACCCTACAGATCGCAGCGAGACAGTGGACTGACAGCAAATAGGTATCTTGGCATACTGGTGTATTTGCTTGTGAAGTTTATCAGAACTTTAGCTGCAGCAAGTTAACAAGTTTGTAATTTCTGTTGCAGCAGCTGTGGCTTCGAAGGAACATTTGAACCATGTCGGAACTGAATGAAAAAGGAGCAAGCAAGGCAGGAAAATTGGTTGACGAAGAGATATTGGAAGTGCCTGGTGCTCTGTTGAAGTCCAAGACTGGATTCTCTTTTGACATTGGTAAACTATAAGATTTCGTTTTTACACAACATGACATAAAACTTGATTAAGTCATGATGACATCTTCAAGTGAATATTCAGAGTATTCCACCAGAAACATCTCAAGCACATTTTCAGTTTATGTCAAGGGCTTTTACATCTGCAGGGGTAGCAGTGCTTCATCGAACTTCACAAAGGGAGCTACACAAATATCCAGATACCTACTTACCTGTGTACATGCATGCAGTGCATACATAAAAGTTAGGTATACAATGTTACCAATATTAATGTTATATACATATGCCTTGCTTTAATAATTTTCAAAGCATGCGCAAGGCTTTGTTTTATGTGTGCCAATTCTTTACATCAAGTCTGATAATAGCAATTAACGTAATAAGGTTCAGTTCTTTGTACTACAAAACTATATAATTCACTTTATGTGTGTTTCTGAGCCTCAAGGGTACTGCTGATAGAGTCATGTAATAAAGGAACTCATGTCTTGTCTCATCTTACAGTACATCACCTTACCATAATAACGTAACCATACCTTACCCTACCTTAACCATGCCTTACATTACCATATCTCCCACTACCCTATCTTACCTTACCTCCAATTACTATACCTTACATATATTATTACCTTACCTGACTTGACCTGAACTTACTCAACATTACCACCCCTTATCTTACTTTGCCTTACCTGTCTTATTGTACATATTTATGATACATTGGCAGGAGGATCATGCATCAAATTAGTGTATGCTTTGGGTGAGAAGGGACAGAATGAAGATTCCATTGTCATCCGGATGACAACCTTTGCAAGCGGTCAGCTGGAGGAAGCCATGACGTTTCTGAAGGAGCGCCTTGGTGGTGATGTTGGAAATGGTCAGACCATCTTTTCCACTGGCGTTGGTTGTCATATTCATGGAAACTTTATAAATTCATTCCTCAACGTTAGGTCAGTTGAAACTGTCTTGTCTTGTCTTGGCTTGTATTTAAATGTTCTGAAGCCGAGGGTTAGTTGTACCACAGGCAATTCTGTACCATTTGCTTCTGTTCCTCATTTTTTGTAATAACTGGTCAAACGATAATTCAGTCCATGACTTGATGTTGTCTATCCATGTCATCTTGGGTCTTCCTCGAGCTGAGCATCCAGAAGTTGTGTCTTTGTGATCTCTTTCTCTAAGCAGGACTGTATATAATGCAATCAATTCATTGACTTTCACCAGTGGGTCTGTGGTTTGGCCATGAGTGCTGAATGTGAAGTTGAGAATTTGTTGTTAAGACCTGCAATACGAACAGATAACAAAAGGTTGTCCAGCTGCTGTAAAAAGGCATTTTACACCCCAGGATCATGTGGGGCTGCAGTTTGCTTAATATTTAGCAACAAATTTTCAAATTGAAACCAAAGATTAAGAAATAGATAAGTCTCTTTAGATGCAGTGATGTCCAACAGGCACAGTTAGGAATTGTCTGGACACTAATGGTATGAATTACAAGATCTAAGACATCTGCTGTGTCAGATAACAGTGATATTAGCGAAACTTTGGCCATAACAGCGATTTGCCATTTTCTGTGCAGAGCAGCCTAATTTTAGGTAATGTGTGTTTCTTTTGATGGTCCCAATACGTGATCATGCCTGAGAAGACCCTCACAAGGTCGGAAAATATCAAAACTGAATTTGATAATGCATTGAATTGGGCTAGAATTGGTGAATAATAAGTTGAAAACTGCACTTTTCATCACAGATAATAAGAGTTATAATTTTTTTAAAGATGCAGGTCTCTTCACAGCAACATTTGAGAAATCACGAGTTAAAGTTTACCACAAATAAGAAACGAAATATCCATAAAATCTGGGTCAAACAACCATCCCCTTGCTGCCCTAATGGTCACACATGCTTGTCTATGCCAGATTATTTCTTCAGAAAGTAACTTCACACAGAAATTTCTCTATATTTTGAAACAAATGTGATGCTTATTTATTGTGAAGCCACGTACAGACACCAATTTCTGATACATGTACCTTCATGTGACCAAACAAACACTACATGAGCAATCAGTTTCGCAAAACAAAAAACTGACAATCATTTCTAATTGTAATCAGAAATTTGAATAATCTTGCTTCAAGAGAAATTAACCAGTGATTCTCTCAAAGCCAAGATAAAAGATGGTAAAGTTCATACGTTTCCTGTGTATAGACAGTGAAGTCTTCTTTTGGTTTTTTCTTTTGTGTTATTGTTTGCATTGTATGTGTGACAAGTGTAAAATAGTTTTTTTTTTGAGGACAAAAAGTTCATTAATGAGCAAACAATGCTCTGATAACTAGAAAAGTCACACGCAGGACCCAGCCGCCGGATTCCCATCTAGAGATTCCCAACATGTTACTGGTCTCAATATCAAAGAATTCCCACACATTATTTTAAACATGTTTCTAATTCTTTGAATAATTTTGTTTCCATTTACTTAGGTTGAAGAACGTGTCTGAGATGGATTGCTTTGTGAAGGCATTTCGTTTCCTTCTGTCCAATTACCCAGTCGACCGTATCACTCACAACCAGTCAAGTGTGGTAACAAAGTACCGTGACATGTTTTTGGAACAAATCCAAAGGATGCTTATTGCGCAGATGTCTTTTGATGCAGAGCAGGGTTCTGTAAATGGACAGATTGGAGCGGAAAACATGGACTTCACAAAGGTCCAGGGTGAGACGGGGAAAAGCGAAATAACTGGTGTTGCTGCAGAGAAGATTGGATCAGCTGATTCAGTGATGAGTAAGACTGAGGCAGAGACGTCATCAGTGTCGACAACAACAGCCAAGAAGCCAGCTGATGTGGAACCCGAAGCCAAAACAGAGCCCTATCCATGCATACTTGCAATGATGGGATCTGGAGGGGCGATTATCAAGGCAAATATACAAATACACACATTTATTCTAATCGTAAATCACACATTTATATTATTATTATTAACATTGTTAATTGTTAATTATTATTAATTAGCAACTTCTAGTGTCTAGTGTGGAAGTCATCAACCAGTGACACACCAAAACCAAGCCCTGGTTGGGTCAGTTCCCACAAAGTCCGTCCACTGAAACAGAGAGGCAACCTATAGTGGATAAGCCAACTGTAAAAGGTGAGTCGTAAGATGAGATCAAAATGATACGAGACTGAGCAGAATGAGCAGTTGCAGGAGGAAAGTTCCAAAATTTAGGTCCAGTAACCGAAATAGCCCATCCACAAAGAACAGTTCTAGTGTATGGTACAACTGGAGAAAGACAATCAGAAAACTTGGTTAAATAATGTCGAGTCTGGGAAATGAGGACTATGAGGAAACTATTCTTTGTAGGTGCTTGAGCAGAGTTAGCATATGTGACCATGCCTGAGAAATCCATCACAAAGTTGGAAAATTTAATTAGTGGGAAATGTGCTGTGAAGGCACTTCGGCATAAAATGAGTCCAAATGAGTTCTTTGTGCATTTATATTCTGTGATATGTTAGCTATCATTAGTCCTTGTGTAAAGTCATACACTCTGTCTCAGTATTTCACTTTCAATTTTATTATGATGCCCTGCAACAAAAACTTAAAACATCACCTTTATGCTCTAATTTGAAGTGTTTTCATGGTTATTTTGTTGATGGCAGCTTCAGAGGTGTATGAATATGCTCCAATTTACTATGCTTATGAACATTTACAGGCCCTAGGCAAAGTGATTTAGATCAGGTCATAGTTATTGTAAACTTTAACTCATGATTTCTTAAAAGTAGCTGCAAAGAGACCTACTTTTTTAAAATTGTAGCTTTTTTATTTGTGATAGAAACATGCGGTTTTCACCTAATTATTCAGCAATTCAAGCCCAATGCAGTGTTGCATAAATCCCCATTTTTTGATTTGAGAGCTTATGGCTGTGATCATAAAGAATCTGTCACAGTTTGATGTCTTGTGTGGTATAATAACGACACTGTAGAAGACTTAATAACTGACTGGTTTATTTGTTTTTGCAGGTGGAAGAAGATAAGTTTATGGTGCTCGATGGAATGCCAAGATGTGGTCGCATGTTCCTTGGATTGGGGGCCCTGCTGACTGGATGCCAGGTAACTCAACTGCATTTCAGAGCACAGGACATTTACTGTTTTGTCAGGCATTTCTGAAGCCTTGGATATAAGCTAAAGGAGCTATTTTAACTCTTATCCCATCCAATATATAAACTTTTGTTAATTACCTTAATTCACGATTCATCATGCACTGATGATTGCTGCCAAGTAAAACTAATAGGACAGCCATATTCAATAGCCAATGCATTGAAGTCAAGCAGTGCAATCTGTAGGAATAGAGAAATGACTGATGAGAGAAATAAAGTCTTAAAAAGATAGGATTTTATTCAGATTTCATGAACCACAACCTATCTGGGACAAAACAAGCTCTAATAGACTTTTAGCTTATGTTTTACCAGTTTGTCAACTCGTCCGTCTGTTTGTGTTATATGCCAACGCTGCGATTTGCATAACTGTACAAAGTGGCCTTGAAGATGTTTTGACTGAGGTGTATATACGGCATCCAGAAAAAAGGAACCAATAAGCAAACTCCAATAACTTCAACAAAAATGTTTTAAAAAATTGAATTAAAAAGTTTGTTTCCTTACTTATTTACCATTAATAGTTTTATAATTTAGAGAGTTTATAGAGTGGTCCCTTTAAAATGATCTAATATTAGCATGTAATTTCACTAACTCTTAACCATAGTGCTTCTGTCATCAAGCAGTATATGCCTGTAATTTGGTACTGTGGAAGGTAAAAGGCAAGTCCTGTGATGCACTGGCCCCATGTCCAGCATACTGCACTTATGAATAAGCTGCTTTACGTTACTTAGCTTTCATTGGGCACTGTAGAAATCTCGAGATTATGATTACGATTGGGATTCGCCCATTGCCAGCTGAAGAGCCAAGAAAAGGAGATGAGCTCGCCTCCCTTACAGCTCACTTGTGGGATATGGGATACTTTATTTTATTTACTTATTTACCCATAATGGCTTTCAGTGAGTTATCAGTGCTGCTGTTGGGCTGTTGTATAGTCTCGTGTATGCTTATGACCAGGTCTTAATGGGGAACATTCTGCATTCTGGACGTTAACAATAAATGTATGTTAACAATAAATGTATGTTTACTTGTTTACTATAAATGTTTCAAATTATTAATAAAATTTTAAAGCTGTACTTCAATTCTTGTAATTTATCTTGAGGTTCCTTTTATTTCTGGACATTGTGCAGATTGTTCTCTTGTGTGTATGTATGCATACATTAATGTATTTGTGTAAGTATGAAGACATTTAATATGCCGCCTTTAAATAGCTCACAAAAGTGCTGCCCAGATGACTAAGTGATCTAAACAAGAGTATTTTAAGGCAGTTTGCAAATGTTTGCTGATCAGAGTAAAATGCAACGGTACGCATATAAAATGGAAGACTGTCCCAAAATGAACGTCCAATAATTTCTTTACGTTGCATTACATTTCTTTTGCCGTCTGCTGCTACAGAGCTTTGAAGAACTGATTGATCTGGCATCCAGAGGTAATGAAGAGAACGTTCTGGTACTTGGTAAACACCTCAAATCTGGAAAGGGTTCAGATGTCTACTCTGTAATGCCAGACGACCTTGTCCTCTACTCCTTTGGACAAGGAGTCGGTCGTAACTTAGGTACTATTTTTACTACCTTTTTTCATAGCTTAACGTTTAAGTGCTTGATGTGCAATGTAAAGAAAGGAAAGTGTATCAGAAATTGCTAGAAGTCATCAGTATTTGGTACAGTGCAGAAACTTATTATTATGATTATTTACTTGAAGGAAAAATGTACCTCCCTTGGAAAATCAAAATAAGTTAGGAGCAGATATGTCATTCCTGGAAACATCAACCAACAGTGCCGAGTATTTTTGAGTCTGAAAGACTTGCTCAGGTTGTTTGTACAGCACTTGGCCACTTTAAGGAAGGCTTTTGAAACTGCATGATTTATGTTTGTTATTTCTTGCTCGTTATAACATTTCTTTAAATGTTTTTTAGCTGACAGCTCTGACTGTTTACTCAACTTACCATTTTAGCCTAAGTGTAGTTGTAATTGTAATCACAAATTTTTATAATTATGCCTCTTAAAAATAAACTACTCTGATAGGTACCACTAGTCGCTACCAGCAAACATACGGTTACAAATACATGTAAAGATGCAACATTACACTTGTAATAATATGCGCAGATGAGTTTAAGAAAGAGGACCTGGCCGCTACCCTCCTGTCTACCTTAGGGCAGGATTTAGCACAGGTGACCCACCTCAACTCACACGTGCTGCAGACCAATACCATCTACTTCTGCGGAAGCTTTGTTGGCCAGAGTCAGCTGGTGCGTGACACCATTGGACGATACTTCACGGTCAGGGCGTCCTTCGACACGTTAAACAAGGTAAGGCAGAAGATATCGATGATGCATTGGTCCCAATATCAGAGGTGAGGAGAATGTCCCACCCAATGATTTGATTGGTGAGATGCCAATGGAAATGTGACCCTAGTTGTTCATGTAGCATTCAGGGCTTTCCTTACTTACTAGTAAGTACTGGTCAGCTGTATTAATCATAATAGTAATACTTAACTGTAATTATAACAATGGAACCTCCTTATAACACACTTAATTTCATGCAGTTATTAAGGAATGGTTGTTCTGTGGCAACATTTCCACTTAAGACGTGTCAGCTATGAACTCTGTTCAAGGTTGTTAGTTGACAGAGCGCCACAATAAATGATCACGGTTAGTTTATCTTTACAAAAATCACTTACTTTACCTTTTTTAAAAGATTAGTAACTTTATCTTATTTTTCTTTACAGAGATAGTTACCTTACATGATTTTGCCTCATTTCATTTGTTTTGCCAATTCTTTGATGTCATTCAGGTCTAAACTTAAGACACATCTCTTCCAACTTGCTTACCACTGTTGCCTGGCTTTGGCTTTCTCTGACCTAATGGAATTCAATCCGGCTTCTCCAACGGTTTATGCTTTTTGACTGTGATTTTGACTCAAAGTGACCATCGACTGATGTCTTGAGCATTATAACGGCGCTATAGAAGTCTTTCATTAGATTAGAGAGATCCGTTACTTTACTTGACCTTACTTTAAAAAAATACTTTAGTTCATTTTACTTTAGAAAGATCAGTTACGTAACCTTATCTTACTTTTAAAAGATCAGTAATAACTACCTTACCTTACTTGAAAAAGATCATTTATTTTACCTTATGTTAATTATAAAGATGTCTGTTTTAATTTTATAGGATCAGCCAAAGGTTCATCATTTCCTGAGGTTTGGCGGATATCTTGGTGCCTTAGGATGTCTCCTAGACAACATGAACAAGTAGTGAGAGATTAGCCATGCAGAACTTAACTCAAAGACTCATTTTCCTGTATTTCCATTCTCTGTGTTGCCTTGTAGCTCTTAACAGATTTACTCTGCATATGCTGGCTCTGGATGTCGGCAGATTGCAGTTGACCAATTGATGCACTCAACAAAGTTACTACAGTACATTAATTATTATTATTCCCCTAATTCCAAGTGTGTTTTAATATTGTCATGATTATAAGCTGTTGGATTTCTTTCCCATTGTGCATTGTTCAGTCTTCCTGATCTACAACATGAGGTCCTTTCATTTTACTGTTTTGTATCATAATCATTCTGAGGGGTTAATGTCATGAGCTAGAAATTATTCAGCTGTTCATATCTAGCATTGAGCTTTCCTGAACCATGATGGTTTCAGTGTAAAGTGTTCCTTATCATTTGCTTCAGTTGTTCTTCTAATACCAAGTTATACTGTATATCACATGTTCTGTGAGCTTTACAGAAAAGTTCTTTTCTGGTAACTTGTGGTAGGAGAAGTCGAATCTGCATTCACTTGGATTGCATTAACTTTTTTACACAAACTGTTTCCAGTCGGTCTTCGGCATTTTACTTACTAATCAACTGAAATTTTTCTACACCAGGTATCTATTTTATGCAGTAGTAAAGTTCACTAATCATTGATCATATAAACAAGACAGTAATCATTTTTGTTATTGGTGGTTGAGATTAAAGTCCACAACTGAACGTTGTGTTAGCAAAATGTATTTGGCAAAAGTTAGATAGTACTTGATAACTACTGTTTAAGAATTGAGTAATTGTTAAAAAGTACTTGGTGACTACCACTATTAATATTATAACCACTTTATCTCCAGGCATTTGGTGGAACTTTAAAAACACTATAAAACTTCGTTATAACGGACCCAGTATAAACGGACTTTCGGATAATACAGACTTATTTAGCCCCGGCCAAATTCCCATCTCTCGCCATGTAAATTGATACGGTTACAACGGACTCGCTTATAACAGACTTTCGTTTAATACGGACCGATTATCAGGTCCATCGGCTGGGTACTGCCACGGTTATAACGGACTGCAATGGACGGGATGCCACAAGGCTGCTTGATCTTTGCCGCCTGTGATGTATCGTGTCACTCCTGTTAGCGCTTGGCGTGATATATACATAATTTACCTGTATGCCGACCAGCCCTGCGCCGAGTTACATCATCGGGCCGACAAGCGACTGCCAGACTGTTTCCCAGGTATTGGCATTACTTTGCCAGACCAGCTCGGCAGATAACCTGGTGCTTTAAAAATCTCACAACAGTATTTTGGTTGTTCGACAGTCGGCATAAGACAAAGGACGCCCCATCTCCTAAACCCCACCACTGTGTCACAGAGGCGTGGGAATGTTGAGACGTGGCCGGCGCACAACAAAGAACGCGCCGTCGCCTGTACCTGCACTCTCTCACGGGGACTTGCGCCGGCCACGTCTCGACGTGCGCTGCGAAAATCCATGCCCCGCTTCGAAAATCCTGCACCCGCCCTTGGTGTCAGGAGGGTCAGGTACTGACTCTCTGGGCATAAACACATCCCAAGTTTCCAGTCGGCTGCAGTACAATCGTGTGATCGAAGCAAAGCCAGAAAAAAGAAAAGACCTGCGTTAGATTTGGACGCTAAACTTGAGATGCTGAAAGTGGGCAGAAGCAATCAGCTATCAGCACCAAGCTAAATCTTGCGAAGCAAACAGTTAACGTGATCTGGCGAGATCGCGAAACAATTAAACAGGCGTACGAGGCGACGTTTGAGGAGTTTAACATTAGCTTATAAATAAGCTAAAAAAGAAATAAATTGGTTTCATTGGTACTGTTAGTGATCGATATGCTTATAGTAGTCCTATGTGTAATATACGGTACGGACTTGTGGGCTTGGTTACAAAGGACCCCGGATAAAATGGACGTTTACAACTGGTCCGCTCTTATAACGAAGTTTTACTGTACTGTACTTGGTTGTTGATAATAATAGTACTGATATTAATATTATTATTAATGTTATGTTTTTGTATTGTTATTAGTTTTCATTTACAAAAAGAAGTGCAAATTCTTCATTACTTATAATACGTAAGCACAGTTAACTGCAGTCGGGCACACCAATGAGCTCCCAAATCGGTTTCGGCTACGGCTGCTCACAGAAATAGTAAAATAAAACGGCTATAATAATATCCGGAAACGATATATAAAAAGGAAATAGGAAACTAGATTGTACTAGGTGGACAAGTTACCTGGCATGCGAATCACAACTTTTGTAAATAAAAGTTTATCTCGTGAAAGGAACGTAGTATCGCTCGCTAGAAGTAGGGCACGCCGCCCCTAGATCGTAACTGGGTCGAGTCAGACACAAATGGACCTAGTTACATAATTAGGTCGGGCTAGAGGCGCAACAGTCAAATGAGGATCATCTGCTTACTAGGCAGGCGTTCGTGATAGAGGCCGAGCGGTTGTCGCCGGCTGCCGTGTTCGTACGATGGCTGCATTTTGTGGTGTACCTGGCGACCAGATATGAAGTAAAAATTTCACGCGGAAGTATAAGCTTAATCCTGATTTCCCCGCCGACGACTCAGTTTGGCGTTGAGCTTAATTCTGCCGTGAGGTCGGCGCTTCGTTCGACGCTACTGGAAACGACACCGGGGGCACCGTCGTTTTGGAAATCGAAAATCTGTCGATTGGTTACTAGACACGCCATACCTCAGTCAGGTTGGTTTGATATTCATATTTGGACTTTGGATTTACGGTATGGAAAGCAGCTGGTCTGGTAATTATTTACAAGTTTTTATATTGTCATTTTCTCCACAACATTTTCGCATAAAAACACCACTCACCACTGTTATTTGTCCAGGCAGTCACCAGAATATCTCAAAACCCGGAGCAACGTTATTTTTCCACGTTTTCTCACTCTTAAGGGTCAGGTAACTCGTCCAACTAAGTTTTTAAGTTTAATGAGTTATCCACCAGGAAATATTAAGTTGCTTCCAGCTATTGTGTAAGGAACCCCAAAAGGGCCCAAACATGGAGAAATGCTATTTCCACACATTTTCCGACTTTTGCATACGAGGTAACTTGTCCAAGTAAGGTTTTATGCTTCCTGTCATGAGTTAGCCATGTAGGCAACTACCAGTAGATCTCAAAATGAGGTACGTAAAAGATATGCTGACATCTCCCCCAACTAGTGCACAGATTGTGAGGGGAGGTGGAGAGGGAAGGAAGAGGGAGGCAGCAAAAGTGGAGCCAGATAGGGAGGGAGGCAGGAAGGAAGAGGCAGTGAGGGAGGGATGCAGAGAGGGAGACAGCGAGGGAGATAACCAGTGCACAATTGCTTTGTTTTGGGAAAGACTAGTTCTGAATTATTTTTAGACAACTACCCTATCTTGAGTGGGACATGGTGGTGTAATGGTATGTTCGATGCCTCGTAACCGGAGGGTCGCGGGTTCAAATCTGCTTCACGCCACTGGGTAGCGACCTTGGACAAGTTGCTCACCCACAATTGTCTGTGAGGAAGGCAACGGGAAACCACCTCACTCATCTCATCCCTGGGTGGCATAAAGCCAGTGGACCTGCCTTTGGGCAGAAAACTCATCATCATCACCCTATCTTGCCCAGAGCATATGGGTGCTAATTCTGCAAAACTTCCCTTGGGGATACAATTATTTCCTGCCCTCTTCCTCTCCAATCCCTCCCCTAACAGGTGAGTGACTTTTTATATAGCATTTCTTGGTGTTTTGACCCTTTATGGTCCCCCTAACGCATTATCTGGATGCAGTTGACGATTTTCTGGTGACTGCTTATGTGGATAGGAAACTTAAAACCCTAGTTGGACAGATTAACTGACACTTGTAGTTAGAAACTGTGTGAAAATAGCATTTCTCTGGGTTTGGGCCATTTTGGCGCACCTTTACGCAATAGCTGGAAACAGTCTGAGATTTTCTGGTAATTGCCCCATTGTATAACTCATGATAGCAAGCTTAAAAGCCTTAGCTGGACAAGTTACATGGCATGTAAATGAAAAAATTTGTGAAAAAGTGTTTCTCTATGTTTGGGTCCTTATCGGACCCTCGTACATTAGAAGTTTCTAATTGTTAGTATTATTATTATTATTCCAGTATATAAAAAAGGAGACAGACAAGAATGTAACAATTCCAGGGGAATCAGCCTATTAAGTGTACCAGGCAAAGTTTTCACCAGAATCATCCTGAATAGAATGGCAGATAGAGTGGATGGCATCCTACGGGAAAATCAAAGTGGATTTCGAAAAGGGAGAGGTTGTTCAGATCAGATTTTTGTAATCCGACAAATCATCGAAAAAAGAATTGAATACAATAAAGAAACAGTTATGTGCTTCATTGACTTTGCCCAGGCCTACGACTCAGTCTGGAGATCAGGAGCATGGAAGATCTTGGAGAAATATGGCATTCACGCCAAATTAATCAGACTCATAAGAAAACTATACGGCACAATAATGGCATGCATTCGATTAGAAGGAGAGGAAACGGAATGGTTCAAGATAGAAACAGGTTTCCGACAGGGGTGCATCCTGTCACCAATCTTGTTTAATATGGTATTAGACTATATCATGAGACGTCTGGAAAGAACCCATAATTTGGGAGCACAATCTCAACCAAGAAATGCAGAGGATGTCGAATATGCAGATGATGCATGTCTGATTGCAGAATGCCTAACAAGAATAATGGAGCTGTTAGAGGCACTAGCAGAGGAAAGTGGAAAACTTGGACTGAAAATTAACTATAACAAAACTAAAATAATGCCAATAACAAAAAAGGAATACAACGGGCCAATAGTTAAGCTTAAGGAACAAGAAATTGAGGTAATAAATAAGTTTGTCTATCTGGGAAGTGAAATGAAAGCAGGGGGAGGATCTGAAACAGAAATCAAAAGGAGAATAGCACTTGCAGGGTCAACCTTTAACAGGTTGCAAAAGGTCTTCAAACGACATGATATAAAACTGGAGATAAAGCTAAAAATCCTCAACACATGCGTGATCCCAGTACTAATCTATGGATGTGAGTCATGGAGTATCACAAGAACAATGGAGAATAAACTGACTGCAGCAGAAAACAAATGGCTCAGAAGAATACTAAGAGTTAGCTATAAGGACCATGTAACGAATGAAAGTATTAGACAACGAACACAACAACCATTGATAAACAATGTGATTAAGAAAAGAAGAATGAAGTGGGCAGGACATATCCTGAGGATGGAGGAGAACCGTAATCCAAAGTTTCTAATTATTATTATTATTATTACACAGTGGCTGGAAGCAATTCAAGATTTTATGGTGATTGCCTGGGTTAATGACACTTAGTTGTTGGTGTTTATCTGAGGAAATTTTGTAGAGAAATTTGACATTATGAAATTTTTTTAAAATAAGTATTTGATCTGCAGCTTTTCATACAGAATATCAAATATCCTAATGTGAGTATCAAGAAAAACTTGCTTGAGGTGCTTACCATCTGAATGGCCACAGCTGTATGTAATGTAATGACCTAAGATGTATTTTTTGGTATGTGATTGTGGTATTTTACAGGTAGTTTTATGGGGCTACTTTTGATTACAGTTACATTGCATTGTTTTAAAATGTAGCAGCTTAAAGGAAAAGGTTACTTAGGTGAGTACAGGAGCTACAGTGGTCTTGTCCAACTAATGGCCAAAATTTGTCAAGTGTTTCTTGAAAGCTTTTAAGTGTTGCACATCAAATGGCAGTTGACATGTGCCTGGTTTTTTATGAGTTTGTTGAGCACCCTTATGAATTTGCTTTACTACTGTACTGTGCAGCACAAATTGTCTACTTTACAGTACAGTGTATTGTTTTAATTTCTTTAAGATTTGTTAGCGGTCAGTTTTAGTGGGCAAGCAAAGGGGAGTTCTCAAATGGTATGCTGTGACATATAAACAGATGTAACATCAGATGTTGAGAAATTAATTAATTTTTCTATGTCTTTTATAAGGAGGCATCCTATTAGCTTCTTAACCCCAGACAGTCAGACCCTATCAGGTAAAGCTGGACCTGCAGAAGACCTGTTGTGGACCATGGCTATACGGAAATCTAGCATTATCTAGAGTCAGATTTAGGTGTGCTGACATTGTGTGTATTGTAAGTGCTTTAATAAATAAATAAATAAATAAATGCAAATAATCTGAGAACATATGTAGCACCATTTTAGTAATAATTGATGCCCAAGGCCTCAGCTGATGCAACTTGATGGTGACTTTGATGTGAAACAGTAGTCGATGATTGTTATCAGTTGGGGAATTACAGTCAAAATACAGTTGGGCAGGGTCACCGAGAGACAAGTTATGGCAGGAAAGCTAGGTGCAACGTGATTTTATGTAGACCTGAGTGATGTAACAGAGCTGGCAGAGTAGACAGAACTTGGCAGGAAATTCTGCAGATTCTAGCCGGCTAACCGTCCTGACTTGAGGCAAAGCAAAAGTTACCATGTAAGATGATTGAGCCCAGTATTTGTTCCTCTGAGGAGTAAGCAATGAGAAAAATAGGCTGGCTGATTTGAATGTCATGTAAACTGTGAGACAGATTTCCAGCGACATGCATTTTCAGTGGTTGGGCCATCTACTTGGTATAGCATCCGTCTGGATCTATGTGTCCTCCTGGCCAGTGATGCTGCATGCATCTTTTACCAACACTTGAACTGTTCTCCTGTGCTTGGGATTGACTGGGAGCATCTCTGAGTAGACATCTTCAGGGAGTGCTGTATAAATTCTTTGAATGAATCAGTGAGAGATATTAAGCTGAATTGTTTGCTAAACAGGCTGATAGTATAGAGAATGCAATACAGGAGTGGCACGTTGATAAGTGATTTAAAGTAGCACCAGCTTATGCTGTAGGCAGCAGACTACTTCTGGGGTTCTGTACAGAAATTGTAGCGATCTCCAATATGAAGTTTGTGCTGCAATGCAGAACGCTAGAGGAAGAATTTAAGATGTAAATTTTCTCTGTGGCAAAGGATGTAAACTGTAAAGATCTGTGTTATAAGACAATCTAAGTACCGTTGACAGTTTTCATAAGAGGTCTAATGTTACCTGTAACGTTTATTCACTATTGCACTGTAGGCTAGACTGCACTTGAAGTCATTATTGTCGACATGTGGACTTCAGTCAAAACAAAGAAATGCAACTTTGCTGTTGGTGAGTTTGTTTTCTTGGCTTCAGGTGTAAAATCCTAGTAATTTGTGGTAAAACCAGTGGCAGCTGCAGCTGTTAATAACCCTGTGTGTGAAGCTAATCCAGTTGGACATAATTCTCTCTTATCTAATTTAATTACATTTAAAGCCATCTGTTTCATTATTTCATTACCTGGGTGCGATTTGTAGGGAAGGAAAGGAGAACTTCCCCCCTTCACTGATTCAGACCACGCCCACACATTGGTACGTGTTTCCCCCATTCATTATGCTCCTATGCATAGGTCTTTCTCCCTTGTTTCCTGCTTCACATTATTACTTCCTGCATCCATATACTGAATGCTTTTAAGCTGATTTTGGCAGACATCAATCAGGGTCTGTTTTGTAAAACACTGAGCTGCCAATTGCACATTTTAAAAACATCTTTCTTGCTAAACTTGGCTGCCTGGGCTCTTGAATAAGCTGGCGCACTCCACTTACCTTTAAGACAGTGCTTTAGAAATTGTTGAGTTTACGCTTGCGATTCAGTTTTACAAATGTCCAATTTCCTTGCTTATCTGGAAAACACACATACATGTCATTTTTCTGCACATTTTTAGTGCTGCTTAATGCTTCTCTGAATTGTTTTCCAAGCCATTTAGCACCTAGTACTGCAAGAAGGCTACACAGACAAATTTTCAGTTGCAATGTGATGTGAATGTTATATAAATATAATGTAACTGGAAGACATGAGGGAACTGGTTTGCAACATGTTTGCCAGCTGAGTAAGTATCTCAGCATTTTATATTAGTGCTGTGGACTGCATGACTCTAGCTGTCAATTTCATTGCTCCATTGAGAAGTTCAGGGGAAGCGCTAAACCCCTCTGCTATTATAGAGGTGAAAGTGATGTGTTAATATCCAATTACATGTACATTCATATATTTCTTCCTCCACCATTTGCAACACTAATTACAGTTAGCCAGTAAAAGGAAAGTAACAAAATACACTAATAAACTAATTGATAAATTATCTAAATGATAAATTGATAAATTAATCTATTGATAAAGCTTCCAATGTTTTTGAGATGTTATGCTGAAACACAAGTTTCACCGATGCTGTCAGCATCTTTTGTTTAGACCCGCAGTTTGAAGCCCTGCTTAAGCAAAACTTTTCCTTTTTAGTCAGACATTTCCTGAAGAACGAACGCAGAGTAGATTTCGGGAAATTAGAATAAAAGAGAAAATGACCTACTGTAATAATAGCAAAATTGGCAAAATGAAAACTATTTGTACTTGTTGCCTATCGAGGCTCTTTCCCTTTTCCCTGCCTGTTTGCTGGGACGTCCCTAAACCTCTGGCTAGTTTTGTGAACAACTGGCCTAAGCTCTGGGCTCCTGTACTCTCACCATTTAAAAGTATTGTCGTCTGATGGCAGACAATTACTGTACAAATGTCTAATGTGGGTTGAGTGCGGCAATTGTGTGGCCGTAAAGTATTATAGCTTGCAGACTGTGATTTGTGACATAAATGTGAAGTTTATTGCTTTAGTTGAGTTACTGTATATCTGTGACTGGTTGAGTGATAAGCTGAACTTGTTACAAACGTTAGAAATGTTTTTACATTGTTGCTGTTTTGCCAGTTTTTATGATAATTTTCAGATATTGCATGTTTCTACACGTGTAGCCTGAGAACAATTTTATGGTGCAGTTAATCATATGACAGAAACATTGCCAGATCAAAGTCGGTTTAGGTCAAACAATAGGAAGTCAGTACGGCCTTTGACCTGTTATGTAAAAATACTGGGTGTGCCAAAGAGTTTTTGAAACGAGAAGAATAAGGTCAGCAGCCACAGGTTTGAAGTGTTAACAATTTCCTTTTCCCAAGCTATGTATGTGATAGTTGTAGACCAGTCCTCTTCCTTGCCTTCTGATCCTCCTATCATGCAATCTTACTCACTTTTAGTTCTAGTTTCTCTAGAGGGCACTAGCAGGACTGAAATTATGGAATATATATATATATATATATATATATATATGTTTGTTCTGTGTATTGTATGTATGTATGTATGTATGTGTGCTTGCTTGCTTTCATGCGTGTACACACGCATACATACAGATGTATGTATACATATATATGTATGTATGTATTTACATGTACATACGCATGTAGGTCTATATATATGAGTGTATATGTGTATGTATATGAATATTTATATAGTGTCTTAAGAACCTTTAATTGTACTGGCAGGCTGGCAGGGATTTGAACCCTTGACCCCTCAACTGACAGTCCAGCACATTATTCACTCATACTAGATTACAGCTTCAAGCTGTCTTTGCTAGACATTTATAACCCCCCCCCCCCCCCCCCCGAGTGTTCTGGTAACTCTGGCATGAACATACATGAACAGCAATCATGCCCAGACTAGGAAAAATGAAAACTATAGGACTATAGTATGGGTGCCTTTTACTTTGTAATGACACACTTGTGTATATTTATGATCTGTTCACCAAGATAACTTGTCAGTAAAAGATAAGTAAATGTGTTTTACAGCCATATGCAACTTTGATGGCATTGTGAAGCATGGATTGCCACTCCTGATTGGTGATGTCGTTGAGCTTATGGAAGAATGTAGCGGTCAGTAGCAGTTCCTTTCAGATAACATTAACTGTTCTATTTTATCATTGTTTACTGTCTGTGTATGTATTCCAGCTAAAACTGTAAAGCTAGCACACTCTTTTACATGCCTTTGTAGAAACTCCTCAAATGTGTTGTCCAACTAGCGAATTTTGACCAAGCTTCTCCAACAGATTATGATTCTTAACTTAAGTTTTGCTTGAAGTGACCATCGATTGATTCCTTTTGCATTATGATAACAGTGCTAGAAGTCATTCGATTAGATTAGTCACGAGGTTTAAGGATCTTTCAGTTGAGGTCGTTTCTTCCTACCTTCTTTCTTTCCTTCCTTCCTTGCCTCCTTCTATCTTCCATCCTTCATTCATTCCTTCCTTGCCTCCTTCATTTCAGTCTTCCATCCTTCATCCACACTTCACTCCTATCAATTTTCCATACTCTCCTTCCTTCCTCCCTTTCTTCCTTCTTGCCTTCCTTCCTACTTACCTTCATTCATTCATTAATTCATTCGTTCATGCATTCATTCATTAATTCATTCGTTCATGCATTCATTTGTTCATGCATTCATTCATTCATTCATTCGTTCATGCATTCATTTGTTCATGCATTCATTCATTCATTCATTCATTCAATCAATCAGTCCATCCTAGGCTTTTGTCACGAATCTGAAATCTAGGATATAGATCTCCTAGTTGTGTTGACGTCTGAAGACACAAAAGAAAGTCGGCCCCATGGCACAAAAGCCTTACTTCTAACATACAAAAGCTGTGTGACTTGGCAATCGACATTATGTTGAAATTGCAGGGCACATTAAAGGAACAGTTGTCTGGTTTCTTTGTACTGTTCTTATATGAACATGTATCACATGTCACAATTTTCTGTTAACCATCTTACACAACTTACTTTATTTTCGTACTCTGTGGACCGGAAAGCATTATTGCTTATGATAACAATAGCGATGATGATGAAGATGATGATGATGATGATGATGAGTTCTCTGCCTGAAGGCAGGTCCGTTGGCTTTGTGCCACCAGGGGATGACATGAGTGAGGTAGTTTCCCGTTGCCTTCCTCACAGACAGTTGTGGGTGAGCAACTTGTCCAAGGTCGCTATGCAGTGGCTTGAGTCAGATTCGAACCTGTGATCCTCCGGTTACGAGGCACAGACCATACCATTACACCAACGTCTCCCACAACAATAGTGCATTTAGTTCAAATGTTACTGGGCATATGGACCATTTTGGTCCTAGTTATTTCCACAAAGGTTTTTGTAATATACTGGACTTACACAGAACCTTTTAGGGGCTTCTGAAACCTGCAAAGCACAGAATAAAACTTATGTTTCCATGTATGTGTTTTTTGTGTATGGATATATGCAGGTATGTTTGTGTATATATAAATGTAAATCTCCGAAATTTCTCAGCGCCACACAGAAGGCGCTCAGGGAGACCAGCTTATTCACCAGCGGTATATCACATTAAAACTGCAAGAGCCAGGTTGTTTGGTAAGTTTTGGTGCTAGATCAGGATCGAGGGGGCCAAGCACGGGAGACAACATGCTGATACTGTAGAAATCATTGGTGATGGTGATCATTGGAACAGAAGCAGGACAGACGTGTGTATGTATGTATCTGGCTATTTATATAGCACCTTTTAGGAGCCGTGTAGAGGTCTTCTTGATTGCTAGTTAACAATTCTTTTTGTCATGCAATGTAGTTGGACATTTTCATAGTAAATAGTTGTATGAAGTTCATAAATGTTGATTTGAATGAAGATATTTGCAGTGCTAGGGGAAGTTCCAGCCATGTTTTTCAGCCAGTGTTTTATTTCAACGGGCCAGTAAGGAATATACCTTGCAATCTGGAATTATGTCTATGCGTACTAGGACTACAGACATGAGTCCTTCAACGAGCTCCTACGCTGATCATGTACTTTATCCTGGGCCTATCTATGTCCTCATGTCTGTCTGACTGTATGTCTCCCTACCTGCTGCTTACTTTTTTTAAAGCCTGTTTTCATGTTAGCCAACCAGCCATCCAGCGAGTCAGTCAATCAGGCAGCCTGCCAACAAGTCAATCTGGATACCAGTAAGTACATAAGTAAGTAAGTCAGACACTCAGTAAGTCAGCAAGCCACTAGCCTGCCAGCCATCCAGTTGGTCATTCAGTAGGTCGGTCAGTGTCAGTCAGTCAGTCAGTCAGTCAGTCATTCATTCAGTCAGTCAGTCAGTCAGTCACCATTTAAGCCAGTAGTTTTCTAAATTGTTACTAAAAAATAAATGAATTAGTACCGATGACTGCCAGCAAAAGTTTCTCTCTAGTGCATATAGTTAACCATTTACATGTTACAGCTGTTCTGATTTACTCATATAGTCCGTTCATGGATGAAATAAACTATGACTTAATCATATCTCTGACTCGCTATTTAAGTAAACTCACCGTCTCCCCCAATTATCTTGTCTCATGAGGCCTTTATAAGAGGTATCTAAAGTTTGACTCCGAGTTATTCTTGACTGCCAGTGAAGCGCATCAGGTCAGCTGGGGCCTGTGGGGTTCCTTTAGGGGGGACCTACCAAGCTGTTGACGGAGGACTGATTTTATGGGCCTCATTCAACTGACATGGTACCCCACCGGCGGAGACTTTAAGGGGTGTCAAAAGATCTGTTGACTTTTTGCTTGATGTCAATCAAACCAACTCTTCCCCCCTACGAAAACTAGAAGGCGATTCTCAACCACAGTGTGTGTATAGCTGTAGGTTTCGTCTTTAGCTCACTTCCTTGTGTTTGGCAAATAATGTCTGTTTGGTTTCTGACTCAAGTCTAAAGTACTTTTGAAACTGCTTTGCTATTCTACTGCTGCTGTACTTTGTTGACTTCTTTGCTTGTGTTCTTTCAGATATACAGTACTGTCTTTTAGAGGTTTTCAGAAAGCACTATATAAATTTATGTATATATGTGTATGTATGTTTGTATGCGTGAATGTTCTTTGAATGTGAGGATGCATGTAAGTATGCAGGTGTGCATGCATGCATGTATGTATGTATATATGTATGTTTTATGTGTATTTGTATATACCATATTCCTTTGCCTCTTGGGGTTTGGGTGATACATTACATTGCATTACCGTATTATATTAGATTCCACAAGTTTACATTGTAATGTTGAGTGTGTGTGCGTGCATGCGTCCGTATGTGTGTGTTCAGTCCCTGCTGTGTAGAGACTTTGGTACCATGCTTGTCAGTGCATGGTGGTGCCATATGAGTGATAGAGAATAACTAAAGTAACAGAGATGCCAAAGCAGCACAAATGAACTGTAGAATCTGGGTGACCCTGCTAGCGGAACACTGTTGTACATATGTATGAGTATATCCAAGCACTTGCTATAGTGCCTCTTGTACCTCATAAAAGCCCTACCTGTGCTGGCCTAAATAATGTTAAAGTTCCTTAAGAACAAAAAGTTCATCAGTAAGTAAGCAGTGCTCAGATAACTGGAAAAGTCACAGCTGGCAGACTGGCTGACTTGTAGAACCTGACCAGCTGTTGTTCCTTCTGGGTTCACCTGTTGTCACCCGTTCTGTCAGTTTCTTTTGTTCTAGTGTATCTTGCTATTTTGGTGGTCAGTGAAGTATCTGAAATTTATAAACAATTCAGAACATTTGCATAAATGCAAAAATTGACAGCCATACAAACTCAGATACATGGAAATTGTTAAATACAGCATTGAGCAGCTAAACAGAAATTTCGTTTGTTTCCAGGTTGGTACAGAGGAGTGGCTGTGAAAACGAAACAGACGGTATTCATTGTTCATTCTTTAGTCGTACATAATAGTTATAATTACACTTCTTAAATAATAATAGTACATTTAATATTAGTATTTTGATACTGTAACGAAAATCACAGACTGAGGCTGGGCATTAGAATCAGCTGAACAGTGGACAGTGCAGGTGACAGACTGAGACTGGGAGTTAGAATCAGCTGAACAGTGGACAGTGCAGGTGACAGACTGAGACTGGGAGTTAGAATCAGCTGAACAGTGGACAGTGCAGGTGACAGACTGAGACTGGGAGTTAGAATCAGCTGAACAGTGGACAGTGCAGGTGACAGACTGAGACTGGGAGTTAGAATCAGCTGAACAGTGGACAGTGCAGGTGACAGACTGAGACTGGGAGTTAGAATCAGCTGAACAGTGGACAGTGCAGGTGACAGACTGAGACTGGGAGTTAGAATCAGCTGAACAGTGGACAGTGCAGGTGACAGACTGAGACTGGGAGTTAGAATCAGCTGAACAGTGGACAGTGCAGGTGACAGACTGAGACTGGGAGTTAGAATCAGCTGAACAGTGGACAGTGCAGGTGACAGACTGAGACTGGGAGTTAGAATCAGCTGAACAGTGGACAGTGCAGGTGACAGACTGAGACTGGGAGTTAGAATCAGCTGAACAGTGGACAGTGCAGGTGACAGACTGAGACTGGGAGTTAGAATCAGCTGAACAGTGGACAGTGCAGGTGACAGACTGAGACTGGGAGTTAGAATCAGCTGAACAGTGGACAGAGAGTGCCCTGTGCTCTGACATTCTGTTTCCTAATCTTAGCATAGCAATCTGTCGACTGATATCAAAAGAATGTTCTCTTGTGAGTTATTTCGGCTATTTCTGTGCTTCAGCCAAAGTATTCAACAACCTTGGCCTAGTCTGAGGACTTTGGTTCATGAAGTCTCAATTGTATTTTTTAAATTGATTCTGTATTTATATATAAGCTTATGATGCAATTTAGAATCCTTCAGGACAGACCTAGGTCAACTTCCTCTGGCCAGCGGTTTGTACCATACTACCAAAGAAAGGTTTCCATGCATTTTTGCATGCTGGTCCACTTCTATAGAATTAAATACCACTAGCATGGTGAGACCCTTTGCATTCTCTGATCTCATTTTGCAAACAATTGAAGGCATATCTTCTTTCACCTACCCATTCTTTCGAGGTGAATGCATAAATTAGCATAATATAAATATCTAATTAATATTAATGATGAATAATAATGATTGAAATGAGATACCTTTTTATCTCATCGTCATCATTGTTATCATCATTGTCATCAACATCATGTCATCATCATCATCACCATCATCGTCATCATCATCTCACAGGAGTTTTCTTGATGGTATATTGACTAAAAGAATGTTCTGTACTTTGGTATTTCCAGGGTATTTTTCCATCGTCATACGTTGTAGTCAGGGATTATGAGCTGGACAGTGAAGGGTAAGTCACATTTTGGTTACCGTCTTTTTTACCTGCCCATGGATGTACTCATTTTGTATTGGAGTTCATTATGAGAGGCTAGTGGAGCAGAAATCCAGACATGCTGATTACTTTGAGGCAGTTTCAGCTTTAATGGATATGATTACCGGCATCCAAATTTCTAGAAAAAGCAATGGTGCTAAGCAGTTGTGTGTAATGGCCTTGCTCAAGGCCTCTACAGAGACCTTCTCAATCTCTGTACGGAGATCATCTCAGCACAGACTTGAACCAGAACACCACAATTCAGCAGGCTCTGCCAGTCGGCCACATTGTTACTCCACTCTCCCAGATGCACGCTAAATGGCCAAGCAGAATGTGTGCTCAGAGTTTTAGTCACGAATTGTTCTCTGATGATTCATTTGGCTCATTCTGCGTGGTTGAAAAGTTTCGTTCACAGGGAATTTGTTTGCTGTGTGTAGTCATGCATAAATGCCTGTGTTATCAATCGCTTGATTGCGTGACCATCAATTTGGCTGGTTCTGATGTGTAGCTTTAGTCTGTGGCCTGTTTTTTACCGTAGAAAATCCTATCTGAAATATCCAATCTAAAAGGTGCTTCAGTACAAAGAATATGGTTGTTGTGTGCATATAATTTTCACAATGGTTGGATTGTCACATTGTGCTTGCATTTCGGTCACAAGGTCTTCCAACCCTTTGGACCATGCCTATTGCTAAAAGAGGCATGTAATGAATGAACAATTACTTTACATTACCTTGCCTTACTGTATCTGACCTTTACTTTCCTTACCTTGCTTATCTTACCTTGCCTTACCTTACCTTACATTTCCTTGCTTTATCTTACTCTACCTTACATTCATAATAAGAAAGGTTGTCTGCTTGCTGGATTGCCAGGTTCTCAGTTGCACTTGGGTCAGAAGACCTATGACCCTGGGATCTTGGAGGGACTGTTTTTGAAACACCCGTATGATAAATAAACAGTTACGTTTTTATTAGCCACTATACTGAACACCAAGTAATATTATAAGAATATGGCAGTTACCTTACCTTAACTTTCTTTTCCTTACCTTAACATTCTTTTCCTTACCTTAACTTTCTTTTCCTTACCATAACTTTCTTTTCCTTACCTTAACTTTCTTTTCCTTACCTTAACTTTCTTTTCCTTACCTTAACTTTCTTTTCCTTAGCTTAACTTGCTGCAAGCATATGGTTACCTCCTGACCTTCTCTGTTGAGTGAAGAAATACTGTCTCACAGATATACGTCTGAAGGGGGTTTCAGAGTCAGAGGCAGGAGCTGAACAGTGTCTCTCACCTTAGGCTGTCCACTTCCTTGAGGCACTCAAGTGATGCAGTAGTACGATCTGACAGACATCCAGTAATAAAGATCTATGACATTATTCTAAAGCATTTTCATTCTTCCTCCTGTTTTCCAGGCCGGATGCAGTTCCAATCCTTGTGGAAGATGCTGTTGCAAGTGAAGTCTGTACCGTTCTCCGAGAATGGACTGCCATCTTGAAGAATAACTTTCAGGTAGAGTGAAGACTATTATACAGTTGTGGCAATGTAAGAATTTCCGGTTTAGATTAGAGTAAACTGTTTTCATATTACCTAAAAACTTGTCATTTCTTAGAGAACTTTAGTGTTTACTTAGGCTAGTGAGGAGGATGTTGAGTGATTTGTAAAAGATGCTTTACAAATGACCAGACATGTACATTATGCACATCTAAGTGCAGCTTACTACAGTGACATCTACCGAATGCTGGAGTATTAGTCAAACTTCAATGATGGCTACCAAATGAATTAATTATATGTGGTGCAGTGGCAGGTTGAAAAATACATTTGCCTTTCACTTCTTCTGTCTTCACCATCAGAACGTGCACACTGGACCCTATTCCAACATTCCTTTTCCAAGAAGTTTTCAACAAGCTGCTCCTTTCCGGGTATGGCTGTATAATGCTTCATTGGCAGAGGGACTTGTCAGACAGTCAGAAGCGAGTCATATTATGGTAATCTCTAAAGAAGCCATATTAGGACCTCGAAGACATCATTAACTGGCCCATCTCCAGTTTGATGTTCATCTCTAAGGTTGTAGAAAACATAGTGGCTAGGCTGATGTTGTGCTACTTGGAGTCATGCAACCTCATGCCACAGCTGCAGTCTAGCTTTAGGAAGGGCCGTTCAACAGAGATGCTTCTGCTGCAGCTAGTTTCTGACTTTTGTGATGCTGCTGACACAGGACACGTCACGCTGTTTGCTCTCCTGGATGTATACACAACGTTCGACACGGTGGACTATAACATCTTGCTGACCTGACTCAGGACTTCATATGGGATACAATACCTTACTGTGATTATCTTACCTTAGTTAAACCTTACCTTACTTTACTTTTGAGGGATTACCTTACCTTAGTTGAACTTTAGCTTACTTTACTTCTGAGGGATTACCTTACTTTAATTAAACCTTACCTTACTTTACTTTTGAGGGATTGCCTTACCTTAATTAAACCTTACCTTACTTTACTTTTGAGGGATTACCTTACCTTAGTTAAACCTTACCTTACTTTACTTTTGAGGGATTACCTTACCTTAGTTGAACTTTAGCTTACTTTACTTTTGAGGGATTACCTTACCTTAGTTAAACCTTACCTTACTTTACTTTTGAGGGATTACCTTACCTTAGTTAAACCTTACCTTACTTTACTTCTGAGGGATTACCTTACCTTAGTTGAACTTTAGCTTACTTTACTTCTGAGGGGTTGCCTTACCTTTGTTGAACTTTACGTTACTTTACTTTTGAGGGATTGCCTTACCTTAGTTAAATCTTACCTTACTTTACTATTTCTGAGGGGTTAGCTTACTTTAGTTAAACTTTACCTTACTTTACTTTTGAGGGATTACCTTACCTTAGTTAAACCTTACCTTACTTTACTTTTGAGGGATTACCTTACCTTAGTTAAACCTTACCTTACTTTACTTTTGAGGGATTACCTTACCTTAGTTAAACCTTACCTTACTTTACTTCTGAGGGATTACCTTACCTTAGTTGAACTTTATTATCTTATCTTAGTTAAACCTTACCTTACTTTACTTTTGAGGAATTACCTTACCTTAGTTAAACCTTACCTTACTTTACTTTTGAGGGATTACCTTACATTAATTAATTAAATTTTTTGCTGTAGCGAAACCAAAGACGAACCGATGAGACGCTGATCAAACTGATGTCTAATTTAGTGTCCTTCAGAAAAGAACTTCGGTCTGGGAAGTTTGCACTGACTGTATTGAATGAGAAGAAGATGGAGGCCACAAAAAAAATTGACTGGGGCAATAAGTATGTAGTCCATGTTTAAAATTCAGTGAAATTCATCATGATTTCTTTTATAACGTAACTATTAAAAATTGTTTTGGTACCCTATGGGGTTAAGCACTCGAAGGTAACAGAATCAATCTGTGAGAGGAAAAAATATCTGAAATTGATTTTAATAGTTTATGGACTGTTTAAACCAGACTATGAGTTAAAAATTGAATCTTTTTATGGAACAGGTTTATGTTATTTTTTAAATTCGGATTTCAAAGCTTTTTATTTAAAATAGTTGTTTTTAACATATGATTCAGAAATCTGGGCCTTCATCTTGTGCCGAGAGTTAACAACGAACCGGTTGATGTTGACAAGACTGACCCTATTGAACTTTTCAAAATACACGAAGACAGCTCTCTAAATTCTGTGAGTGGCAGATTTACTCTACTGACTATTTATTTTACTTTTAAGTGTGTCTATGCAAACAGTCTGAAAAAATTTTATGTAATGGATATTACTTTTGTAATCATTTAGATTAGATTTAATAATGTATTGTTTTTGAGTTTGTCTGCGTTTCAGTTTCCTTGGTTCCAGGCTATAGCACTCTCTGGTCGGCTGCTCTTGGATTCCTGACTGTCCCTCGTACGTGCACTGCTGCAGCTCAGTCTAGAAGCTTTGCCTATGTTGCACCTACCAGCTGGAATTGCCTTTCCCGAAAGCTGCGGCTGGAGCTCCTCAGTTTGTCCCTTCTGCAGTTTCGCAAGAGCCTGAAGTCTGTATTATTTGACAGTGGTTTCACTGGTTCGGGTCGGGAGCGCCTCTGATAGGTTTATTCTTAAAGTGGCGCTTTACAAATGTCAGATTACAATTTCAATTACAATTGAGTTATTTTAGGCAAACATTTAGAAGTAATAGCGCTCCTTCTTATCTTAGGAAGCTTTATGTTGCGAGATGATCCCTACCTCGCTGCAGATCCATTAGCTTTGCTGCACAAGGTGACTTGGTTGTTCCTCAGCCCCAGCTTTCGCAGTGCAGCATTTGCTGCAGTCAGTGCATCTTTTTGCAATTGTTTGCCTAGAAAGCTATGACATGAGCTTCTTGGTTGTTCTTCCCGATTTTCTGTAAGCATGCAAAAACCATTCTCTCCCATTATGCTGTAGTGTTGTCAGGTTGGGAGCACCTCTGAAGAGTTTCTGTTGAAGAGGCGCTATACAAATTTGCGATTATGTTTTCTGAATTACAGTTTCGGATTTTGTAATACTGATTGGTGTACTGAATGTTAGTTTTAACAATTCAGTATCTTAGTTAGGTGCTATGCAAATCCTGTATTACAAATCCTATATTATAATACATTACATAACTGTTACCAATTGAGGAGCACAGTAATCGTGTGTGCGTCATCATCATCAGCAGCAGCAGCATCATCATCATTTGATGTGCATCCCTCTCTGGAGCACTGCCATTTCCACAACTTGTTGCCTCCGTCTGTGTGCTTGGCTCTTCTCCAGGCCGTATGTAGTCCGAAATCCAGGTCAGATTCCACAGCTCATGTCTATGATTAGGGCGTCCAGCTGGTCTCTTCCAACCTCTTGGGGCTGCATATCATGGCTCACAGGGCTACTGTGTGGTCCTGTTTGCTGTCGCAATGTGCGATATATCTTTGTTTGGATTGTTATGTACCGTAGATGTAAAACAATGCAGGATACTTAACTAACTAAACATATTTTGCATTTCTTATGAAAAACATAAATGGAGGCTTGACACAATATGAAATGCATAATATGCTTAGCTAGCTAAGTATCCTGTAGAACCAAAAAAAACAAATAAGATGAAATGTTCTCAAAAATAAAAAGGGTTAAAAAATGTAAATTAAAAATAATTTAAAAAATTTTTTACATCTGTGGTGTGTAGGTATCAAGACACTTAATGCAAAACCATTTAACTACCTCACAAAGGCACTGCCTTTGAGACTTAACGGTTGTGTGGTGTTTACTGTAGGAGCGAGATTCCAGACAGACTAAGCTCCACAGGGGCCTGCAAATATCGAATCATCATCTTGTCGTAAAGTTTGAAAAAATAGTCTGCGCATTAGGCGAGGAATCGGAGTTACATTTTGCGCTCTACGATGCTGGCACTAGCGAGTTTTTCACGTCAGTTTGTACCTTGTGTTGTTCCATTTTTAGAATTAGCTTAAGTTTGCTCTTCTTTCACAGCAGTCTTTAGTTAGTGCTTCAGTTCAGGGGCATTGTGTAAATTGACTAGGCAGCCATGAATAGTTTTGTGAGTTTGCTAATATGTGTAGTAAGTGCGTGCATAAGACTGCCTTACCTGTGAGGCTAAATAGAAGTTTGTTTTTGACTTTTGAGGAATATAGTTGGCTAAGTTGACTTTCTTACCCGAGATTCTTAATGGGAGAATTCTTGCTGTTAATTGTTTAGCAGTTTGTTCATTGCCTCGTTCATCTGTTCATTGTAACTGTAATTAGTAAATTCTGTTGCACCAGTGTCTAGTGCACAAGGCATCAACTGATTGCACACCAAAGCCTCGCTGCATTTAGGTTAGTTATCAGATGGTCAGTCAACTAAGACAGAGAGGCAGCCTACAGGTGGATAAGTAATTTGAAGAAAGTAAGTTTTTAGTTGAGAACGAAATGACACAAGCGACTGAGCAGAATGAACGGACACAGGGAGAGAGTTCAAAAATCTAGGTCCAGCAACTGAAAAGGCACATTCACCAAGAACAGTTCTAGTTAATGATATGTCTGGGTAATGGGGACTGATTTTAAGTCTTTTCATTGGCAAAGTCCATTGTTTTGTAAACTATAAGCTCCAGTTTGAAACAAATCCTTTTGCTGAATAGGAAGCCAGTGCAAAGATTTAAGCACAGGTTATATGTTTTTTACTATATGTTCATTCATGCGTTCATTCGTAAATCCATCCGCTAATGCAATTTCCCCTTCCTTCATCTGTTTGTGTGTCCATCCCACCATCCATCAATATCACTGTCCATTAATCCATCCTACCATCCATTTCACCATCCATCCATCAGTTCGTACATCCATCCATCCAACTATCCATCCAATAAGAACAATGCTATCTTTAATTTCTAGTGAGAGAGTCCTTCTGAAGGTGGGCAGGGAAGGGGAAGTCGTCAACGCGAATGGGAAAGACCTTGTGACTGTGTTTACGGTCAGTCTTTATTCATCTCTTTACTACAAGGTCTTTTGGGTGGACAAACGTATCATAATTGTAATCTTAAATTCTGCATTTCTTCCTTGCCCAAAACGTTAAGTTGCTGGAACCACCTTTTCACTATTGCGTCTTTATCTTCTCAGCTTCTGACTTAGAAATAAAAGTGAAATGGTAAAAGTAACACAATAATTTAAATAGCTCTACAGAAACTGCATAGAAGTATGGTCGTAAAAGATTGTCATGAATTTGATCGAGTACCAGTAACTGACTAATCAGCTTAAGGTCTTTTATATACAGTATTTAGTGGCAAGACTCTCGGCTGAGATGCAAGCGTGAGATGCTCGCTGCTTTATTCCAACAGCATGACACATTTTTAACCCCACAGCATACACTGGTACTCCTAATGCTATTGTCTTACCATTCCATGGCTACTGTTATTCAACCTTCTGGAACATTCTCCAACTCAAAATTAGAATTTTACTGCCAGAAATAGCTTAAGAAAGCAGTTTAGCTTATCTTTAGGCTATCTGGTAGATAGCCATGTTTCAGCATCTTTGTAAGAGGAGTTGTTAAAGATACTGTATGTAATGTTCAGATACATGCATACATTAAAGCAGTGTCATTACAGATTTCTCATGCTCTAGTTCACTTTCCTTGTCTGTATTGTCAAGACATTCACCTGGTTATTTATTATTGTTTCATGTTTTAGGATCTTGGTGAAAGAGACTTTGGTCGGGATGCATATCTTGTTGTACATATGTTTCGACTGGGTAAGAAACATTAAAAACTTACTGTCTGCTGATGAGTTTCATAATTATGTCATATGGCTCTACATACTTTACAGGACAACTCATCATATTACATTTCTTCTTTTTTTCTTTGCTTCTCCTCCGTCAGGCCACCGCCGACGATGAGTCCTCAACCTGTCGTCTCCACTGTTCTCTGTCTCTGATCTTGTCCCTTGCTTCTCTCATGCTTATTTTCATTCTCTCCAGATCTTCTCTTATGTTGTCCATCCATGTCTTCTGTGGTCTTCCTCTGCTCCTCGTTCCTTCTATATATCCATTTAAAGCCATTGATGGTAATCTGTTATTGTCCATTCTCATCACATGTCCCAGCCATTTTAGTCTTTTTTCATCATGTTACATTACATCACAATAAATCACAATGCATCACATGGCATCATATTGCATCAGTTACATCAGATTACGTTACACTGTACGTCACATTACATCAAATTACATATAGAATGCATTGTTTGAAAGTTCATTATCTGATCATTTTAAATAATCAGCTGACACAATTGTTCTTTCAGTCACTAGCCAATGAGAATGCGTTATTTAAGGGTTATTAAAATAGGTCATGATAAGCTTATCTACATGCCAGTCTTGTATCATTATTATTATTATTATTATTATTATTTATTATTATTATTATTATTTCTGTGTTTATTAAGCACCGTTATCTAATGACTAAGCATCAGTCGATGGTACTGAGCAGTTGTAAGTGGAGGACTTGAAGAGTCCCTCAGACTTCCTAAAACCATAACAAACCACGGTCCCTACACAGTAACTGCCTCAGGGGAAGTTCAAACTCATACTCTGTGTTACAAGCCGCTCTATCCAGTCAGCTATCATGCGTTACATCATCTGGCATAAGAGCAGTTATACTCTTGGGCAGCACAATGTCTGCAACCAATGGATAGGTTGTTGATCCAAACAAGTGGGGTGTAACATGAAATATACTATCATTGCTTGTGTTGTTAGCAATTTGATCAAATTAATGCATACTTCAACTTATTGTGAGTTTTCAAATATTGGTATAGGCTGCTGATATCTGTTTGGCATATTTATCCTACTGTTTCCAAGATATTAGCCAAATATAAATTGAGTAGGTGCATTATAAGTGCTGATTGCTAAGGATAAACATGTGCCATCCAATAATGGCTTTTTGCACTGAATCATAAATTTGTAGGTCATGATGATCAGCTTACATTGTCTCAGGAACTTTGTGGAATAGTTTTATAAATGATACATAATTTCAAACAAAATTGAATGAATGCTCTGATTTGTTAAGTAAACATTCAAGATTTAGAAAAATTGAGTTTAGACTCATTTTGTCAAAGCGAGTCACATATGTGTTCCACATACTGTGATATGTATTTCTGATTATACTGTGATGTGTTCCTCATGATACCATTATATGTTCCTCATTATGTGTTTCGTGTTATACTATGATGTGTTTCATGTTATACTATGATGTGTTTCATGTTATACTATGATGTGTTTCATGTTATACTATGATGTGTTTCATGTTATACTATGATGTGTTTCATGTTATACTATGATGTGTTCCATTTTATACTGTGATTTAATCCTCATTAGATTGTGACATGTTCCTCAATATAATGTGATGCTGTTGTATAAAACATTCCAATTTAAGTTCTAATGATTTTCTTCAGTCATCTGTTTGATTTGTTGTGATTTTAGGAAGTCTGAGGGACTCTTCACCCCCTACAAAAACACCAACGCTCTGCTACAAGAGACCGTATGGTGGCGGAGGTAAGTTTCCTTATTTCTCAATCCAGTGAAAAATTTAGGGAACTGTTACAAGAAAAAGAACAGCAGATATAACTCCAAGAGGCAGCTGTGGTTGCGAAGTGTTCACAACTTTTTTCTCAACTTGGCATATGAAGGCTTGTGGCCAGCCCTCTCCCTTGCTATTAAATCCCAGATGACAGCAGATGGTCAGGATACTCATTTTATAGCTGAGTTCACTGGGGGGCACTTATGGAGCTGAAATCTTGAAATGTCTGTCTGCTTGGGCAGAGATTTTAACCCTGACCTTTGGGTTGATAGTCCACCATGCTAACCACTTGAATATTGCACACTTCAAGCAATCTATAAACTTGTCTGATTTGCATGCAGGCTAACAATTGGAAAGACCCTAACATTGCCTCAAACGAGCCAACAACAGATTGTTAAATTTACTTGAATCATTTGATGGGCTTGAGACTGAACGTTGACGTAAATTTTAATTGGCATTATTATAGTTAGCATAACAACTTCTTATCATTGCTTTATTTGATCAGCTTTACTAGACTAGAGCCTCCTTATAAAACAGCGTTTGAAGCTCTGTCATCTTTTGCACTATATAATGAGGTTGTGCATTTGTGTTGCAGTGAGGTTGCAATCAAACTGATAAAAATGGGGTCCTTGTTCCAAAATGCATCCTGTAACTGATTAAATGTGGGTCCTTGTTCCAAAGTACATTCTGTAACTGATTAAATTTGGGTTCCATGTACCAAAATGCATTCTGTCAGAATTTGTGTGGTAATAATTTGGTGTTACATGGTATTCACCAAGAGCATCTCGTGCAATCATGTAACAGCAGTAAGAGGTTTAAATGCTGGTGTGTTATTCAAATTTGAGCAAATTATAAAAAGGTAAAGGTGGCATACAGTTTACCTGCCTGTGTAGAGACTCTTCAGAAGGTCAGAGGATCTTTTTTGGCTGAAGCACACACATGACCATAGCAATCCAACAACAGGATGCCTTTTAAAACCTTCCAACTTGCATTGGTACTCATTTACTGACCCAGAATGGATGGAGGGCTAAGTGGGCACCAGATCGTCTAATATTCCAAGATTGGCATTGCTTACTTCTCTGTGACCGCCAGTGACATCACTTACGATCCATGCCATCTGGGGATATATTCTTTAACTGTTGCATTGCTGTTTTTCCTGCTGTTCAACCAAAAGATTAATTAATACTGTGTAGCATTATTTAGCTTCATAGTTTAATTTAGTAAATATTCTGTTTTTGTTTTAGTCTATAACATCTCACAGATTCTGAAAGAGGAAATGGTTAAAGAATCAACAGTTAACCTGAAAATTAGTCTGTAAGGCTTTCGTTTGAAAATAAGCAGTGTTTGTTACGCTTCAGAGTTCTTTCTTTCACATTTTCTGGCTCTGTTTATTTTCTTTATCTCTTGTTAGAAAATCATTAGAGGAATTCAATAGTTTGTTTGAATTTGTTAGATTTTTTCACTTGTATGCCAGCCATTGAATGTGGTTTCAGCTCCGTCTCTATAGCCAGCTGGCTGACTTTCTCTCTCTCACTCACTCACTCACTCACACTCGCTCACACTCACTCAATAAGTGACTGATCATCTAACCATGGTGACACTGACTTATTCACTTATTCACTCAATAAGTGACTGATCATCTAACCATGGTGACACTGACTTATTCACTTATTCACTCAATAAGTGACTGATCATCTAACCATGGTGACAGTTATGTCTGCAGGATGCTACACAGTTGCCTCCTAAGAACTGATCAAAAGCCCAACTTACAGTGATGTATAACAGAGCACAACGTACCAGTATGCACAATAGGGTGAAAATGCATAACAACATTAGCTGAAGAGATGTTCTGTTTTGATATTAGTTGTAGTGAAAGTGACTTTCCTCAGCTGCATGAAAACTTAATCAAGAAGCCATCGGGCTCTACATCATCTGGCAAAACTGAAATTGGTAAGAAGCTGCATTTTAACCCCGAGCTTCCTTCACCTCAATTCAGTCTGTTTCCTCTTGGATCAGACTCTGAATTAGTTGTTTTGGACAACTTTCATTTTTCGTTGACGTTGAATTATTAACAAGTATTGCAATTAGGTAAACAAGCAGCATTTCGAGCGCATTTGCTTGAATAATTTAAAAAAAATTGATTATTTACTGAAGTGAATTTTGTGCTTAAGTGAGTTTATGTTGTCATGTAATTTGCAGTTTTACATCAGTATATAATTATAATTGTTTATTTAAAGTAATTATTTACTGTTCAAGTGTATTTTGTACTTAAGTAAGTTATTTATTTAATATTGTCCTTTATTTTGGCCAACAGTGTACTTAGATAAAATTGAAGTAGTCACTTCAAACTGTTGCGTGTAATGCAAACTTATCGGATTTTGACTGGGCTCCTTCAGTGGGTTACAATGTTTGATTGTTTCACCTTGAAGCAACCAGTAATCAATGCCTTGTGAATTATGGTGATGGTGCTGTAGATGTCATTAGATGAGACAGGATTAGAAAGTGATATTCATCACCTTATAAGTATGATGATGATGATGATGATGAGTTTTCTGCCCAAAGGCAGGTCCTTTGGCTTTATGCCACCCGGGGATGAGATGAGTGAGGTGATTTCCCCTTGCCTTCCTCACAGACAATTGCAGGTGAGGCAACGAACATACCACTACACCTCTGCGTCCCACCTTTTAAGTATAATTATTGCAATTTCTGGACCAGTTTCTTAACAAGAGAACGAAGGGAAGAAGTTCAAGTGTAAAAGGAATACAGTAACCTTACCTTACCCTGAATCTTGTTTTGCCTGGTGGTGAATTGCTATTGCGGTCTTGCATTGCACTGAGTTACTAGGTTTTGAAACCTAGTGCATAGTGAACTTAACATTTCATTGTCAATCCTTGCAACCCATAAGGAAAGGTTGTCCAGTTGTTGCATTGCTGGTGTCATTGGTTAGTTATTTATCTGGACACTTGGTATAGCACCTGTTAAGTACCTCACAAAAGTGCTGCAGTACCTCATAAAAGCATTATAGTTGTGCCTCAGCCTAAATATCCTTCAACCTTAGAACCACGCCTCTGGGGGCTATTCTCGAAAGAGGCTTTTTATGAGTGAGGGCTTATCTCTCTTACCATACCTTACTATAATTTACCTTACCTTAACTTGATTGGTTCTTTTAAAGATGATCACTTTTACTGATGTATCTGTTGCAGAATGTCAGTTGAGTTTGACGATGCTGCATACTGCTATGGAGACACCAATAACCTCTAACCCGCATGTGCCAAAGAATGCCATCGTCACTAACAAAATTGGATTTCCCGATGTTATTATGCCAGGTTGTTGTCTTAAGCTAATCTTGTCGAAGACAGGTTCCAGGCAGCTGTTGGCACATTTAAGTATTTGTTTGGTTAACAGTAAAGAAATGAGGAAAGACCAAGATAGGTGTGTAGAGCATTGATGAGGAAGAGATCAAGAGAAAAGATGTTTATGTTTTGACAAGGCTGAGTTTGAAGTTAGTGTGTTTAAAGTTCGGTTTAAATCTATAATTCTTGTTTTAAATTTAATTAGGGTTTAAATCTGAAAGGATCACTTTCACAGTTAAGGTTTAAATCACTTTTTTGTTGTTTATAAAGGTAGGAGTTAAATCAGATGAGGTTTAAATTGCTTTGTTGTTTTATTTAGACACAGATCGCAATGACCTCTACTTGACCATTGAGCGGGGAGAATTTGAAAGAGGCTCAAAGACGGCTCAGAAGAATATCGAAACACGAGTCTTGGTCCTCACAAGAGAAGGACAACATGTTGAAGTGGGTGTTTGTCTGTTTGGCTTTGAAATATATGGGCATGTTTTGGTACTAATCTTTCTCTGGGTCCAGTTTCTGGAATTCTCTGCTCTGCTAAGTCTGCAGTGTTTCCATATCTCGGCTTAAGGTCCACCTGTTTCAGCTTGATCATCCTGTCTAGGCTGCAAATCTACTTAACTTGAAATTAACTGGATTTGCAAATGGGCGCTTGTGTGTCATCAGTTGATGGCTTGTTTAATATATTACAGTGCTATAGAAGTTATAAAATTAGCTGTTCAGGGATTGGGTTACTTTGCTAAAAACTTGATTGAAGTCTGAAAGTGTTTGTTTTAAGATTGCTTATCTCCTGCCCTGTCTTGCTGTAATTGGAGTTTCATGGATCTTGACTGGTTATATTATTATTATTATTATTAAGAAAATTTTTAATGTGCACAAAGTCACACAGAAATTCGATTTGGAGGCATGGTTAGTCAGGCGCCAGGTGAAAACAATTAGATATCCAGATGTTTGAAAGCCAGCGAGAAAGAGTGGTTCGGTCTAGAGGATTGTGATTTGAAGTGCATTCTGATAAGAAAGGACCACTGACTGTGACTTGATTATGGAGCTATAGAAGTTTTCAGATTAGTTTATATTCTGTCTTCCAGTCTTGTGGACCTCAAAGATCTTGACTGTTTCTGTCCAATGGGTTATGCTTTATGGAATGCAGTTTTGCTTAAAGCAACCCTCGATTGATACCTTGAGCATCATAATAACTAAAGAAGTTTTAAGATTAGATCAGATTAGAGTATGGTGTTTATTGTTGTAGAAGTGCATCAGCCGAGGAACAGGAGAGCCAGATGTGAATGAGTACAACTCGTTTATCTTTTATCACCACAACAATCCTCGCTGGAATGACACAATACGGGTTTGTCTGTAAACTTTTGATGACTTGACATATTGCTAAATATTGTCATCATCGTCACTTTCCTAAGCAGATCGTAGCTGTTTCATAATGCATTGCCACAGCCGTCTTTTGTTTTCATGCTGTTTGTAGCCAAAATTTCTGACTTTGATTAACATTACAAGAATTACATTGGAGCTACTTTATAATGCTATTTTTGGGAACCATTTTAAGAACTGCTTTATAATTGGGCAACTCTGTGTAGTGGGACACACACGTTTTCTTCTGAATTCTTCCTTTGACACCCACTGATGTAAACCTGACTGCCTGTGTATTTTCTAAACTGCTGGTGATCGTTAAAATTACTTCATTTCAATCCAGTTCCTGACCTTGCTATGTTAGAATTTTGATGTTGAATTGTGTTTTAAGGAGGCTCCACCTTTCATTTTCCCTGTCATCAATTCTCTTTCCTTGACCTTCATCACCTGTTTGCTTTTTAATGGAATGAATTAACCCCTTGACTTACAGAAGACTTATGTGAAGGTTATTGTTGATAGAGATAATAATTTAAAGATTACTTTAACTTACCTTTATTTACCTTCCTTACCTTACCCTACCTTATATTACTTTACCTTACTTTGCCTTCCTCTGTCTTGTTTCCTCTATCTTGCCGTACCTAGCCTTATCTTTTCTTACCTTACCTTACATCACCTCAGAATATACTGATGACACTGCTGGATGTGTTTTTGTGCAGCTTCGGATTCCAGTGGATCTGTTCTACAATTCCCATGTTCGAATTGAATTCCGTCACTGTTCCAGTGAGTCTTTGTTGATTGTGTCACTTGCCATTTTTACGAAGACCTTCATTAAGTCAAAATGAGACTTTCTCATTGTCTAATCTTTAAAATAATTTACACGATGATGTGTTCCTCATTGTAATGTGATGTGTTCCTCATCGTAATGTGATGTGTTCCTCATCGTAATGTGATGTGTTCCTCATCGTAGTGTGATGTGTTCCTCATCGTAATGTGATGTGTTCCTCATCGTAATGTGATGTGTTTCTAATCGTAATGTGATGTGTTCCTCATCGTAATGTGATGTGTTCCTCATCGTAGTGTGATGTGTTCCTCATTGTAATGTGATGTGTTCCTCATCGTAATGTGATGTGTTTCTCATTGTAATGTGATGTGTTCCTCATGGTAATGTGATGTGTTCCTCATCGTAATGTGATGTGTTCCTCATCGTAATGTGATGTGTTCCTCATCGTAATGTGATGTGTTCCTCATCGTAATGTGATGTGTTCCTCATCGTAATGTGATGTGTTTCTCATTGTAATGTGATGTGTTCCTCATTGTAATGTGATGTGTTTCTCATTGTAATGTGATGTGTTCCTAATTTGTAATGTTATGTCTTCCTTATTATAGTGTGTTGTGTTTCCTCCAATGTGGTCACACCCTTTATTCCATGCCATCTTGTCGAATGTCTGAATGCTTTGTCTGGTTGATGTTTGAAGACAAAGATCGAACGGAGAAGAAGTTGCTTGGAATGTGTTTCTTTCGGTTGATCACCGATGAATTCACGACATTGGCTGATGGTCCTCGTGAGCTGTGCTTCTACAAGGTACCGATGCTCCTCTGCTCATTCGTTTTCCTCATTCGTTGAAAATGCAGCACTTTTGCAGGGTTCTTAAAAGGTGCTGTGTAGGTGCTTTTTTGATACATACAGACCAGTACGTACATGCATACAAAAATACATACATGCATACACACATGCAGACATACATACATGCTTGCCTATACATTCATACACACATATACATACATACAACATATACATGCATATGCACATATACACACATACATGCATGCATAGAATACATTTAAATTTAGTTCAGCGTTAGAAAATGACTTCATTGTAACAACTTCTTATGATGTAGCTTCCAGATACAATGTTGTAACGAGTTCCCTGTGGATTTTCATAATAATTTAACAGTACTAGTATTAGTACCATTATTACTACTATTCTTACTATTATTATTATATTATTACTAATAGTAATTGTGACTGTAATCACGACAATTTATACAGCATCGTCGGTAGCAAGCTACTTACGATGTCAAATGTTGGCGCGCACAAGAGTCCAACAATAAATGATAAATGGACGATGTACAAAATTAAAATCAAATGGTGACGCTACAGTTAGACAGTAAACAGAAAATTTTAACTGTTATTAGATAATAGATGGGATCTCAAAAGTCTCTTAAAAACAAAAACATAGTAGTACTAAGATCATTACTGTAAAATCAAAAATTATAAGTCACTACTTTGAATCCAACCCCAGGTTCCAGCTTATTCGCAACTGCTTTGAAGTGAAAGGGGTTGCCCAGAGATACTGCATGGAGAACAAGGTGCAATTGCCAGGAGACCAGAGAGGAAAGGAGAGAGTGGTAGTAGATTCAGATTATAATCGAAGTGAATCTAATAAATTCAAAATGAATCTAATAATCTGAATCTTCTACCTCCAGAGAATAAGTAGGAGTAGTAGTAATACTAGTAATGGTAGTATTAGTAGTAGTAGTAGTAGTAGTAGTAGTAGTAGTAGTAGTAGTAGCAATAATAATAATAATGTTAATAGGTGCAGCTAGTCGACCTGTTTCCAGTGTGCCAGCCTGGACGCCACAGCAGCTCTAGTTGCTCCAGCAACAATAGATTTGTATCATAATTGAAGTGACGTAACAATAATATAATAATATTAATAATAATATTAATAATAATAATAATCTTAACAATAATAATAATAATAATAATGTTAATAACAATTTAAAATGAAATGTATGTCTTTTGTCAAAGTTTGACGATGCTCGACGGCTGCAAGATCCAAAGGACTACCTGAGGTTACCAGATGTAAGTTTGGATGCAGCTGGGGGATCCAGTGGTAGCCAAAGCAACAGCCCCTTTCGCCGTAGTGACAAAGAAGGAGTTTATGTAGCAACACGGCTCTGCTCTACCAAATTTACCCAGAATGGTGAGAATGCTTGACAAGTTTAAAATAATATAGGTGTAATTTGTAATTGGAAATTTATATAGCACTGCTTGAGGAGAAACTAGTCAGAGGTGCTCGGAGAACTAGCCTTAGTGTTAAATGTCATAAGAACAGAATTGATTAGATTAGATCAGATTTCTACATAATAAATTTCGACTAAATGGATGAATGAATGAAGTGCCTCATGCAAGCCTTCTGAAGAGATGATTTTGTTTACAGCTGGGATGTTATGAAGTTATCAGTCATGCTGCAATCTATTATAAGCAGTAGTTTTCTTTTCTTAATTTTGCACTGCCCAGCTCTTTCCATCTGGCCAGTTCTCTGATGTCAGTCAAGTGTTTACTCATATGCCTGCCTGCCTGCCTGCCTGCCTGCCTGCCTGCCTGCCTGCCTGCCTGCCTGCCTGCCTGCCTGCCTGCCTGCCTGCCTGCCTGCCTGCCTGCCTGCCTGCCTGCCTGCCTGCCTGCCTGCCTGCCTGCCTGCCTGCCTGCCTGCCTGCCTGCCTGCCTGCCTGCCTGCCTGCCTGCCTGCCTGCCTGCCTGCCTGCCTGCCTGCCTGCCTGCCTGCCTGCCTGCCTGCCTGCCTGCCTGCCTGCCTGCCTGCCTGCCTGCCTGCCTGCCTGCCTGCCTGCCTGCCTGCCTGCCTGCCTGCCTGCCTGCCTGCCTGCCTGCCTGCCTGCCTGCCTGCCTGCCTGCCTGCCTGCCTGCCTGCCTGCCTGCCTGCCTGCCTGCCTGCCTGCCTGCCTGCCTGCCTGCCTGCCTGCCTGCCTGCCTGCCTGCCTGCCTGCCTGCCTGCCTGCCTGCCTGCCTGGCCTATTATGTTATAGCACCTCCACCAGATTAGTCGTGAACTGTGGTTTGCCTTGCAGTGACCTTCAACTGATGCTTTGTGCATTATAATAATTGCACTACAGAAGTTTTACTGTTAAATTGGATTAATCAGATTAGATTGTGATGATCATAGTCAGTGAGGAACTCTAATGATGCTATTTTGATTTGTGTCTGATCATTTCTTTCACTGCTTCAGAATTATGTAAGAAAAATTGTTTTGTTTCTGTAACCAGTGACGCTCCTTGGAATCCTAAAGTGGAAGCTGGAGCCATACAGAGTCACAGAATACCTCAGCAAAGTGATCCTTCAAAATGGAGAAGAAATTGTCAAGGTATGCTTGTCTGTCTGTCTGTTTGCCTCTCAGCCTGTCTGTCTGTATGTTTAAGCATAAGTGTGGTAGAACGAGGTTCCATTGTGCAATACGATATACTGATACTCTAATTTGTTAATGCTCTCCTTACAAAGTTTGGAAATGCACATTGAAGCCGGGCAGCACAAAACTTTAAGTACCATAAACAGACTGGAAGAGTGAGTTTTCAGCTTAAAGCAAAGGTGGTCTTGGTAAGATGGAGTTTTAGATTAAAGGACCAGCAACTGCGAATGAGTGCTGGCCAAAGACAAGATGTGGACCAGGAACAACATACTACTTTCCAGAAGATGCTGATCAAAGAGAGGATTGGCGATTAATAGAGCTAGAGGGTGTAACCATGGATGATAAGTAAGATGGCTGATGATTTGCGTGTGCTTTATACACGAAGGGTGCCAGCTTGAGGCAGATACGCTCACATATGGGAAGCCAGTGTAGAGAGCGGAGAACATGTGTGATATGGTCTCGGTAAAAGGATCCAAGACACAGTGGTGGTGCATGAATGTAGTTAGAGGAAGCAGTGTGCAGTCAGGAAGACAACAGAAGATAGAGTTGCAGTTGTGCTTAGTGCAAAGGCGAGTGTATGGACATTTTATATAGCACCTATCAGGAACCTATCCAAAAGTATTGCATATACTCACTTACAGATTATACAACAAAAATTTAATTTGATAACATCCCTTATAGTATATGTAGTTACTGTGTAGTTACTGTTTAATGATGCTGTGTCATAACTTGGATGACTAGTGTCACCCTCCTCCATAATCCAGGCTGGCACAACCCAAGTGTGGCAGTTGCAGAGTAAACTTTGTAGCCATGCAGCAGGAAACATTACAGACTATAGGTGGAATGGAAGAGACAAGCGTTAAGTTCAGAGGAGAAGATATGCTTGATAAGATGATTGCAAAGATAAATAAGTTGAGAATTTCAGGTGATGGAATCAGATAGTGATAGATGTAAAAAGGTAATTAAGTATTAAACTGCCTTATTGCAAATGACCTCCAAATGACCTCAGTATAGTGCAACTATACTGTATTAAAACACAGTACTTCCGAATGCTCATTATGGAGAGGTTCCACACTAGAACTTTTTATTTAAAAGCCTGGTATGCACATATGTTGTCTGTATTATCTATTATTTACCTGTACTGCTTGTTGATTTCTTGATTGGTATATTGATTTTCTGATTGATTTGTGATTTACAGTTTCTTCAGTACATAATGGATGCACTGTTTGATATGATGAGTCCAGGCAGCTGTTCCCATGTCAAGCCTATGTCTGTGTTTAAAGCTGTGGTAAGAATTCATTACATTTGTTTTAGATATGTATGATTGACCAGCCTCCAGTCATAAGATGAAATTTTGAAAATGAAGTTGCTAACACTTTATATCCATGTCCAGTTCATCGTTCACATGAGAAGAGGACTACACGGAGTTTGTTTGCTACCAAATAGCAGTAGTATGCTGGTTCTATAATCCAGTGATTGTGGTTTTGCATTGGTTGAATGGAATCCGTGTATTGACCATGGATGAGTTGTCCGCATACGCTTTTCTCGTGCCTCTGATTAAGTTATGCTGACCTTGGGCAAGTAATAAGTGCATAAAATGTAGACATACGTAGCAGCTTTTGAGTGCTTCATAAAAGCGCTGTGCTCACTTGCCTAAGTGTGCTGTACTTCATTAATATATACCGACAAGTTCATCTATAAGCAAATAATGCTCAGATAACTGGAAAAGTCACCACTGGCAGGCTTTCGCGAACATGGAGAGCCCAACCAGTTGAGTTTCATCGTTGCTGAGTTCTTGGTGTTTGTGAATAATCCTGTCGTCATTATTTCAATCTTTGTCCATTGTCTTAGTTTAAGATCTTTGTTTTAGCTTATATAGCAGATATTTTTGTTTATTGATTCTTCTAGATTCACGTCTTCCATCTTCTGAAAGACAAGAGATTTGAGAGATTTCTTCCGGTGATGGATGCATACATTGCAAAGAACTTCTCAGCTTCACTTGTTTATAAGTGCGTGTCTAGTTTACTTAAGGCAGCATCAAGAATATACAGGGCTTATTTTTTATGTGCTTCAGCTTGAGCCCATTGTGCCTTCTCATGTTTTGGACCATCCTCTTGGAACAGTCTTCCACTGCATTGACATACTGTGGTGTTTGGCACTGTGCAGTGCACATTTTCAAACTGTCCTAGAATGCAGTTGTTTAGTTCAGTTAGGTAGACATGTATGCAGTACTTGTAACCTCTTGATACGTACATTTGGACCTCATTACAACATTATAAGGTGTATTCTGATATAATTCGGTGGAACACAGAGATCCAAAATTAAATTCAGCCGTAGGAATTTACTTCATTAGAGCAAACTTCAATATGACATGGCAGTCGATACAGATGGCAAAGGCATCCCAATTATGAAGGGATTTCGTTGTATTTTAAGATGTACTTCTTTTGTCTTTGTTATCTTTGGATGCCGTGTTTCTGGTTCTTTATATATTGTCTTTTAGGAAGCTAAAAAATGCAAGAGCTAAGAAGACAAGGTTTTCTGGTTGATTGCTGTTGTCAAAGTCATGGGTTTTAGCTAAATGATCGTATAAATATATTTGCAAAATCCTATACAAATGCGCATTTACCTTAGCCTGAGACTGTGTGACCCAACAGCTGATTGGTTTGAACGCTTACCTTGCAATGGAGACTGTACAGGTGGGAGCCTTCCCTGAGATGATTTCTGTTTAGGTACCTTAACATGTGCTTCATGCACAGTGGCTCAGTGCCACCAATTCATGTGCTTAGTCACTGGGTGGTGATGGTTAATAGATACAGAAATAATAATAATAATAACAGCAGGAACAACAACAGTAATAATAAGCCTTTGTCATATTGGTCATTTTGCTGACAATGCTTTATAGATACACTGAGTTTTGTCCTTTCATGTTCCCAGGGAGCTGGCAAAATGCACGATTGAAATTCTGGAAGGCATTGTTGCCTGGGGAACACCTGCGAATAGCCATACGGCAGAACAAGTGTGCGTACTGATTGCTGTTTTCGATTGACTGTCTCAGTTTGACTGACTTGATTGACTGACTTTCTGGGTACTGACTTGACTATGGCTTGGTTTTTGGTGCGCAGTCAGTTGATGCCTTGTGCATTAGACACTGGCACTATGGAAGTTACTATTATTTTTCATTGAGTCCTTGTTTTATTTCTAAGTTTTGTTCCTTTTTGTAACTGGTTTTCTTCTAGTTATATTTTAATTTTTGAAATGTGAATTAAGGTAAAGGATGGCTGAGCACCTGTGGCATTGGATTTTTACTCTTTGGTTCGACTCCTGGTATCAGAAATGTGAAAGTGATACAGATTCACACAGATTAAAGGCTCTCTTGCCTAATACTGTAATTTGGGGGCTTTGAGTAGGAGGCAAATGGAAAACCGTGAAATGCACTGACCCCTTACCCAGAACTTTTTATCGTAAACGTTCAGTTGACCTTGCTTTTGCATTTTGGCATGCTGCAGGGACCTAAGATAAGGATAGTGAATATGTGATTCCACTTGCTGTGTCCCACATATATGTAACCAACTATGACACAGGTCACGTGTGTCAGAAGTGTGTAATTGTTCTACATCTGCTGAAGAAACGTGAACTAGATCCAGTTTATCATCACCAACTACCAGCTAATCTCAAGCCTTACTTTACTGTCAAAAGTTATTGAGACGATAGTCGTCCGGCAGATAGAGTGCTATTTAGTAGTAAGCGACCTTATGCTGAAGCTACAACTTGCTTTCAGAAAGGGATATTGTCATCACTAACTGACAGCTAAACTCAAACCTTACATTTTAATTGAAAGTTAATGAGAAGTTCGTCATTGCCTCTTATACAGATTTACTTACTATACAGACCTATGTGTACTTATTGTTTAAAATAGTAATACGTTTCATAATAACTGAACCTCTTTCTGTTAAGAATAATTGCCACAGGGTTTCGTGTTAACTAGATTTTGGATTTTTTTTTGTAGGAAACTTATAGCAAGTCTGAATCAAACACTTGATAGTGAGCCAGGTGTGTCATCTGTACAACTGCAAATGCGCAAAAGTGTACAGGTTTGTATGTGTATGTATTCACTGTAGGTAGCTGGACATTTATATGGCGCCTGTGAAATATCATCTTTCCTTAATTGCTTTGGTACTGTAGGCTATCACTTTGAGCTAGGGAGAATCTGTCTAGTGCCACAGTTTAATGACAAGACATGAATTGATGGCACTAAGCTGTTGCTCATTGTGTTAGTGACGTTACAGTTTGCTACTTTTGCAAAGAAGTTGTCTTCTTTGCTGTCATTCTAGTTGTTGTAGTCATCATCATAGTCATTGTGAGTTTCTTATTTTCAGGTCTTGAGGAGCATAATAAAATGCATCGTCCAGTCACGAATTCTTTATTGTCTGTAAGTTTCTGCAGCACTTATTTCATCAGCGATTCATTTAGGCTGCAAAAATTGTTTTTGATTGTTTTCTGCTTTATTGTTATGTTGTACCTAGTTTGTGCATTTTTATAATAACTGTACAAATGCCTAAAAGCAGTTTCTCAGACATGATCTCTATATCCAGTTATTATGTCCATCTAGTTTTTTATTGAATGGTGAACTTCTGTGCTCAAACTCTAATTTCTAGCTCTTTTAAATAGCACTACTAGAAATTAACTTTAAACTATGTATTTATTCAATAGTTTCATTCAGACCATCGGCCAGATTATCACCTTAAGCTCAGACAACATTTTTAGGACTTGCTTTTGTAACACCTGTCTATAATGATAATCTAATCTAATCTAATCTAAAAACTTCTATAGTGCCACTGTAATAATGCTCAAGGCATCAGTCGATGGTTGCTGCTAAACAAAATCACTGTCCAGGCCAAAGTCCATGGTGAGTCCGGGTCGAAAAGCCAGACAGGAGTCCAGAAGTCACAGAGACAGCCTACGGAGGAAATGAGTTCAGGAAAAGATAAGTCTTCAGTCGAGATCTGAAGGCAGAAACAGAATTTGCCGAGCGAACATTTGCCGGAAGAGAGATGACACCCTGACACACACAGCTTTCTGCAAACTGCCTACAAATTTAAAATCGAGCCCATTTTACTGACTTTTGTTTTCATTGCTATGTTTTACTGATAGTTTTCAGTTACAAATGATGAAGCATACAGACATTATTGTGTGATTATCAGCTGCCATTGTCTTGAAAGGCCCAATATACATACATACATACATATATATATATATATATATACATCCAAATGCATGCATACAAATCTTATGCCTGCTGATTTTGCTTTTAAAGCCGGCCTGGAGACAGAGAGAAAGACGATTTCAATGAAATCATGGCAGGCATTTATGGCGCCTTGACGCGGGCACTTAACACGGACAATGCTACCATTCTACAAGAACAGGTCAGTTGCTCAGGTGGAAGCTGGGAATTGTTTCAAAGTTCTTGTTTCCCATGATAAGAATTTTCTTTCTATTTGTCATGAGCTGCCTGTCATTACACTTCTCTTGTGTGCGCAGTAGTATGTTCAGTAGTGCGCCAGGTCTGCAATCCAATGGTTATGAGTTTGAGCATGCTGAATAGACTCTGTGTAACAACCCTGACAAGTTGTCTGCACACACTTGTCTCACACCACTGATTACAGCTTACCGACTTTATGCACATAATAAGTGCAGCTATTACAAAAATGATAAAATAAATACTTTTGGCGTGCACACCAATTTTGCTTAGCAGTGACCACTAATTGCTGTCTTTAACATTATTTATTAGATTGGATAAGGTTACTGTGTGATTTGCTTATTGGAGATCACTTAGCAGTGAGCAGACTGACTGTGTGTTATTTATGAAGAGACTTTGGGAGGTTATTGACCAGATGAAAGTACATTGCTGGGCATATGGTTACTGGAAATTAAAGTAAGTAAGCTTTGATGTGATGTTTTGAACAGTGGCTTTTAGATGTTATGTGCTGCTGTATTCCCTAACCTTACAGCGAGGCTGTATGCCCTACTGTTTTTGTAGTTTCAATTTGGAGCACCATCAACTTGTACTTGATATGTAGCTGGGGGGTGGTAGCAGAACTGAAATTTTGAGGTATCTGTTTGTCCTGTGAAGGTGTTGAACCCTAACCTCTTGCTTGATACTGAACATGATTGTCATATGGTATTGTTTTTGTCAATTTATGTAGTGGCTGCTACAGAACAAACCACGCAGCTAATTCCAATTGATTAAGTTACGATTACTGTTATTTTGTTTATTTCTTTCTTGTTTGTTCAATAGGTTGTGCTTTTGCATGAGATTCCAGGGGTACTGATGGAGCTGTCGAGGCTTTCTAAGCCTGTCGACCTTTGCCATACCTTTCGGAATCTCATTACGAGTATTGGGAGGACCTCGCAGATGGAACTGGCCATTGGGAAACTGGACTGCTTGAGAATGATGGCCCAGATGCCTAGTCTCATTGCTCCCTATGGTCAGTCAATCCAGGTCATTCACCATAAAATTCATGTCCACCATCAATTGATGCCTTGTGAAATCATACAGAACAAACAGCGGAACACTCATAATACATTCATGTACATCTCAGATTCAGGTGTACTTGCTTTGTTATAAAAATGTCTGTGCCTCTAGCTGCAGATCTTGTGATGACATTGTTTTTGGAATGACCAGTGAACATTTAGCTCTGAATGATGATGATGATGATGATGATGATGATGACTTCTCTGCCCGAAGGCAGGTCCATTGGCTTTATGGCTCCCGGGGATGAGATGAGTGAGGTGGATTCCATTTGCCTTCCTCACAGACAGTTGTGGGTGAGCAAGTTTTCCAAGGTCACTATGCAGTTGCTTGAGGCAAATTCGAACCTGCAACCCTATGGTTACAAGGCACAGACCATACCACTACATCACTGTGTCCCACTCTGAATAAGTTTAGTGTAATAAAGGTTGTGCACTTAAATGGCATTTCTAAAGCTGGTGTAAGGAGATGATGTTGGTTTTTATTCAGAATGCAAAACTGTTCTGATTCCAATGTATGTTCCTGAGTTGAGTCGTTTTCTTCAAATGGACAAAGATCCAAAGCTAGTGGCTGAAATCCTCATGGAAATATTGGCATCTCTGCACTGTGATCAGAAGCTTGTAAGTTGTAGTTTTTATCATCTGGAAAATTTCATCTTTGTACAGCATGATTATAATTAAATTCTCCATCTACAGTAGTATCTCTTATATGATTGGTTAAAGGTCCTAGTTAAATCTCTAGGTAGTAACAGTTAACAATTTTCTCAGGATTTAGTAGATGCAGACGTTTCTTCAGTATTCATTTGTAGTCTTAGACCTTTTGTCTGTATAAGAAAGACTTCCTAAATGTGAGTTGTGCAGCGTGGTGGTTTCATTGGTTGTGGGGTGGGTCTGCAATCCAATGATTACAGGTTTACCCCTGCTGAGTGGACTCCATGTAAAGATCCTAGATGAGCTGATCGCACAAGGTTGTCTCGCGCATCAGATTCAGATATACTGACCTTACACACATAATGAGTGCAATAAATAAATAAATAGATAAAAATAGTCTACATCTTGTTTATTTGGTGCAAAAACTTCAAAACGTTTATTAAGCTTGATTGGTATTTGATTGATACCTGAAGACTGTTGATAGAGGAGTTAATTGTCTCAGTCAAATGGAGTATCACAGTGTCACATGTTTTCCTTTCAGAATGTATCACTGAAACCGAACCTTTCGGTGATTTTGGATGGACTGCTTGAACCAATGATGAATTTAGTTGATGGTGAAATGTCAAGCCCTCATGTGGTCAGTCGTCAGGAATCTCTGTTTCTGTCTTTCCTGTTCTGTTAATTAGTTACTTAGTTAGTTAGTTATCTAGGCATTTAATATAGCACCTTTAAATAACTCACAGTAGTGATGTCTATGCTAGCGTAAATGACATTGTCTGAAGCTGTCTTACTGCAATAAGAGAGCTGTTGCCTAATTCTGCTGGAAATCAGCTCTTTTAACAGGCTCTATTTCCTTAACTTTGTTTCTCTATACTGTTACATCATTGTCTGAATTTTATATAATTTTATATTGTTTGGATAAAACTGGGCAACAGTCAGAAATTTGGAGGACCTTTGATATACCAATACAATAGCGTTAAGTTTCTTTACAATGGCAGTGTTCTAAGGTGTTCAAATGCTTCAAGTGAGGAGTGGTACTCCAGAGACTCCTAAACCAGCCTCAGTGAAACACAGTGTCAAGAGCAGTTCATGACAAATACAAAATTTGTTAACTTGTGAATTGATGTTCCAACAGAAGGTTTTAATTGAATCAAGATATTCCAATTATAACTTATACTAGTGAACACTTATTTTTGAGTGTACCTAGTTTTTTGTTTTCGTGTTGCTACTATATGTCAAGTTTATCTTGCTGATAAATTTAAATCTTATACTGACGAGTGCTGTATAGAGGCTCTTAAATGCTCTACTAGGTCCACTCATTTCTGCAATTTCTTGTTTGAACAGTGCTATATGGTCGCCTGTCTCACGTCAGTTTTGCAGCTGATGGATGAAAAACACTTACAACAACTTCTCATTCGATATGATGAGAAAAACCAGCTTGAGGTATATAGCTTTTACATTACATGAGTGCTTTACATGCAGAGAAGAAGAGGAAGACCAATCCGTTTTGCATAGATATCTGAAGAGGTCCTATATAAGTTATGTATTACATTATTTGCATGTTTGTGTGCATGCATGAACTTTAAAGGTGTAACACTGACTTACGTTTATATCGTGCTAGATCTCTAGTTGGCTTTTCTTCTGAATAAACTATAAAAGGAAAAACATTGTCTGCATAAATTTAGTGATATTTGTTTTACTTTGTACGAGTCTGTCATGCACCAAACATCTGCATGCTAGTTTGGCAAAACATCCGTTCTGGGGAAAATCGTCTGCATGAGGTGGTAGCTGATTGGTTTGAGTGCTCGACTTGAATATGGAGTTTGCGAGTTTGAGCCTCACTTTAGACAGTTACTGTGTAGGGACCTTGAACAAGTCCTTCGCGCATAATTGCTCAGTGCCATTGATTGATGCTTTGTCAGTAGGCTGTGGCGCATAAAAAATACATAAATAACAATGTGTTTTTTGTTTCTCCCTCTCCCTTCTCCTTCCTTCACTGCCCTACTCCTTCCTACCCATGCCTTTGTCTCCACCTCTCCATTCTTATTCACCTGATAGATTGAAATTACTTTGTTCTGATTTTTGAGATGGCGTTATGTGTCCTTCATTCTGAGCTCAGTACAACATAGATTAGCAGCATTAATTTTAATTTGCCAGGTGGCAGCACTGTTGGCCCACAGATATATGTGTCTGAGTGAATTATAATATAAATTTAGATGCTTTCTGTTGTTATATTGAAATTTCTTCTACACCTATTAGATGTTTCTTGAGAAGTTATTACAAACCATTCGGAATCTGATTCGGAAGAACCACTATCCGGCTGACTGGCTTGTTATGAGGATGGTTACAAATCAGTAAGAAAAACGATTCATCTTTGCAACATAATGAACTTTAAAATGCATGACTTGAGAGGCTTGTAAATGTTCTACGTAAATGTCCACAGAGTTACATACTAATATACATACATATAACATACTTATGTTGGTGCATACATGATAAATGCATACAGATACATACGTATTGGTGTACATACAAATGCACGTCTATGTGCTAACAGTTGTAGACTCACTTTCCAATCTGTTTATTGCATACACATCAAGTTTTATAGTCCAGTGATGTGTAATAAACTTCATTGTATCAGAAATGTTGTTTAGTAAGTCAAGACGTTTTTACAGTATATTTACCTTATGGTAATTTTACTTTTAGAGTTGTATTACAGACGAGCAAACTCATAACGGCAAAAATGAAGGAAGCCTTCATAGCTCGAAAGCCCTTCAACCGTTTGGTAAAAGATAAAATACTTCCTTCTCTTCAGAAGTTCTGTTCATAGGGTTGCTTTGTTGTTAGTTGATACTTATACTATAAATAGCCAAAATGTATTAAATCTTATTTCTTTCATTTATATTTTTCTTCCATCCTTTCTTTCCATCCTTCCTTCATTCATTCATTAGTTGCATTCTTTCAGTTATTATTGTATTTTTCCGTTTCAGTCACTCATTCATGCATTAATGCATTCACTCATTCTTTTAGGTTTGTTTTTGTTGCTTTTCTTTTCTAGCCTTGGTCGAGCTATTTCTATTTTGTGGTGAATTTTGTGACACAGCCGTGTCTTCAGCTTGAAAAACTGTCACCAGTTAGACGACACAAGCTCAAAAAAAAGTAAAACAACTTGTGCATCAAAAAGAAGTAAAACCACTTGTGCAATATCTAAACTTTCTGTTTACACACCATATGTACAGGACAGGTACATAACTACATACATGTGCATCTGGATGTGTGCGACACACACACATGCACACAAAGCCCAAAGAATAGTCATGTAATTGGACCAAATTTTCTGTTTGGCTTGAATGTGTCATCGGTTGTTGCTCTGTGCTTTAAGTAACTGTGCCATAGAAATCATGCATTCGCCTAAATGTGCTGGAAATTTGCTACCCTCGTAATCCTTGTCTTCAGTTTCATGCATTTAAACTTTGTTTTAGGTATGGAGACTTGAGACTTAAAATGGTGCATGAGTTTCTTGAAAACTGGCAGAGTCTGAGTGAGTTACTGTCTACTTTGTAAATAGATTGCTGTAGAATGCGATGCAACACAATGGCATTCAATACAGTTAGCAGAATTTTAATGCTATTGTTGAAAGTTTCATTAGAAAGGTGATACAGCTTTGAGAGGTTTATAAAAATATCCAAAAGCATGCATACCCAGTACATACATACATGTGCACATCCATACATGCATACATGCATACAAACATTACATACATGCTTATTTTCTTACATACATGCATACGTATATACTCCATGCATAATTTCCAAACGTGAGAAAGATCTTGATCTTTGGTCTAAAGGGATAGATTACTGCACCTGTAAGGTTGGATAAGATGAGGCTGGTAAGGTAAGACATTTGGAAGCATTCATTTCTGATGCACTTTTTATCAGTGATAGTCGTCAGAGGTGTGGTCCAGGAGCTGAAGGATTTTTGGCTAAAGCACCAATACAATTACAGCATTATGACAACTACTGAACAACCTTCCTTATGGGTTGCATAGATGGACAACATTTGTGTATTTAACATGATGCACTGAAATTCGGACTCCTGTGAAATCTGGTTACCGTGCACTGACAATTTATCTCCAAGTTTTTATCCTATTTTATTTATTGCATTTATTATGTGGTTATTGTCAATAAATCTAATTCTGATGAGCCAGACAAATGTATGCGAACAACTTGTCCAGGGTCATTAGGTTCAAACCTGCAATTGTTGGATTGCTGACCTATTGACCTACCCATACCGGTAACCTTACTGCACATGCTGACCCACAATGTCATCCAGTTGTAGTTGTTTTTTGTGGTTTTCATTTGTTAGAGGGTAACCAGATTCATTTCATTCCCGAGTTTGTTGGTCCATTCCTCGAGATGACCTTGGTTCCAGAGCCTAACCTTCGCAAGGCCCTGATGCCGATCTTTTTTGAGATGATGCTTCGAGAATGGGAAAACACAAAGAGCTTCACAAAGGTCAGCCAGTTTCTTTTGCTCTTTATCTGTCTCTTTCTCAGCATATTGTTTATTTACTCATTTCACAGTTGAGATGGCTAGAGGACGCTAGCAGAATAGAAATCTTTAAATGACTTTAAGATATATTTATTTAAAACACTTATTATGCACACATAACTAAGGCACAGATTAATCTTATCTTAAAGCTTAATCTAAAGCTTAAAATAAAGCTTAATCTGAGGCTTAATGGATAGATTGTTTTTGGTTTTAGCATTTTCTACTGGTCTCCCTGAACGTGCTAGAAATTTATTTTTATTTGCTTATGCATAATAGGCTAAATAGATCATGAGCAGCTGAAACAATGAGCTAAATTTAACTTTTAAAATAATATGAACACTCACAAATAATTTTTGCGCTAACAAAAATGGTTGTATGCACTTAACTTTTCAAAAGTCGTGCACATGTACACACATGCACAGCTTAGAGGAAACACTGCAATGCAATACAATGCCGCATTTCTAGTGACCGACAACACAAACACGTGTGTTCTGGAATCATTTTGTTAAAGTGAACATCAACAACATTTAATTTGCTAAATAAATGTTTGACATTATTCCTTTTTTGGTAAATAACGTCTGAATAGATTAAAATCAGTTCATTGTAGAGCAGATATTTAAAGTAATTTCATTTGTTCTCAGTTGGAAAGTGAGATAATTGATCAGCTTGACATCCTGATAAACAAGCACAAAGGCGATGAAGAATTCAAGATCCTGTTCCACTCAGAGTAATTATGTAGCTTCTTATCTTACTTTGTCTTCTCATGCAAATGCACACTGGTCTGTTATGATCCCCTACATAAATGCATATATGCATGCAAACATAAATTTGGTTTTAAGTAAGAAAGTAAGTAATTAAACATGCTTTGAAAATATGTTGTGGTAACAGGCCAGAGTATCCTTTTTGGATGATCAGTTGCTTCTTCATTTTCGTAAGGTGTTGGTAGATCAGTTATTGGCTTAGGACCTCATTTGGTTTAAATCGTAGAACACCACAGCATTCTTATAGCGTGCATCATTATAAAAAAGTTTCTGATACAGCTCGGTTAGGTACACCATTTTCTCCTAGACAAATATGGAGTGCGCAGGTTTCTGAACTTGCTTACACAGAAAGAATTTAATGGATGAATTTATACTGTTTGGGCATTTTTGCAGTACTAGGCACAAAACACTCCATGGACATGCATCAGTGCGGCTTAGAGGCACACTGATTAGGATTTAGATCCCAAACAGAGCTTTAGAAAATGATTTTTATAATGCAACCTCGTTATAAGATACAGCTCCAAAAGGTACCTTTATAAGGAGGTTCCAGTGTACTTGGCATGATTATGTTGTAGGTTGTTGAGCAAGCTTCGTCCAGATGCTGAGTGGAGCAATCGTTGGAAAGACTTTGTGGAGTGGGCAACATCTTTACTCGATGTACTTCTCGACTACAGGTAAACATTTTTAGCTCTGAGGACTGTTAACAGCTTCTGAACAGCAAAGTTGCATAATTTGCCTTATCTAATCCAATACCGCAACTTCTATTGTGCCGTTGTCTGAATACACAAAGCATCATTCAGCAGTCTACCCAAGCACATTGTGCCTTCTCATGTGAATCACCTCCTTCTGCAACAATTTCTCTGCCCAAAACAGCTCGGGAAAAGTTTTCGGCTTATTTTAAAATGTGTCAGATAGACATGGATCAGATCAGCATCTTTTGACATAGCCTAACATATGCACTTAAATGCATTTGGTCATAGTTTCATAGATTTGTCTGCCACTCGCCACAGTCTGCTTAATTAGGTTTATTATGAAAACTCTGTTTTTCTGGATGGCAGAATTGAAATTGAGTTAATGAATGCTGTTGTTTATGTCATTTTCTTTTAGATACGTTCTGTCGCATCAGGACAGCATGGAAAGTCAAATGAAATGCATCTTCAACCTACTTGTAAGTTCCCTTGCCTTCGTGGGTAAGACTATGTCAGATAAGGCTTAAGCACAGCATGGCTCAGCAAGGCTAGATTAGTAGTTGGAAGACTATCCAAAAGGCATAAACAAGGCAGGGAAAGGAAAGTTAAGTGACACAAGGCATGGCAAGGTATGATGTGGCAAGATCTTTCATACACTGTGAAGCAAGGCATAGAAGAATGTGGCAGGGTAAGATAAGGTGGTGACTTATTTCAACTTGCTTTCCCACCATAGCCGGACTTCTGTTCATTGAATTTAGACGAGGCTTCTGCAGTGATTATGTCTTTTGATTTTGGTTCGCTTGAAGCGAGTATTGATTGATGCCTTGCGCATCATGATAGTGGTGTTACAAAAGTCATTAGATTGGATTATTATTTTAGTAGTAGCAGTAATTAGCAACTTCTGTAGTGCTGGTGTCTGATGCACAAAGACATCAACTGGTGGTGCACCAAAATCATGCCACAGTCAGGTCTGTACCAAGAAGGTCACTCCATTGAGACAGATACCACTTGTAATGTTGGATTAGCAAGCCAGATTAGATTACCGGTAGATTTATCTAATCAAATCTAGTGACTTCTATAGCGCCATTATCACAATGCATAAAGCATCAAAGAGCGGTCACTTCAAGTGAAATTGTAGTCATAATCTTAATCTGTTAGAGAAACCCAGTCAACTGCAGAAGACGCTGTTTTACTTGTATTGACTTGATCTTTCTGATGATTTCATTTGGAAATAGAACTACTACAGCAGTGTCGTCCAGCGACAGGAAAAGTACATTCACTACGTTTACCGACTCTTTGACCTTCACGTTGCTTGTGGAAACCATCCAGAGGCTGCGCTGACATTGAAATTGCATGCAGACCTCCTTGGCTGGGGCAGCATGATGCTGCCACAGTTCAGCTACCGCTACCCGGCACAGTTTGAATGGCACCGCATGGAGGCAATTTACCAGAAGATCATTTCAGAATTCGACAAAGGAAAGGTATGCAATCATCCTCGTAAACTCTGGTTTTCTTTAGCACCCCGAAATTCAAAGAATTGTGAATGTCACTTTTATATTTGTAGTCAGAAATTTATGTAGCACCTCTTTAAGAGAAACTTTCCAGAAATGCTCCTGACGTGACAAATCAAAACCGTGATCAAATAAAACGGTTTCAAGCGCTTACAGAATACAGGCAAAGAAAGACCGAGGCATTCATGTTGTAAGTTGCTAGGTAAGCTGGAGAGAACCTAAGTATTCACTTTCACTGTCATCTAAAATACATATAGACTCTTTATGAACAGTAGCTTAAGGTGTCTGTCTTTATCAACAAAATTATGTGGCAAATATCTTACAAAAAGCAAAAAATTGATATTTAAATATTTTGAACAAAGTTAAAATTATGTCAGTATCGTAAAGAAAAACTCCTTAAATCAAATGACGGCAAACTTGTCAGTTTGGCATTTTTAATTGCAAACTGGAAACACTGGTGACACCTAGGTGATGGGAATTAAGGCAGTTACTGGTTGTGGTGCAGTCCTTGAGTTGTGATTGGAATGGAGTTATAGCTGGATAATGTGCAGATAAACAGAAACTTTTCACTTAGGACTACTAATGATATAGATATATAATGAGTGAATGAATGATTCGATTATCTAAGTATTATTGCCCAGAGACATACATTCGAGACAATAATCATCCACATTAAATTCTTCATCTCTTCTTATGGTCGTGCCATGATTACACAATTGAATATTTAAATATCCCTCTTCATTCAGCTCTTGCTGAGCAATGTTGGGAGTCATCAGATTGGGTTAATGCTTTTTTGAGTTTCTTAAATTATTAATTGATTAGAAACTTGTATAGCACTGGTGTCTAATCCACAAGGCACTAACTGATGGTGCACCAAATTCAAGCCACAGTCCGCTGAAAACTGTATGGAGACACTATATAAATGTTTTGGTGCATCCATACTAACATACATTCACTTTAGCTGAATTTTGAAACTCTTCATTTGATTTCTCAGATGTGGGAGTATGGGCTGCCATTTCTTGAAAAATTGGCAGATGTCTATAAGGAGAAGATCTTGTATGGCAAGCTAAGTGAACAGCTGGTAAGAATCTTAGATACATCTTTAAGTTTTCTGTCTGTTGTGATGGCTTCACTTACCCACGGTATTTATCAATTGTCCTGTATCATCCAGTCCATCTAAGTCATCAACCACTTCCTCGGTTAAGACCTCATTGACATTCTTATCTTCTCTGTTTAATTCTACAGCCGAATGGTCTCCACCTGAACTATCTTCAATCTGTAATACATCTCTTACTTCCAAGCTGTCATATCCACCTGGGGATAATTAATCTGTCTTTTCCCAGTCAGTCACCAATTCAAAGCCTTCTGCCATCTGACTCTGTTTCAAGGCTTTATACTTTATAGTCATCTAAAGACAGACATTCCGTATATGAAGTAAGTCCATAGGTTACAGCACAAGTCAGCATTACTGCTACCTTGCAAGTTCTCAGAAAGCAATATACAAGTCGAATTTAGAACATAAGCTTCTCTTTGTGTTCCAAATGCCAGTCGAAATTTCACCTTGCCCACAGGTTGACTGCCTGCATCAAACACAGGTAACATCCTTTTGCTTAAAACAGTTGCTTCACTGCCTTCAGGCAATGTTCAGTGTGATGCTTTGTTGGATCCAACAAAGCATCACTGAATATTGCCAATCTGACTTCTTGGCAATGATGACTGACTCCAGAACATTCTCTGGCAGCACCAACCCTGACTAGTTCCGTTACTCAAGTTGAAAACCTTCTTTCCTACAGGCCAGCACACAGTGGCCCACTCTGCCAGTTCGCACTGGCAACACTTCCAGGCAACATCCAACTTGTTTTTCTAACTTCTTTCATCGACTGTCAACCGAACTCCGCAACCAAATTTCTGTCTGTCCTGGTCACAACACCAAGTGTTGCTTTTCTCTTGTCCCATCTTTGCAGCCACCATAACTGACTGACACCGAGACTGTCTGTCCCATATATAATCAAGTAAGTAAGTAAGCATAATCCACAATCTGTCCCATATATAATCAAGTAAGTAAGTAAGCATAATCCACAATCTGTCCCATATATAATCAAGTAAGTAAGTAAGCATAATCCACAATCTGTCCCATATATAATCAAGTAAGTAAGTAAGCATAATCCACAATCTGTCCCATATATAATCAAGTAAGTAAGTAAGCATAATCCACAATCTGTCCCATATATAATCAAGTAAGTAAGTAAGCATAATCCACAATCTGTCCCATATATAATCAAGTAAGTAAGTAAGCATAATCCACAATCTGTCCCATATATAATCAAGTAAGTAAGTAAGCATAATCCACAATCTGTCCCATATATAATCAAGTAAGTAAGTAAGCATAATCCACAATCTGTCCCATATATAATCAAGTAAGTAAGTAAGCATAATCCACAATCTGTCCCATATATAATCAAGTAAGTAAGTAAGCATAATCCACAATCTGTCCCATATATAATCAAGTAAGTAAGTAAGCATAATCCACAATCTGTCCCATATATAATCAAGTAAGTAAGTAAGCATAATCCACAATCCTTTGGTCTAGACAAAAAGTGCTATAGAAGTCAATCAATTAGATTTCTTCCACTACTACCTATCTTATAAACACCATAGTCTCCATTTAATGCCACCTTTGGGAGCCAAATCAACTGCTGCATTATAACCAGTTTTTTTCATTAACAGACAAGTCTTGTACTTAGCTGAATGGTTTCCCAACCAGAACTCCCTCTATAATGACTGATGTTATAAAGAGGATCCAGTATACTCTTTTATTTTCTCTGAATTTGTAACCTTTGAACTTTACAGACTTCTTGAAGGCTGTACAACTGTCTGTATAATTTTTTCTACATTTATATGGTACCTACGTAAGGATCTACTCAGTAGTGTTGAGCTTAGAATTTTTAGTTTTCAAGTATTAATAATTTTTTGGTGGCTACAATCATGTTCTTCTGTGTTTCAATAGTAACGTAGAGAAGAGATTTTTTTCTTTTCATGTTAGCTCAGAAAAACATAACAGTGCAATTAATATTGATTTGCATATTTTGAATCATATGTTGTTTTAACTGAATTTGAATTTGCTTTACTTCCAGAAATTGCAAGCAGAGTTTTATCAGAAGATCTTGGGACAGCAGGTTCAAACTAGCGATAGTGTGGAACGTTACAATCCAACCTATTTCTTAGTCAGATTTTTTGGTCTTGGATTCTCTGCATTTCTCAGGGTGACTATCTTCTACTTGGTTATGGTAGAGAAGTAATAACGTATTTGGCAGTATGACAATTATTATTATTAATTAGCGGTATCTATAGCATCAGTGTATAATGAACAAGACATCATCAGTTGATTAGTGAAGTTTTCATTAGCGATAAAGATAATGATGATGTATTGTTCCATTAATGATAACAATAACTAAATTAAACTCAAGCAGTAACGATAACAAAATAAAAACTGAAATTCAGGAGGCAAAACTGTAACTATGGTGCACCAAAACCAGCCCATCATTGAATCTGTACCCATAAGGTTTGTACATTGAGACAGAGATAAGCTAGTATGGTGACCACGTGAAAATGCTGTAGTTTTTATTACAGCATCTGGAGTTGGAATCCCAGGAAGGTTGGTAGTTCTTTGTGAAACAGTGATACTGATAGGAAGAGGTTTCCTGTTGTCTTCTTGAACTTATAACAAAAGATTTAGTATCCAGGAAACCATTTATGTTAAAATATTTTACACTGGTTTCTGATTGAATTTTCACCGCTGACAATCTTCCCATTCACCACCTGATCTTTTACCAGTGGATTCGGAATGATTGGTTACTGAAATCTCTTAATAGCCCGTGGGGTAGATAGAAGTTATTGATGTAGATTAGATCTAATCTAATGTATTATGCATAAAGTTACTGATTTAGATTAGGTTAGATCTAATCTTAAATATTATTGTGGCTTCCGGCATGGTTTTCTTGCCTACTGCAAAAGGCCATCCGTTGACAGTTGAACCGAAACGTTTTATTTGTAGAATAAAGAGTTCATTTATCGTGGCAACGAGTGTGAGAATTTAAATACCTTTCGTAATCGTTTTCTTGCGGAGTTCTGTGGTGCCACAATCTTGGACAGCATGAATGTTCCACCAGAGAGTACCAAGCAAGGCACTGGCAAATGTATCCTTACTCTGACAAATGATTGATGTATGTTTTAATGACAGGGCCCCTACACATGAGTGTTTGCAGTTTTTGAATAATTGCCTAATTTCAATCAATGTTAATTACCTAATTTCAATTGCTGTTGCATCAGAATTAAAATATGAAAGTAATTAATCGTGTATTCTTAGCACATGTGTCTCTATTAGGAAAGATTGTCCGGTTCTTGGACTGTTGTTTTATATTTGCTTCAGCTGAATTATTATTATTATTATTATCGTTATCGTTATTGTTATTTTTATGAATCGGATACTTACGTCATGCTTTGAATTTATGAATTCACCTCAAAAGCACAGGTAGCTGGAAAGAGGTGACTATTCATGAAACAAAATAAGAGAAAGAGAAGGGTCTTGCAAAGCTGGTTGAAGTGAATAGTTAACTTACCTTTCCTTTAGCTCTTCATTTTTCGTAAAAGTCTGATTTGTGTTATGCGTAGCATACAGTGTGTTTGTGAGGTTCTTAAAATGTGCAGATACATACATGTACCATATATTCAACGGCTGAAGCAGGTAATACTGCAAAATACATCCAGGAGTGATGACAATTTTCCATCATAGTTTTCTCTCAGATTTGCAGATTTGTAGCGTGACTCCATTACCAAAGATTGATCCTCGATTTACGTCTCAGAAAGTTCCAGACACCATCCTGAGCTTCTACCGAGTCAACAACGTCTCAGAGTTCTACTTCGACCGACCTTTTCACTCCGGAAAGAAAGATGGAAACAACGACTTCAAGGCAATGATGATCTAATCTAATCTTGTATTGTCTAATCTGATTTAATCTTATATAGTCTAATCTAATCTAATTTAATGTAGTCCAGTTTAGCCTAATCTGGTATAATGTAGCATAGTCTAAATTTACCCAGTTTTATCAAATCATAAAGTTTAATCTAATAATCTAATCAAAGCCTTTAAGGCTTAGTGGTTTAAAGTCATCAGTCGATGCTGCATCATTACGTAGTGGCGCTTCTTGAGCATAAGAAATTATGTAATAAATATGGTGATTTTCCAGACGTTGTCTTTTGAACGCACGATCTTGAAAACATCGTCGCGATTTCCCGGAGTGATGCGATGGTTTGAGGTGACATCACAAAAGAAGGACGTTCTGTCGCCGATTGAAGTGGCGATTGACTCGATCAAAAAGAAGAACGAAGAACTGAACATCCTCGTGATGCAGTACAAGGAAAATCCCGGACTGAATGTGAATCCACTGTCAATGATGCTCAAGGGAATCATAGATGCTCCTGTTCAGGGAGGATTTCCAAAGTATCAAGAGGTAAGGATCAGCATCTGATCTAATCTGGCCTGATCTGGTCAAGTAAGGTCTGGTCTGATTGCACAGTTTCAGCTTATCTTATCTGCACTGTTTTAGATCTGTTAGATAATCTTGTTTCAGTGTGTTTCAGTGAGCTTCTTAAAAGTGCTATGTAATTGTTATAAAACGTACATACGTAGATGCAATGCAGTAATTCGCAGGACATCTTATCACACCTGCAAGGGAGTAATTTTGCATGTGTTTGAATGTAGCTAATGTGTAGAAGTCAAAAGATGGACAAAAATGTTTGAGGGAGAAAGCAAAAGCAGATGAGAAGAAAGCGTAAAGAGGAAAACTGAATTCGGAAAAGAATCCAGAAGCAATAAAATACACTTCAGTGCAAAATATGAAACCATGCAGTGCACTATAATGTTTATAATTTGCTTTGTTTTTACCTCCTGTGCAGGCGTTTTTCAACGAAACATTTCAAAAAGAGAATCCTCAGTATAATGATCACTTGTTCAAACTTATTGAACTTTTTAACAACCAGGTGAATTAATTTTTGTCATTTAGTTTAGTTCGTTTTATCACAGTTTCGGCGTATTCTGCCAGTTTATGTGTTTAGATTAAATATTTCAGACTGAGGCATAATTAAAAGTATTAGTGAGATGGCTCTGTTTCACCTTTGCCACACTGTCACAAACCTTTTTCTTCCAGGACACGAAGACTAAGTACTCTTAAGTGTTTACGTTTGTCATCCTGTGATAAATGTTTTTGTTTCACTACCAGAAGACAGGGTACTCTGAGATCTCGTAGTTTATGTTTACTGTTGTTACTAGGTTTTGCTACTCGAAATGGGAATGCATCAGCATAAATGGCTTGCTCCAACCCCGATGCAAGATCTGCACAAATATATCGAGGAAAAGTTGGAGTTGCTTAAGCTGCAGATCAGTGACTCAGTAAGTAATTGTTAATAGTAATGGTATTATTAATTATGGTAATAATAAGAACACTATTATTACAAGACTTTTTATCCCGTGCTTTTAAAATCAAATCATACCTTTTGTTCTGTTATAGAATTAAAAATAAAATATATAATAATAATATATAATAATAATAATAATGGCTGAGGTCAGAGAAAAGGGTGTGTTATTTAAACTGAACTGTTGTGAATCTACGTATTGAACAGTGTTAGAAGGAACATCCCCAAGCAGTAAAAGTTTAGTCATTGAGTTATTACCATATGTTAACACTATCCATGCAGAATATCTTCCCCTCCCTCCTCTCTGCTCTTCCTCTCCCTCACATTTCATAATCTCACTCTTCCTCTGTCTCTCTGGCCAAAAAATTACTGTTCTCTTATCTTTTGTGAGTTGACACCTGTGTTATATGTCTCCTAAATATAATAAATGGACCACAGACCATGTACTTGTCTAAACCTTTTATCGTTACATATATCAAAAGGCTACACACGTGTAGCTGTGGTCCCTAGTCCATTTAGTACAGTTATACAGGACAATCAGTCAGTGATCAGTTTAGTACAGATAGGTGGAGAGGAGAGAGGGCGCAACATAGGGGTTTTCTCAGAAGGGACATTTATCCAGACTAGCTTGCAGATGCTCTATGCAGAATAGGCTAGGATTTAACCAAGATGTGTTTATTTATTAGCAGTTGTTTTGACTCCTTTTATTTGCAGTTCTTAACATACAGTCATTGGAGACCAGAAAAATTCCAGAATCATCTTGTTAATAAATGTGATATTCCAGTTGTAGGTCTCTTATTGCATCTTTAATTTTATCATCGTCTGTAAATATTCCTATCGTTTTTAATTCATCTTTAATTTTCGTCATTTGATGTCAACATGTGTAAATCTTGATGCCTTCGTCTCTTGTGTCTTCAGAGTCGCCTTATTGGCTATGTTGCAAGAAAGAAAAGTCATGACTCGGATTCACTTTAGTAGGTAGCTGCTTAGAATAATCCTAATGATCAGAGCCATTAAATTAGACCACCAAGTAGAGCCTCATGCCACACGGTGGTCCAGTTGGTAGGGAGCTAGGACTGTAATCCTGCAATGTGAGTTATTTGCACACATTTGTCTCATGCCTTGGATTCAGATTTACTGACCTTGCCTGCATAATAAGTGCAATTAATTTTGACCCCTTTTCGTGGATGACTTTCCAGTTAAAGAAGTAGAATTCAAAGCGACTTGTGTTCATAATTAATCTATCATTTGTAGATTTATAGTCTTCCAGTTTGTTTGTAGAATCTACTCATCTGATTTGAATGGTTTTATTGTTCTTCTGCTGGATTGTTGAACTGAGCTGAATTTTGGACCGAGAATCAGTTTTATTAACTTTTGATTGATTAGGCTTGATTAGATTAGATTCTGTGGACTGGTCAGATTCAATCAAATGAGTGATTTTAAGTTTCAGAAGCAACTTGTTGACTATTATTTTCCTGTGTTGATAATAAATCTGGCCTTATTTTGACAGTCCTTTTGAGCAGGTGAATGATGTTCGAACTTCGGTAATCTCCAATAATGAAGTAAATGTTACGGAAACACCAAATAGCAAGGTAAAATTACACTATGTAGTGTTTAAATACACCAGAACCTCCTTATATTGCTGTTTTGGGTGTTATGTCAAAAACATCCTAACAACAAGATTGTATTGTGGCAATGATGATGATGAGAAGATGATTGTTCGGCTGATGAAGTCAGTGATGAGAATTGAGATAATCACAACAATGATGACGATAAAGGTGATATTATTGATTATAATATTAATGATTTAGACGATGGTATATATGATGATGATTTTGTGTGCCTGAGGATAATGATGATGATAATAGTGAGATATTGATAATTTTCTGTTGCTTTTGCTGTTGCAGTTCAAAGACAAAGATTCTGTCAGTTTTCCTTTTCTCAAAAGTAAGTACAAACAATAATAATTTTCTTTCTTTCAGTTGCATTGTCTAAGATTTTCTCCAACAGATATTTGTATTTTAAGATTGAAGTGGCCTAAGTTTTTAAGAGTTTCATTATAACTTACTGTCAGTGGTGATATATTTTCCGCATATAATGCAGTCATTGCTGAACATCATGATAGAGTCACACCATGGAAACATCTAACTGTACTGTAAATGGCACTCCTCCTTACCTCATGGACTTTTGCGCTACTGGGGCATAGCACCCTCCGCTTGGCCACCCATGATCTCTTGTTTGTCCCTCGCATGCGAACTGCTACTGCCCAGACAGAAGCTTTGTGTATGTCGGTCCCACCTGCTGGAACCGTCTCTCTCTCAACCTGTGACTCGAGCTCCTCTCTCTTCCCCTCTCAGGGTTCAGCAGGCACCTGAAGACTGTACTGTTTAACAGTGATTTTACTTGTTCAGGTCGGGAGCGCCCCTGTTGAGTTTATTTTGTAAGAGGCGCTTTATAAATCTTAAATTACAGTTACAATTACAATAACAATATAAATTCCCAGATACATGCATTCGATGTCTGTAAGATGTTCATGAAATACACCATATAAATGCACAGGTTCATTATACTGGTTTCCTAGTTCAAAACTCAGAGGCAGGTTCCCGGAGTTGAATGATCTTGTAGCTAAAGTTCAAACATAATTCAATTCAGTGCTCAGCAAGTGCAATTCAGTGACTGGATAAGCTGTCAGTGTCTTATGATGCACCATGATTTGATCCACAGTTGCAGAGGTGAAATTCAGTTGCATTAGCAATCTGCCACCATGCAGATGAGGTATTTAGAGTCTTGTCTTCAACCGTCATAGAGCACAGGATTGGCTGCACCACGGACAATTTTGTACCATCTGCTTCTGTCCCTTGTCTCCTGTAATAACTGGTCGAACGATAATTCAGTCCACGACTTGATGTTATCGATCCATGTCGTCTTGGGCCTTCCCTGAGCTCAGGATCCAGGAATTGTGCCTTGGATGATCTCTTCCTCTAAGCAGTCTCCATTCTTTCACGGCAGCTTCCCACTATGAAAGCTTCCTCTTTCTGATTAATCCGAGCAGACTGGACTCCTGCCATCTCTAGAACCTGCTTAGAGTCACATTATTATCACTTAGGACCCAATTAGAGTCATTTATTATTATCACTTAGGACCCAATTAGAGTCATTTATTATTATCACTTAGGACCCATTTAGAGTAATTTATTATTATCACTTAGGACCCAATTAGAGTCATTTATTATTATCACTTAGGACCCATGTAGAGTCATTTATTATTATCACTTAGGATGCATTTAGAGTCTCTCCAGGAAAACTTAACCTTCTGCCACATTGTCGTCCTGACAGTAGAAACTTGTGGTAGTGATGCTGCTGCTGATTGGTGATGCCACAAGATTGTTAGAGCGGTGTTGAGGCTGGAATTGTAAGAGGCCACAGTTGTCAGAAATGGATTTAGAGAAGTGGATTTGAATGTAAATAGTGAACCTGAAAACAGCCATAAAGTTGGTTGTATTTGTTCCTATGTTATTCTGAACTGAAGTGAAAATATAATTGTTTGTTAACTGAATTACTCTCAGAGCCACTGATTTTGATTTCTAGTGTAAATTAATGTAATCTAATGTGAAGAGTTTTATGCCATTGTTATCTTAATACTCTTGGCATCATTCAGTGGTCAGTTACAGAGATTTAGTGGGGCATTTGAGAACCTAGAGTTCAAAAAGAATGGAACGAGGTAAGAAAGTGAGGAAAGATGCGGCTTTGAGCCGTGAACTTGAATGCCATAAGAAAACAGAGTTGACAGAACTGGGCAGCGAATTGTTAAACCCTGGACCAGTTGTTAAGAAAGACTGGGAGACTAGCACTGTTTTTTTTTGACTATAGAGTCTTTGTTGTTGTCTGTTAAGAGCAGAGACGTGATTCCAACAAACCTATTGGTACTAACCCTGCTACACAGTGGTACCAGGGAGGAGCGTCCACAAATGGTGCCATCACCCCATGCCATGATACAATGTTACTGCCAGGTATTTCTGGTCTGTTCAGTTTTAACGCTGTTTCGCATCATCACCCTTGTGATTACTGCACTGTAGCTGGTTTAACTTTGTTTAACTTTAACTTTTAACTTTCTTGGTTTATCAGGGAAATGACCCTGATGATGATGATGCTGCTGCTGCTGCTGCTGCTGTTGATGATGATGATGATGATGATGATGATGATGATGACGATCACTTTGCAAGGCACTTTGAACTACATAATAATAATAATAATAATAATAATTATTATTATTATTATTATTAGTAAGTAATTGAGTAATACTTACCTTGGGAAAAAAAAATATAATAATAATTTTTTTTAAATTTAAAAAGTTTTTCATATTATTGTTATAGTAATAATAATGATTATATAGGGAGATTATATAAGGAGTCCATTGATGCATCAACCGCTTCAATACAGTAGCTTTTGGAAGTACTTCTCCCCCAAGCTAAATATCAGCAAAGACTAACCCTTCCAAAACAATGCTTCTTCTAATTTTTGTCTTCCTGTGGAATTGTATATATGCCTTGCATAAATAATAATATTAATATAAATAGTCGCCTTATTTTTGCAACCTTTCACAAAGCTTTTGCTCTGCCAGACCTCCGCAAGAAGTAACTGTTCTGGATATCATTTGCATCTGTGAAGGTTAAAATCCTGAGGGACCATTGTTACCTTGGGCTAAAAAATAACAGTAATAGTAATGTCGTATAATTTGACTTCAGAGCAGCCATTTTACTGATAATGAAGTTATAGAATTTTTAGATTTAATTCTTTTGTCCAAATCTAATTTATCTACTTCTTGTTTGTTTTGCTAAGGTTATTTGTATCTTAACTTATTCATTTTAGCCTCCCAGTCTGCTACTTCTGACTTGAAATTTAAGACGCCAGTAAGTCAAAAAGTTTCTTATATGTGTATATTTAGACACTTTATATAGCACCTGTTAGGTACAGACGTGCTGAATGCCCCAGTTACACACAAACTGAGTACAGGTATTTTCCTTGCATATGCCTCACATATGCCTCACATATGCGGTTCTGATGGTGAGCCCATCTGTTTGAAATGGAATCATTTTGGACTTTGTCTCCTTGCAACCTGAGAAGAATTAGAAGTCTTTTATTCATGTATTATAATCACAGCTGAAGACCATATCTGACATCACAAAGTAATGCATAATATTGTTGCATTAATGTTAATTAGCACCTTTGTATATTTTTCACAAGAAACTTAGAAATAAAACCAGCCAAGTGCTTCTTAGTTTGTCAGACTCAGGAACAATAACACTAATGGTGACTTTGCTCACATTTATGCTATTGCCAAGCAGTAGAACTTGGTAATTTTATTAGATAGAAAGTAAATGGCAAGTCCTGCTATACACTGTGATCTTGTGTCCAGAACCTTGAGATTTGTTCACTGCCTGCTCTAGGACCTAAGAAAAGAAATGAGCACTTCACTTTCTGTACTGGGACGCTGGGGAGACTGTATTCCTAGTGAACAGGGATGCTAGGACACACCTTTTGTCATTTTTTGAAAGCACCCACCTTTCTCTAGGACTGCTGGATCAGAAGCTTCAATAGATGTACATAATATTTAAGTAAATTCTCATTTTCAGTGCATTCTACACTATACCACATTACACTAAATTACATTGTGTGAGTGTTACTCTGCATTACACCACACTGCATTACTATCTTACGCTGTGTTTCATTATGCACCAAACAGTGTTACATTGTGGTTCATTAAACACTGTATAACACTGTGCTGCTTTGCATTGCGTAAAAGAGTTTTAAGGGGCGAAATGGTGAAGTAGGGTAGGGTAGAATAAGGTGAGGTGTGGTTAGACCCCTCCCTGGCTGCAGATTTCTTTGCTCTGCTGCACAAGATGACCTGGTTGTACCACCAGTTGAAACTTTCACGGTCCTGCATAGAAGTTTTGCTGTGGTCGGTCCATTTTTCCGGAATAAGTTGCCACCTACCTAAGACGTGAACTCCTTGGCCTTTCTCTGCCTGTTTTTCGTAAGTGCTTGAAAGCTGTTCGATCATGGTTTTACGTTGTCTGGTCAGTAGTTTCTCTTGAAGTGGTGCTAAATAAATTTGACAATATAATTATAATTACAGTTAAATTATTTTATGCTAAAAAGCTATTCATGGTTCTAAGAGTTGTTTACTCATTGTATATTTAGCTAAATGAGGAACCAAAGTCAAGGGAAAGCACGCTGCAGAAGGCAGTTCCAGTACCAAGGAGTGATGACATCTTTGATGACATCTCTTCCACTCCACCACCTCTTCCAGCACGCAAGTCATCGCGCGTGTCCAATTCTTCTTTTCTTTCATCTGTCTTTGCGTCCAGTCATGCACAGAGTTCTTCAGAGGAAACATTGTCACCAAACTCACTCGAAGAGCAACAGCCAGGTCCAAAACACAGTTTGTATCCACGTAACTCGAGAACGTTGCTACCAACAGCAAAGCCCCGAAACAGTAAAGGCAGCCTGTCATCTTCCAATGTCACAAGTGCAGAGTTATCGTCAAACGTTACATCTTCTGTTTCTGCAACTCCTGATGATAAATCAAAGCCAGACGTTGTGTCCCGACAGTCACTACTACCATCTACTCAAAACGTTGGACAGCAAGCATCAGTCGGAGTGGCATCAGGAAGTGCCACATATCCTCCAGGAGCCGTCAAGAAAGCAAATAGCAAACCTGAACCCCTAATAAATAAGCCCCACTCTCTTGACAATGTGTCGTCGATTCGTGGTTCTCCCAGCCAACCAGCAACATCTGAAACCTTACCGACTGCAGTCCCTGAGTCAGATGCACTGCCATGTCTCCCAGCAAAAACAGCTCTGACGGTGAAGGAAAGAATGAAACTGTTCAATCCGAAGTCATAACTGTTTACGAGAACCCGTACGTTTGTTGTGAGCTCGAAAGCAGGTTTTTTCTGTTGTGAAAAGAGCGAGACTGCTGAGCTCAACTTTCACTCAGATGAAACGCAGATGAGTTTTGTCTAAACTTTACTTATTGTGCCTACCTGTGATTCGGTCAGGTTTAGACTGTTATTATTCTAATTGCACTAAAGCGTCAAGCAGAATTGATAGAACACGGGTTGATGATGTAGAGTTGATTAATTTTGGAGCCCTCTTTAGATAGGAGCAACAACATTCCATTTCTTTTATATTGAACAAAATGTATGTGTATTTTACATTACCAGAACGTTGTTACTAGAGCATCTTCTCTATTCAGAATGTGACTTTGAAACCGTGTAAAACATTTATATTTATGCCGCACTTTTAGAAACCAATTATAATGTGTGAAATTCGTAGAAATGAAAATTTTATCAGCAGAGGGGGAACTTTTCTTCCTGTTGATTTTAAATGTTAGAGAATGGACAGTTAGAAATTTCAGGCATAGTCTCTTTTTATAGTTTCTGTATGTTTCACTTTAGATGCAATGTTTCATACAGATTGTTTTTCGCTTTATCTTGTATTAATCCAGAGTATTATGATGGCTTATATAAAAATATGTTTTAAATAGTCAAAGCCTGTGACAGTTAAGGAAGATGGAACATAGTTATATTCAGTGAGAATTTTTAAACATTCAATCAGGATTTAAACTTGAAATGTTTAACCATTCGTCAGTAGTTTTGGTTGAAATGGTTAATCATTATTCATTGTGGGTCGTTTGGCTTTCAAAATGGTTGTTGACCATTCAGTATGGGTATGAAAATGGTTAACCGTGTCTCAGTAGTTTGTGTTATTATATTTAACAAGATCTATGTCTTTAGATGGACTCGTTTTTAAAACAGATTCTGCATTATTTTCTTCAAATGTTGCCTGCGGCTCTGCATTTTATAGATCTTGTCTGTGCCTCATTGGTTTAAATTCACCTCTTCCACGTGTGATGTGGTGGCCTGTGCGGTAGCATGCTGGATCTGTAATCTAACGATTACAGGTTAATTATTGCTGAGCAACTAACGACCCAGGACAGATGGTTTATGCATATTTGTCTCATGCCTCAGATTCAGTTTTACTGACCTTGCACATCTGATGAGTGCAATAAATAAATAAAATAAATGTATTGTTAGTGTGATGGCCTTTAACCCATGTGTTAGGGTTTAAATCCTGGTGCTTCTTGTGGACTTGCGTTGTTGAGCCACATAATCTGTAATATAAGGTTGTCTGGTTGTTAAGGTTGTCATGTTTTTTTATTTAACCAATAAGATTCTTCAATTCCAGGAATTATTCCTCAAAGGAATAACTTTGATATGTGATATGTAGTGAGCGACCTGTGCAATAACCATATTGGATGGGTAGCTGTTGGTGAGTCTGATATGATCTACAAAAATCTCACCTGGATGCGAATAATCAGCCGACAATTACCTTACTTTTACAGTTAGTTAATTAGTTATATAAGTAGTAAAAGTAGCAGTCATGTTGATATTTGTCATGGTGATGAATGATAATGATGAAAATGGTGATGATTTTTTGAATTTTATGCAATGTACCTGTGTAGTTTTGTAATTGTAATTGTTATCAAATATTTATATTGCGCCTCTTCAAGAAATACTCTTCATAGGCGCTTCTGACTTAATGACAGAAAACCCGGATCAAAGGAAACGGTTTTCAATCGCTCATAAAACAGAGGTAAAGAAAGATAAAGAAACTGTAGGTTGTTTAGGTTGTCGTGCGCCTAGATCTCAGTCATTATCTTAAACGTTTCTATATCATAATTTTTTTTTGAATCATGTAGCCTGTTCACAGTTTCAATACATTACAAATATAAAGATTGTTGTATCAGATGCGCTGCACATTTCTGCACAAGACCTTCCTTAAAACAAACGTCATTATAACACGAGTTCGTATCTGAACACAAGTTATGACAGAACACGGTTGGGTATATGGATCCTAGATTTCGTTAAGCCTTATGATGTAATGTAATGTAACAAAGCATTAATATAGCCCTTTAGCACATCTCAAAAGCACTGCATACACAGCTATCCGACTGATATGAACAAGCACAACTTAAGCTAAACAGGAAATGTGTGTTGAGCTGACTTAATTTTTAAACAGTACGTATATTTAAAGGAAGAGTGTTCCAGGAGGAAACTGTACTGAGGTGAGGACGCAAGGAACCTGTAAATCTCCACAGGCAGCGGAGCATAATGATTGGCATGACTCAGAACTGGAAGATAAAGCTCTTTGATGGATGCCGGAGCAGTGCCGACCAACGCAGAACGTCCAAATAGGGGACCTGGAAACGAATTGTTCCTCCACAGAAAGTCAATGCAGCATTTCCTGCATATATATTCGGATAATGGTAGTATTTTGGCAGGTTGGCTACTACTCAGAGGGTTGAGGACCTACTACAGCTTACATATTCTGAAGGTGACCTTGCTGTAGGCACTTAAAAGCCAATGAAGCTTAGCCTATTAACTGTAGCTGTGTCCTTGTGACTGTGATTTGGCTCCCAAAGTTAACATTATTTATTTTTTAAGGGGGTTCATTGTGTATTTCATTGTTAGAATGTGACATTTCTCTATGAAGTTAGAAAATATTGGTTGGTGGTAAGTGCTTTTGTAAATGGCCTCTGAGGCTAATATGCATTTTGTGCCTGTAAATTAATCTGATGTCCTTGGGCACTTCTGAGGAATACAAAAGAATTTTGTTGCCAAAGAAGCTAAACGTTTTTTTATACATTATCTTAAATTTGTATTTATATTTCAAATTTATTTACACTTTGTAAATATGATGCACATTGTGTATGAACTTCACTGAAGACTCTAAAACATAAAGAGTTTTCAAGCACAGTAGTTCAGTAATTGAGATGCTTGTTTGGTTTCTGTGTATTCAAATTACTTTTTGTACTCAGGTGATTCAAATGTTGTCTTCCAGTTAGACTTAGAATTGCATTTATTACAGTTGCCTATTAGAGCGTTCATGTACTTACTGATCAAATGTTATTAATAAATGTGCATTTTTTGATTGATTGCAATAATTAAAATTGTTTTATTGGCCTGAGAATAGTTGTTGCTCAGCAGAATGGAAATGTACCAAACTTTCACTGACTCTTATATTAACTGTGATCCCAGTTTGAACATTGATACTTTATGACAATAATTTTTCATCGTCAGTGCTCTTTGCAGTTTATTTATAACTTATTTTGTGTATTAAGTGAGTTGCTGTTTTGTGATTGATAGCAGTTTGGGAAAGACACAGAACTATTCTAATGACTTCAGTGGCGCCGTTATTGTAATGCATGGGGCATCAATCGATGGTCGCTTCAAGTGAAAACCATAGTCAAAAATCATAATCCATTTGGAGAAACAACTTCAAAATCTGATAAGCCTGGGAAACAAGAAGTCACACTACAATGGGTAAACCAGTTCAAAGCCCCGTGGACAGGATCAAAGTGAATATGGAAAAATTCATTCCAACAGCATTGGGGCTGGGAGTTGTATGGAACCAGTAAGTAGGAAGTTTTCCTTTTCCCCGATAAATTGCACCCTGGTATTAAGCTAAGTTAGACTAGGGTTACTGTTTGACCACAATGATATTTAACACTGTTTAGGTTTAGTTATTTGGTTATGCACACTTTGATGCTAATCTTGTTCATTTATGGAGATGATTGAGTGATAAATTGCGATTTTTATTGTATATTTGAGGTACACTTTATGACACTTCATAAAAGTTTGGTGCATCCTGGTTCAAATTCATGGACTTCTTGACAATGGTTACTTCTACCATTATTGCTTACTAATGTTGTTTCTGATTATGAAGTGCCTGTTTGACCTTTAATAATGACTTTTTATTGGGCCATATGTTTGGATATTGTGTTTGATGCATTTTAATTTTGTAGCACCTAAATAATGATCCTCAGTTAGTCTACTCCTTTACTGGAAGAATTACTATTGGTGTGTTTGGGGCATTTTGAAACAAACTGGGCAAGTCCTACCCTCTAAAGCCCTGTGACCAGCTTTAGAGCAGCTGTAAAGCATTGTTATTTCTCAGTGCCACACAGAATTCTGTTCTGAGTTAAGAAACTCAGTTCAGTTCAGTCTTAATGAATGCTTAGTTTTAAACTGTTCGGTCAGTTGCATTGCACTCGTAGATTTCTTACATTTTACGCAGTGTGGGAATTGGTTACTGTCAAGTCGCCACTGTGCTTCACAAGCAATCGATCACTAATTAGTAGCCTTAGGCCCATATTTCTTCTATAGGCTTACTCTGTATACAAAGGCAGATAGGGCTGATTGTGGATATTTGTAATTCTGCATGGAGTAAACATACTATTGGCTAAATAGTTCTGGGCAGTCGCTTCACTGGAACTTGGTAGTATTTCAAGAAATTCATTGTAATGGCTAGAAATTCATTGCAATGGTCGAGATCAAGAAACTAATTGGAAATAGGTCTAGCTGTATTCTGCAGCAGACCGCCAGGACTCATCACACCACAATGCGAGTGCTTAGCATTTGGACATTGCGGCCTGCCTAGAATGTACCATCAGGAATCATCTTTCCATATCTGAATATTTCACAATTTGCCACCAGCACATACTCGAAAATGGCATACATACCGTCTGCCTGCTGGTCCTCGGATCTTGACCTATAACCGAATCGGATCCTTCCAGACTATTGATTTTTTTCAACTGAGTGCCAGTGACTAAGCTGGTGTTTGCAACTTGGCTTTCTTTGGCGCTGTAGAAATGTCCAGTTCACTGTTATGAATACTACTTGTTCGAACCCCAAGTACGGATTGAGAGGGAGAATGTTCGATACAGAAAAGATGCAGGTTTTAAATGTAGAAGAAAATATTTCTCAACTTAAACATGAAGATCACAATATATGTATAACACAAATAAAAATAAGAAATTTTTAGTACATTGAGTTCACAAAGAGGTGTACTTGTGGAATTAACCAAGCAAGGTGATCAGTAGATGATTTTAACTGCTGCCTTCCGGAGTTTCAGCATTCATTCAAGGCTGCAGGTTTTATAAGGTGCTGCCCAAATAACACGGCAATAATTGGTGTATGGTTCTAACAAGGCATGACAGTAAATTTTTATATGGTGTCTTATTAGAGCCAAACCATCCCAAGAAGAATGGTATGGACAGACTTTCTGGTATTTTGGTGCATCATCGGTTGATGCCGTATTCATTACACATCGCTGTAGAAGCTACCACCACCACCACCACTACTACTATTATTATTAAATTCCATACATTCCTGCTTCCTTCCAAAACACGCTCGCGCCGTGAAGGATATGTACGCTTTTTGTGCTACATGGTGTGCCCCTCGTGGAAAAATTTCTGTGGGGGTCCATTTTGCCAGATTAACGAATATTTTTTAAGGATGCGAATAATATATTTTCAACAAAAAGAATTATGCCCACTTACTAAATAGGTTTTAATACGAGAATTACCAAACTCTGCAACAGTTACTGTTTTTGTGAAATGCATTTAATCGACTTCTAGGTGACGCCAGACGTAATCATGCTGGGTGTTGAATCTTCGCACGATATAATAGTTTTGGTAGCAGACAGCGGGAACGCTGCAATGGAGAAGCAATTTATTCGAGTTATTTTCATCATCATTTATGTTATTTTCTTCGGTAAAGTTAACATTTGAGCTTCCGATGAGCGTTTGTTACATTCAGTTTGTTTTTACACTCGATTTGTTTTATATTCAGATAAAATTGCATTTGTTTGCCTCTAAGAAAGTGGCCTCGTACGCTTTCCTCCACGTGCGTTCTTGAGCGACATGTACTTTAGCCCATTTACGAAAGGTTAAGATAGACTTCTATCTTGATATCGTCATTAATCTCGTTCCCAATATAGGCTACTCAGTGCCATTAAGTGGACGTTGGTCTTCTAAGCTCCGATTTGCGATACGCAAGGAACGCCGGTCTGGATGAGAGGCGACGCGGGACGGGATTTATGATATAGGCCCTAAACAGTCAATATATGACGCATACGGGAGCCGCTATCGGGTGTATGAGGCGATTATGAGACATATGCAAGCAAATTAGTGACGGGTAATCTTTAATAAGGATATACTGAAATCCACCTTCCTACGTATAGGCCCATCGTATCCTAACGTTATCATGCGAGCATGTCACGCTGAAGGCATTTGATGTGCATTGAGGGTAAATGTGCAATGAAGATTATCGCGTGGACAGTTTGGCTACATAGGTCTTAAAATTTCTGCATTTATATAGCCCCAGTATTTAAAACTAGGAGGATGGCAACGGTTATTTGTGACAACTAGCGAACTTTGATGGCGTGTTGTTCACTCCAGAATTAGAATTTAATTAAAAGCCTTTACGACTTGCACAATTTGGGAGGGGAAGGAACGCAACTGCAAACTTTCAGCTCTATCGGCCCCCAGTCCATAGATTTACGAGGCCTTAGGCCTATATCTAACAGGACTATGGCGGTCATTTTTTAATGGCGAACATAACCGATATGTTGGTGACGCATTTCACGCGCCGTGTTAAATTGTCAACTGCACTACTTGTGAAATAACTATTGATTCCTACACTGATTTTCTAGTTTTTTTACCTTTTTTACTTAGGTAAATATGATTTGGATTGATGTCATCTGATGAAGCGTTATCCTGTGAAGCATACAATTGGATTAATTGACATTGACATTCACTAGGCATTGTATATAGGCAGTCGCCATTGCATTTCAGTGGACTGACCTGGATGTTGACCTGACTGTGGCTTGAGTTTGGTGTGCAATCAGTTGAAGCTTTGTGCAAATCTACACTGACGCTATAGAAATTTCTAAATAATAACAATAATGACAGTTACACTGGCTGCCCATAGAAAAGCAGATTATTTTCAAGACTGGCTAACTGGCTAATACAAGATTCTAGATTTCAGCCAACATCACTGTCTTCACTCTGCATCGACTCCCAAGACTTGCCTTTACTCGATCTGGTTTTCTGTTTGTCTAAATCTGACTATATTCAGTGGGAAAGGACAGTTGTGGCTGGCGTGACTTTTCGGTCTCTAAACCAAAGACTCCAGAACTCTTCCAGCAATGTTTGCTCTGCAGTCTGTGTTGACATTTAGATCTCGACTAAAACTGTCCCTGGACTCGTTTCCTGCGTAGGCTGTTTCTGAGTCTTCTGGGATTCTGAGTCTTCTGGGATTCCATTTTTGGCTTTTCGACCGGACTCACCCTGGAATTTATTTTGCCCAGTGATTTTGCTTAGTAGCTATCATCAGCTGATGCCTTGAGCATTATTACAGAGACACTTTAGAAGTTCTCAGATTATTATTTCAGGAATTCTAAATATCGGCATCAAGCATTATGCAGATTGACTGTCCATTGAACGTTACCTACAATGTAACTTTGACAAATCATGCAGTTTGATAGGTTTAAGGTCAGATACATGGTGTATGACAAATTATATAGGATTAGTTACAGATTAGGTAGCTGTAGCCATCCCGTTTTTCCAAAAAAAGTCCAAAATCATATCTAGGCCTCAATACACTTCCACAGTAGGCCTACGTACTGCAAAAATATGTGCGTCAACGATACTAATTTGTTCACATGACCGACATCAAACGCAAAGGGTCTGTATACTCATCGCATACAAGATGGTTCAGTTCTGAGTGTTTTTCGGCTGATTATTGACAAACCATTACTGCATCACTGAAGCAGAAGCACACCAGCAGCTTCAGCATCAAACGTGGAAGCTAAATTTAGATGAGCTGGAAACTTTCATCGCCATAGTCTACTAGTGAAGCTAGAGGCACAAAGGGTTTAGATTTAAAGAGTCTATAGTCCACATCATCAAGTCTTCTCTTCTGTCAGAAAACTGTGTTGAAAAACAGGTTTGCAGACGTCGTGAAATACCTTTGATTTGATCCGGAGTCAAACCAAAGCACTTGAGCTTAGAGCAACAAGTTTGCCCAGTCGTTAGAGGCAATGAACAGCGTTAGAAAAAGTATGCACTACGTCATATAGGCCATCCTGGTGAGAATGTAGCAGCTGATGAACAACATGAATGCTTGCTACCGAAGGGAGAGTTCGTATCCACGTACTGAAAGCTGAGATTTCAAATGCATTGAATGTTGATAGCTACTAATGTGATAACTCTTCCACACCAGTGCTTCTGTTTGCTTTATGAAAAGAAATTAATGCTGCCAATCGGCCCTATTATGTTGTATCGAAGCTGCATTAAGTCAATATTTTTGGTGATTGTATAGGAATATCACGTTATATTTATTTTTAAACCAAGAATTTCCTACTAGAAATTCACATAATCATTTTCAGACGTCATCCTCATAGGCCTATGAAGCATGTAACTGCCTAGAAGAATGCATTTCGACATGTCTGACGTGACACACTGCTGCATTTTTTACCGCTGCCATCATTTTAGATATTCTAAGAGTGTCGTCCTTCTAGCGTTAAGTACAAAATATCAGTTCATGGGACTATAAGCATTTGTGTGAATGACTTTACTTGTCCTTGGACAGCCACTGTCCGAGAATAGGATCAAACCCACACTCTCATTAGGCCCCTACTACAAGCACGCACTCAATCGATCAGCCACCACGCCTGAGCTCGGAGTTTGATATATGTTACCCAGATTACAGAATAGTCACGTCTGTAATAATTGGTGTTGTGTGTCTTAAAATTAGGCCGTAGAGACAGTAGACACTATATTGTATCTGAATATTTGTATAGCGCCTTTTAAGAACCTCTTAAATGTGCGTTAGTCGGAACACTAACAGGCAACTGTTGGTCATAAACACATACATTGTGGCATGTTGCAGGATGTTACTGTTAAAGTGTTTTGTAACATCAGACAAAATTGTCTGGCAGTAGATGACATTGCATGCCCTTTGATACCAGACAGCATATACTTGTGAGCATACTAGTCACGCTAGTGTCAGAGCATGCCAGATATTCTGTAGATAGTGCGGTTTCTCTTGTACACATAATTTATAAGGCATACGTGACATACTTGTTTACACGCCTCTGCAAAAGTTCCTCATTAGTGCGGTACGTAGGTCGAAAGACCGTTTGGCTGAGGTTCAAACACAACCACAGCAATCTAATGACAGGACACTATTTTTACCCTGCCAACCTGCGTTGCTACTTAGCGACCATTAAAGGATCTAGAGCTGAGTGTTGCCAGTTGATGTGATGCTTCACAGACGGTCACAATCCAAGTAGTAAGTGGACTCGATTTTTTTAAAATTCACTGCACCTGCTAGCGTTCTGTCAGCCAATCGAAGCTGCCACCTGGTTTTATTGATGCCGAGGATAAAGATTCTTCTATTTCTTTGTTTTACTTCATTTATGAACCTCAAAATTGCAGGCCCTGGCAGTTTATTGCACCACCACTGTTCCAGTTGGGAAATTTAGAAAATTGTACAATTTCATTGTATTTGCAGCAAGTGATGCTCAGCTCACGATCCATGGAATTTTGGGTGACAGTTTTAAGACCTATGATGGCAACAAGATGCTAAGAGTTGCCAGATCAATAAAGCACGAAGTTTTCGAAACCCAAAACGTTAAGAAGGTTGTTCAGAATGACTCTGAAAGCAACATGTTCATCAACGAGGAAAGCCATCTAGGAAAAGAAGCCAATGATGTTCATGACAAAGACTATTCTGGAGATGTGAATGTGGAGTCTGCCGTCTCATCCACTGTCTTAATCAAATGGAATATGACTATGAATCCACTAACAGTCAACGAGCAGTATTTTATAGGTGGACAGGAAACTGATGCTGGTGCTTACAGTGAAGATGGGCTTACTTGGAAGCCTTCTGAAAGCAATGAAATCTCGCAAGATTTGCATTCAGATGTGGTAACTGATTTTGAATTTTCTGGTAACATGCAACTTGAAAATTCTGCTGATTTTGAACAATCTGGTGACTTGTCGGAAGATACTGCTTTTGAATTGTCCGGTTCTAAAAGAAGTGGAATGGAAGATTATCATTTTGTGACTGATTTAAAAGGTATCGGTCATGACTTGGAGTTGGAATCGGATGCAAATAGTACTGAACAAGAGTTCCCTTCTGAGAAGCATAAAATGGAAGAAACACATGTTAGCACATACCCATTTTCCCTAGCTAATGAACTGTTTGATTTGAAAGACAGCAATAATACATTTTCAGAAAGTAGAGGTGTTAATGTTTCCAACTGGGTTTTGCCTCAACAGATACCAAAGAATTTTTCAAATGCAAAAATTAATACTTACATTTCTGCTGTACAAAAAGATGTTGGAACTTTTCAAAAGAATCCAAACACAGATTCTCCAAAGTTTTTGGGGTCAGGTGTGATGCCGACAAATATTAGTGGCTTTGGAAGAGCATCAATGAGTACAGTGAATGATGTTTGGAAAGATGATGAGAATAAAAAGGTCGCTGCAAAGTCACTAAGCATGTCTTCAGCTTCAGCAACTAATCCCAGAAGTGACTATGCACCAAAGTTTCATATTACATTGCCTTCCAACAGAATGTCCTCAGCATCTGCAGTCAATCAGGAAAGTTACGAAACATCGCAAGTGCCTTCTCGCAGAATATCCTCGATCTCCGCAGCTAAACCAGGAAATTACGCAGTATCAGAAGTTCACAGTACCAAGGCTTCTACCTTTTCCAGAGATATAGATGATGGAAAAATTCTGTTGAGGTGGAATGAAGCCTTGTTGAAAGCAATGCCAGATAATACTCTGCAAGATCTGTACCTGCAGAGCATTGATAAAACAAGTCAGAAGAGTCGTGGCTATTCAAACATTCCAGAAGGTACAGCTGCAACCATTCCAGAAGGTACAGCTGCAACCACTTCCAGCAAGATCCCAACTTACTCCTCTGAATATACTGGAGATGATAAGCATAGTGATGAACGTTAGTATACAGTTTGGCTGTTTTTAAATCTGCGTATTAATTCTAGCATCCTGAAAGTTTTTATAGCTTATAGTTCACTTAGTTTTGTGAGTTGGCTATCAGAGTGGCATTAGACATCCTACTTGTGTTGTTGAATGCTGATCTGTGAAACAGAGTGAAGGCTTGAGCCCCTTTGTGTAAATGTGTCTTTTTATGTCTCTGTCACCTTATTTTTAATATTGCTTATGATTATGTTGCAGCAAAGTCTAAAATGGACTTCAGTTCAACCAGTTCACCAAAATTTAAGGTTAGTCAACCAAATTTCCTTGAATTCATGCAACGCCTATACAGTGGTGTAATTTCAAATATCAGGCCCCCCACAGAATTACTCAGATGGGCCCTCGGGAGCCTGTTCACACTTTTTCAGACTCTGAGAGGGCCCCTTGTTTTTCAAAGTCATATTTTTGTGGACCCTGTATGCCCACAGTTACGCTTCTAAGCTATAGATGCAGTGGTAGTCATCACATGGAATTGGACTAGCCTGTCACAATGGCATCTGGGGCTCAGATAACAGTCTGTCATGTCAAGTTTTCAAACCAAGCCACCATTTTTTGGGTTGCTTAGCTCCAGGTGTTTTATTATGCCGTTGTTGTGTTTGTGCTTCACCAGAAATGTTTAGACTGATCCTTCAAGGACAGGTTAAGATAAATGTCTGATAAACTTGCCTTACTTGCTATATTGTGATTTATGATTCTCAAGTAAAGTATTCAGGCCAAATGCATAAAACTTACAAACGATGTAAACTAGTCTCAACTATCTTATACTTGATATTCAATCCCATTTGAATTCTTCTATAATTTATTTATTTGTAACAGAATTCTATTAATTTCCAACAAGCACTATTTTGTAGATCAATATGAAACTTAAAATAATTATATGAGTGATGATGAAAGGTTCTGAACTTTAAAAAATAAAATGGCTGGTACATTGTTTTGTTGCCAGATCATGACAGAAGTCTCTGTCTTGCAAGATGGTGTGGAGATCCCTCTCAATTCATCTGCGACTGAGCCAAATGCCAGGATGTTTTATCCTTATCAGAAGTTGCTTCTGATATATTCAGCCATATTCATCATACTTCTAGGTGTGGTGGGTATCGCAGTCGTCTCCATTCGAGGCCGTTGTCAGGCAAAGGTAGTGCTTCAATGCTTTCCTAACTCAAAGAATCTAAAATCTATGCCAAACTGTCAGTTGATTCATTCTTTCAGTCGGTTGATTCATTCTTTCATTCAGTCAATTTCCATAGTGTCTGTTCAAGATTTTTAAAGTGAGATAACAAAACGCAAGGTGACTGGTTGGGTCAGCCGGCCTGATCTTCCACAATCTCCACAATCCAGCACAGAAGTTTTGCTGTTTTTGCGCACAGTTTAATGGAATGAATTGCATAGCAACCCGCGACATTATTAAACTTCTTGGTCACTCTTGCTTGTTACGTGCCTCTTTTCTGTAAGTGTTTGAAACCATTCAGTTCAATCAAGGTTTCAGGTGTCAGTTCAAAGGAGTTTTCGTGAGGTGGTGGTATTAAAATTTGTGATTACAATTACTAAGTACTTGTCCTGTTTTTCGTAAAATAAACGTAACACAGATGTTTACAGGCGGATACTATAGACTATGAACTCCTCAGAAACAGGGTCTAGGGACTGAAGGAGACTACTGGATTTTAATCTTGTATTTGAATGAAGATCATGCGTGAAACAGCACTGAGTCATAAGAGAATGTAATTTCAAAATTTTAATGCTCAAGGACAGCAAACCTTTCCTTTAAACATCTTCAAGTTAAAAAAATGAGATCCTAATATTTTAGACAGTAAACCTAGAAAATAATCTTTCTGTTTAGAAATGCTGCACCAGAAGTGGCATTCATGTGGAAGACTCAAGACGTGAAGAATCTTCAGTTCCTCTTAATGAAATTATCATTCATAGCAACACAGAACCACCTAAGAGGGAACATTTTGGTGTCGACCCAGAAGAATACAACTTAAGCGTTGTTCCTTTTGTATGAATAAGATTATATAAGAAAAGCTTCAACTTCTAGTTACAGGTTCAAAATTGTTTCGTCATTTGCAACATTTCACACAAGCTTGGCGGTAATGGTCCAAACATTTTGGTTGCAATATTGCAATATTCTGTCTCAAAGTTGTCAATAGAAATTGGAGATAATGAAATGATTTAGAATTGTTTTGTGGAAACTGTATAAAATCATGAAATGCCTGCTGATTTCAAAAGTGCGAATATCAGCAGTTGTTTTTCGTAAGAGGGGAAAATATCGACTGTTTTGACACTAGAGTGTCCATTGTTAAGAGCTAAGTAAATATCCCAAGCTTTTGCTAGTTCAGAAGCAGATATGTGGACTAACATTTTGTGACTTCAGTTGTATAATATTGACATGTGTTCATGTAAGCAAAGAAGGGGAAAATAGAGTTGGCTGGATAGACCCGTAAATTGTAGCAGTTGTACTTAATTAAAGCGAAAACGTTTGGCTACAAGTTGCTGCTGCTCATTTACTTTGCATATGTATGATGTGCATTAGAAAGCGTTGCTCGGTATTCATTTCATTTGTTTGTATGTATGTCTCTGGACGCCTAATACACCCCCTTTTACGTAACTCTTAAATGTGCTGTGCTTTAACTTCATTAGTGTGAGTGGTGTTAAAGTTAATTAAGGATAACAAGTTCACCCGTAAGCAAACAATGCTCAAATAGCTGGAAAAGCCACCACTGCCCTGCTTTCACACACACATAGAGCCCAAACACCGGACTCCAATCCAGAGATTGCACATGTTGTTCAGACTGCCTTGTCAGTGTTGCATTGAGGATGTGCATGGAATGAAGACAGTCAAATATTGTCCGCAGCACACAGTTACGCTCACCGACTGTTACTTCCTCGCAGATGGTAAGAGACGGCGTCCGGATCTCCCTCAGGCCACCGGGTCTGCACAGGACGACAGGCATGCCAAGATAATTTACAATACTCAAGCCACTTTTCATCTGAAACCTGTGCTACGGAAACTAACCAAGCCACCCGATGACCGGCCATCCCTTCTTTAAGTCTACATTGTTTCATAACATAAAACTAAACACGGCCTGCTTTTTCAAAAAAAAGTCATCGGGTGGTCGTCTTCCTTGTTTCTACAGCTTTTAACAGTAATCATCTTAACCGTCTTCCGTCCCGACTCTTGAACTTTACCTCGGAGCAGAACCTGGTCTAGTCTTTGCCTTATCCATTTTGTCTAAATTGTTGATTCTAAGCTGGTTGAGGCAACACAGTTATTTGGCGCATAAAACAGTATTTGCAGTAATACACGGTTATCACAAAACTGCTCACGTAAGCTGTAAACTTTTGGAACAAATGCGACTTGGTGCTGAGAGAGGCCTATGATTAAGGTGTTTGTTGGCTGCGTTGCGTATTTGGCGTATCGATTGACAAGTGTTACATAGGTGGCGTGTCATCTGACTGGAAGAATTATAGGAAAACGCGTCGAGATGAATACCAAGTGAATGTCGCACATAACACGATCCCCATTTTGTCTCATCCCGATTATCGCTTGACAGTTTATCGGAGCGGCGCTGTCAATGAATCATGGAGCAGGCGTGCTACAGAAATCCGTTCATCAGTATTACCGTTTTATGTAAACATCAAAGCAGATGCTACTCAACGGCTGGTTATGTATACACTCGCCAGCGTTTTCAGAGTGGCGAACGGTCCATACCTTCTGTAGTTATATAAATGTTTATACAGATTCATAAATATGTACATATACATGTATTGGCTATGTGAATTTGTATTACATATAGGCCTAGCAGAGTTGTGTTGGATATGTAGGCCTATCGATGTATGTATAGATGTAAATAATATGTATTATTACATATAGGCAAATCTTACAAATACGATTTGCAGTAAATAGCTGTATCGTCTACAATTTATATTTTATATCGTCTATATTAAGTGGTATATCTGCTAGCATAAATAAAATAGTTGGCAAATAGTAAATAGACAAATAGCTTAACTACATGCCTAATAGTAGGCCTGTATATTTCAAAGCATATCCCAGATAGCACCGAAGTGAGATTCATATCAATTTCACGTCGTCATTAAATTTAAATCTGTGGTCTCGAGTCACCTTGTTCGGTGCTATTCAAAGAACCTTTGCCAATGCACTGCCTTCTTTCCAGTGATGATCTTATAAGCTTTTAATGGTCTCTTTTACTCCTCCTTCCCTCTAATGTTGTTAGCACACACCTTTCAACTGTTCTTCATAGCTCGGACCCTTGTTACCCAAAATTAATTAGTTCGGTAGCTCTCTTTTGCACTTTCTTCAGTTGTTCTATGTCGTGCTTCAGAAATGGATTCCTTACTTGGATAGAATATTCCAGCTGTGGTCTTACCAATGATTTGCACAATATCAGTATTATATAGCCTTGTCTCAGCTAACTATTGTCCTCTTGATTACCCCCCGGTTGAGTTAGCCTTACCTACTGCTTCTGCACGTTGCCTTGAAGGTGTTGCACACTTTTACATAATCACACCCAGGTCCCCTTCTTCCTCACTAACTCTACTCCCCATTGTATCAACCGCAAACTTAGAAATTTTGGATAAAATTTCGTCATCCATTTCATTAATAAAAATTATGAACAGCAGTGGCCCAAGCACTGATCCTTGTGCTGGTTGTTGCAGGCTGACCAATTCAAAATGGCAGTCGGGCTTTAGTGAAATGAGCCCAAAACGCACGAATTCAAAAAACGCAGACCCGGACACTACAGACATCCAAACACACGAGAATTATGTAGCAAATTAAGCATATAACGAACAACTCTATTATAATGAACAAGACGTAGGCCTACATCATCCATTTATCATTTATTATTGGACTCTTTCGCGCGCAGACATTTGACATTGTAAAGCACCCTTGAAGTAGCTTGCTACTGACGATGCTGTATGAACTGTCGTGATTACAACTGCAATTACAATTACAAAGACGTGTCAACAAGTAACAACCATCTTGGTCTCTGCGACACACCTACGAGGGCGTGTGTACGAGTTTTCTTTTGAGCGTGTGTATAAAATGGTTCATAGATCCCTATATGCTGGCTCTATAGCTGAACATCTTATCGTAATTTATGAGTTCATATAGACAAGTCCACCGAATCAGTAACCTCGAAAGTAGGCCTGAGCAGCAGTAATGCATCATAGCGGGTCTGCAGGTCGAAGACTATTATAGTCAGATTTGTTGGCATTTATGAGGGGTCGATATGGCAAATGCAATAAAATTATATGCTTTAAGCTCTGCGCTTTATGCATTCATAAAGTCGGAAGAATACAGTAAATCCCGCTTAAACGGACTTTCAAGTAATAATCTAAAAGTAATATAGCTAAAGTAGTTGTCCCCAAGAGTAACGTTATATGTAGGCCAAACGATGCCCTTATGACAATATTCCCGCATGGGCTTCATATATCCTGCCATATGAGACAACATGCATGGCAAATGAAGCCCACATGAAAATGCTGTTATATGGGCTTCATATATCCAACACATTATGTTGCTGTTGGGGTAGAGTAGCCCAATTCTTGTGCTTCTTCACCTATAGTACGTGGCGCCCTCTCTGCATTTATGAAACCTATCAGACTATGATTGTTGATAGTTTCTATAGTGGTTTTCTGAATACGAATATCTTTCTGATACATAATAGATTTTGTCTGAGCTAAATATTAGGCCTTCAGTGAACTGGACCGCCATTACTTCTAAAGAGCCCTATAAACCATATGACCTAATCTACCCAAACGACTACCTTAGAGTTTAATTTCATAAAAACGTTAACAGCTGACTTATGTAACACTTGCTTACTCACTAAAATCTGCACTGCGATAACGCTCTGACTTGGTCGCGCACTTTTCTTTTTAAAACCCGACCTGATTTTTGGCGATAAAAATGGCATTACCGTTAACGACCCAGCTGGGTCTGGAGAGAAGTTGGCCATAAAATTTATAGCCTATCTGGCAGTCTTTGTAATGTAATGTATTTTAATTTATAAAGGTAGCCAAAGATTCACATAGCGCTTGTCAGAACCTGCTGTAATTAAGAAGTGTTCAGCAGAACATGGGATAAATATATCCCAGCCAGCACACACATACACACACACACACACACACACACATTGGGACAATGATCGACAAAGCTGGGAAAACATTTTAACTCAATGTTTGTGTTTGTTGGCTCAGATATTCTGGAGCACAATTTAGAATTCAAGAATAGTAAGTTTATTTGTGTTTCTTTATGGTCAGATATCTTCGTTAAAAGTAGACTACACGTGGAGCGGGCCTAAACAGATTTATTGTAATCACCTGACCCCGCGTGATATTTAACAAATTCTGCCTCAAGATCCTTGTCCACTGATGAAACAAACCATCGGCTGATGCCTTGTATATTTTTACTAACGGCGCTATAGAAACCTCCGGATTAGATCCAACATATATACTATCCTTCGAGTCTTCTGTTTCTGCGCCATTACAGTTTAACGGGTAAGACGTCCATACGTCTGCAAAATGACAAAATGGCGATGTATGTAATATACTCCCTACATAGCTCTTAAGCTATTTGTCTATATACCACCAACTCACGATAGGCCTATACACTGCCTTCGTCATCAATTCCGTGCATAACTAAGTCATCACCTTGGGAGGGAGCATAAAATAATTAGCTTAAGTGTATAGATTACATTTTAACGTCACGTATGATACTACCATAGAGGACATTAAATGCCCGTTACGTCTACTATGTTAGAATCGTGTGATCGTGACTCTCCTACAGGAAGTTGTAAAAGAACGTGTACGAGATCTCGAGCAAGACGATATTTCGCGTTTCGGAAAGTAATGAATGCTCGTATGTGATTGTTGGAAGTATAGTAAATGTGTTAAAGCATAAACTTCGTCTTTTTCTTTGATGCACCTATTGGACGGTGCTTTTGCGTGTAGCGCTTTTACCGTGTATCGCTTTTACCGTGTGTCGCTTTTACCGTGTACCGCTTTTACCGTGTGCCGCTTTTACCGTGTACCGCTTTTACCGTGTGTCGCTTTTACCGTGTACCGCTTTTACCGTGTACCACTTTTACCATTACCGCTTTCACCGTGTACCGTGGACATCATCGGCTGTCGTTTTTCGTCATCTATGCAACTCGATCCGGGAACTCTGAGCATTGTGTCAACTGTTAGTCTGTTACTCTGAATGGGACTTCGTTGGTTGGGCTCTTCGTGTGTGCGGGGACTCGCCAGTGTTGACTCTTCTAGTTATTTGAGCATTGTTCACTTACTGACGAACGTACTGTTATTAATGACTTGAATATCATTTATATGCTTCGCTTTTGTGATGTACTTAAAAGGCGCTATATTAAATGTTTTGAAAACTTATTAACTAACTAGCATAACGCTAATTATATGCATAGGCATACATACAGTACACTAAACCTATGTATTTCGCGTGTTTAGGAGCCGTCGTGAAATTCTGAATCATTATCTTCGCGCCAGACACCTTTGTGGGACGCAGACGACTTTGTGATCGCCCATTTGTGCAATTTCAATTGTTCGGTTACTTGAGGCAACGTTCCCTCTAATTTTTTTGCCGTGCGCACAATGGCCTATTCCGTGGTAAGTAACCCTTGAGATCTGCGTTCTGGTCAGCCCAAGATTGTTATCTTTAGCTGCCCAGAGTCCTAAATTAAAAGGCTGTAAAATCGCGCTGTATAACAATAAAACGACTAAGAACAAATCTAACAACTATTAGAGTGTCTCGTTTGTCTGTATGCGATTTCCAACCGGGTCGCATGCATCACCAGAATTCTGATGGATTCCTTAGGCCTACTCAAAAGACGATAACTCAAGTATAGCCTACTACAAGTAAATGTATAGCTCAAAAGAAAAATACAGGCTAGTACTTCGGAATGGATATTCAAAAACTCTACTCTAAAATGATTTTAAATGGTTGCTTTAATGCTACAATTCAGTTTCACGGAGATAGATCTAAGACCGAAGAACGAGAGATAAAGACAGAGACAGACACAGACAGACAGACACAGACAGACAGGCGGATAAACAAGTATACTTTACATAGAAGATATCTGAAAATTCGTGGAGCGCTATAAAAGCGATATAAATCGACGCACGAAACCCGCCTTAAAAGCATACTTGTCGAAATTTCCGAAACTAAACAATAAATGCAAACAGCTTAAAACACCCAAATAGTTTAGACCGACCGACTAATCATACTTTGTTAAAGTAATTTCCATGTTAGCATCACACACTAATTACTTTAAAGCATCATATACACTGATTGTCTAGTGTCAACGCACATCCATTGTTGCCTACTGCAATGTAGTCATGTCTACTTAAAACCCGTAATAACTGCCTGGCAACCAATGTGTCCCATTTGTTGGAACTGATTTATTGAATCCAAAATAGATCGGATAAAAACTAGTTTATACTATGCCTATTAAGTAATAACGGTTAATAACAAAGTTGCTGGCAAACATATCGGAAGTGATGTTGCAGGTTTTATGCTCGATGTTAACCAGAGTGAATTGTCTTAACTGAATCTCTCTTATGAACGCCCTTACTTAACTAAATTCCCTGCTACCTCAGCGCCATCTACTGCCTAAATTATGTACATTGTCTTACACATAATTCCGACACCATAACCAGACAGCTCTGATCGTTCTGGCTACGCTAGTGTCTGCTGTTTGCAGGCAATACTTTAAGAGTAATGCACGTGCGCAGACATTTTGCCAAATATCCGTAGACTGTTGACTATACCAACCACCATGAACGACCGTGTACAACATCCATTGTGCTGTTTTACGAAGTCTGTACTTCTGTCTTTTTCATCATCGTTTTCCGCTGATAGCGTGTTCAGATCCGATTTATCCGAATCCAAGGAACTTTACGCTGTTAAATTTCCGGTCGAATTGGATTTGGAGGTACACGTGTTGTCATTATCGACCGGCGACAGATGTCGCGCTGAGCGTTACGATGTCCTGAACTGCGAAAAACGGGGAAACAGCACCGGGTGGGGTACGCAGAAGGCAGCGCAGACATCGGGCACAGAAAATTTAGCTTTGAACACTTAAATGTATCATCCACTGACTTTATCTCAGCAGTTGTTATTTTCCAGCTGGGTATTTTGGCACCATATGAATCGAATACATGCGGAGCAGAAGATAAATTATGTCCCATGGCAACTACAGATTTATCATATCGAACCCCCTTAATTAAGCATTCAGTGAAAAACTGAGATTAAACATTGCTGACGGCTGAAGATTCAGTCAGCATGCGAAGAGGAGGTCACCACGGCCTTAAGTAAAACACACGTAGTCTGTTTCCTCTACAGTCAGGGCGGTGCAGTTTTATACGTTTCTGTAGCGTCAATCGAACATCAGTTTACTCGTAGGCTAATCTAGTAATGGGCTCAGTTAGTCCTAGGCTCATTTAGTCTTAGGCTGATTTAGTCATGGGCTGATTTTGTCATGGTCTGATTTCGTCATGGGCTCAGTCAAATGCTCATTTAGTCATAGGCTCATTTCCCATGGGCTCATTTTTCATATGCTCATTTTGTCATGGGCTGAATTAAATGCAGACAGAGCAATATATCCTGAATTGTGAGGGAAATGCTTGTCACGACTTCCTGGAATAAATGTCAACTCCGGCTAATATCTCCGACCTTTTATATATTTGGAATAAAAGACCTGGTGTGCGTTCTTAAGATGGCCTTCGCGATTCGTCGAAAATAAAAAATCAATATAGCGCTAGGTTCGTCGGAAAGCGAAAATGACGCAGGTGGAGGTGGAGGTGGAGGTGGAGGTGGAGGTGGAGGTGGAGGTGGAGGTGGAGGTGGAGGTGGAGGTGGAGGTGGAGGTGGAGGTGGAGGTGGAGGTGGAGGTGGAGGTGGAGGTGGAGGTGGAGGTGGAGGTGGAGGTGGAGGTGGAGGTGGAGGTGGAGGTGGAGGTGGAGGTGGAGGTGGAGGTGGAGGTGGAGGTGGAGGTGGAGGTGGAGGTGGAGGTGGAGGTGGAGGTGGAGGTGGAGGTGGAGGTGGAGGTGGAGGTGGAGGTGGAGGTGGAGGTGGAGGTGGAGGTGGAGGTGGAGGTGGAGGTGGAGGTGGAGGTGGAGGTGGAGGTGGAGGAAAGTTTGCTCAGTTCTTGAAACTCGACCTCTTTTCAACGTGTTTTCAAGAAAGACTGATTTCTGCTGTTAGCAGCTAATAATAATAATAATAATAATAATAATAATAATAATAATAATAATAATAATAATAATAATAATAATAATAGCTTTCTGAGGGATCATAAATACCTCGGGGCAAAAAAATAAAATAATAATAATAAAATTAATAATAATAAGACAATTTATGGAACCCCGTAGTAGGCCTACATACTGATACTTTGAACCCGAGACTTTCCAGTTCCAGTCTCTGTCACGATGCCTCGTCGGCTTCGACGCTACAGTTGCATATCGCCTCTTAACTCTTCAGGCTGTCTCTGTGTCTCTACGTTTCTCTGTCTGTCTGTGTGTATCTTTCCCTGTCTCTCTTGGTGTCTCTCCCTTCCCTACCTGTCTCTTTCTCCTCTTGTCTACCGTGCTGTCTCCCAGTTTCTGCGTCTATTTGTGTCTGTCTGTCTGATTGTCTGTCTGTCTGTCTGTCTGTCCGTCCGTCTGTCTGTCTGTCTGTCTGATATCTATCTCTATGATATAGAGAAACAGGGCTACAGGATGATAACTATTCACCCTGTAGTATCAGATGCACCCATCCTTCCCCTCCCTCCACTTCCCTTCCACCCCTCCAATCTCTTCCCCTCGCCTCTCCCCTCGATTGCTGTGGAACCGAGGCCATTTGTTCGCTTTTCCTCAATAATTCATTCCTGTTTCATGTCGACGCCCGTAAGACTTGATCCAATAAATGTATACAAACATCGGTCGCTGCCAACCGAGCACCGAGCAACCGATTGCTGTAGTAACGGCGTCTTCATAATATACAACCACTCTCTGCATGTGGAATATGGCGACGCAGCACTAAATCACGAGGCAATCCTTCTGCAGCGCTTAGTCGAGCGCAACTATTGTGCATCTCTGGCGACACCCGTCGTCGGTTTTTGTAGCTTTCTGCGGTTTAGGCCTTGATGCCATTTGCTGTTTGTGCTGTCTGGCTCAGAGTAGATGCCTCTGTCTCTGCGTTTGCAGCTGTAAATGCGCCTGCCTTTGTCTGTGGGCTGCCACTCTGCATTATCTGTTGCTGCAACTACAAATGCGTCTATCTTCGTCTGTCTGCTTGTCTGCCCGCCTGCCTTTGTGTCTGTCTGCCTGCCTGTCTTTGTGTCTGTCTGTCCGCCTTTGCGTCTGTCTGTCTGCCTGTCTGTCTGTCTGCCTGTCTGTCTTTCTGCCCGACTGCCTTTGTGTCTGTCTGTCTCTGTGTATGTATGCATGTCAGTCAGTCAGTCAGTCAGTCAGTCAGTCAGTCTGTCTGTCTGTCTGTCAGTCCGTCAGTCTGTCAGTCTGTCAGTCTGTCTGTCTGTCTGTCTGTTTGTCTGTCTGTCATGACATACATGCCAATGTTCGTGCTGTCTCGCGTAGTTTAAACTGGGCCGAATGCCTTTGAAGCTAATGAACTGAATGGCTGTTGTATCGATCATAAGGCGGAACAAAGCACCTGAGGTCCTAGGAGTGGCATTATGTCCAGTCGCCTTCCGGGTTTAATCGATTCGGCCGTGTGTCATGCAGTGTCATTCCATGCCACTCCGTGTCATCTAGTGTCGTCGAGTGTCCTGAGGTGCCATTATGTGTCAACGCCAGTATGGCAATATCACTGTGAGCACCAGATAACTGGAGATTTATATTATGCAACAACCAATACGACGACGACGACGACGACGACGATGTCAACAAAAACAACAGCAGTATACTTTAGAAAAATTTTGAATATCTAATCTAATGACTTCTATAGCGCCGTTATCATTATGCCCAAGGCATCAGTCGATGGTGGCTTCGAGTGAAATCAATCAAAATCATTATAAATTGGAGAAGCCAGATCTAATTCCTATAGGCCTAAGTCAGAAAAACCGGAAGTCAGGCTACGGTGTGTAAGCAAGTTGAAGCAGTTGAGTCTTAAGTTGAGACCTGAATGACATAAACGAATAGAACTTGGCTGCAAATTCCAAAGCCATGGACCAGCAACAGAGAATATGCTAGAACACAACACTGTTCTGGTACGAGGGACAACAAGAGTCCATTACGAGTGCAATGTTTGTTTTTATAGGGGTGGGCATGGAACGCAGGTAGGTCGGCTGATTTAAATTTAGTGCTTTGTGAACTATAAAACAGCTTTTAAACTGGATTCTTTGCTCCATGGGCAACTAGTGTAATGAATGGAAAATTAGTGCAATAAGCTGCTGCTTACAAATGTGTTTTTGTTATGGCTCTCGCCTGATAGTTTTGAAGCATTTGTAGTTTGTGCAGATCTCTGTTACAAAACTACAAATGGTTCAAAACTCTCTGGCCAAAGCCATAACAAAAGAATTCGCTGAAGTCTTTTCCAGTCAATATTTTTATAATTAAGGCCTTAACTTGGACCACATATAGCAACGACGCAGTGCAGATAGTTGCCGAGTCCGAGGCCGTTGCTCGGTTCGTGCATCTGGTGTTGTTTGCTGTTTCATTTGTTAGTACTTCTGTAGGCCCATTAGAACTCGCCTTCTCGGGATAAGAGACCCCTTAATCAGCCCATCACGAAATGACCTGGCTTGCCAGCGTCGCATCCACAGCACGTATACCCGCCTCCCGTGCTACGCATTTTAGAAGTAAAGCACTGGCATTTTCTTATCGATCGAACTTGCCCTGGTTTTCTATCGTCTAACTCTCTCCTCTCTTGCCATTTCTCTCATGCAGTCTCAATCTACCCCAATCACTTCTTCCTTAGATCTGCTTGCCTGTTTGCCTGCCTGTCTCTCTCTCCCTCTATCTCTCTGTCTCTCTATCTATCTACAAATCTATCTATTTTTCTATCTATCTATCTATCTATCTATCTATCTATCTATCTATCTATCTATCTATCTATCTATCTATCTATCTATCTATCTATCTATCTATCTATCTATCTATCTATCTATCTATCTATCTATCTATCTATCTATCTATCTATCTATCTATCTATATATCTATCTATCTATCTATCTATCTATCTATCTCCATCTCTGTTTGTCTCTCTGTCTGCCTCTCTGTCTCTCTTTCTCTTTCTCTCTCTTTCCACATTATCGACTTCTTTCTGTATGTACACACATATGTATGTTTATATACACACACATTCTCACTCCCAGTCTTAATATATCTGCCTATATAAATATATATATATATATATCGCTATTTATATATCTGACCTTCTTGTAAAAACATGACGACCCTCCTCCAAAACAAGCACTTCGGTCCGCATCATTTGGCGGGTAGACAGACAGGCAACTGGCGCCTGCAGACTGAGACTGGAATAACAGAGGCACCGAAGCACAGCCTTACGGCAGGCACTCATTTCTGCGCCAACAGACCAGCGCAAATTAAAACTAATTACAGCCTGCTCTATCAGATGTGTCTCCGACACCAATTTCAACCGCCCTTGATTATGAAATACCTAGCGAGTTTCAGAGGTTCTCTGAGGGGGCTATCTATATATCTGTCTATATATCAGATACTGTATGTATCTCTACATATAGAAGAGGGCAATTCTTGAAGCAACTGCTTCGCCGCATGTTCAAAGTCTTCATGGTTCAGTTGCATGCGGGGCCGGAGTTAGACATGGTGAGACCCTAAGCTATGGGAAGCTGTAGAGGCTCTATTTGGCAAAACAAAGCAAATAGCATGGAAATACAATAAGCAACAACATCATAGGGGAAAATACCTACCTAAGTAACAATAAATAGGTTTAATTAAATCTAATAAGGATTTATATGTCAGCTTAATTATAAAATAACGCAATCCGGGATTGCAAACTTGCGTAAATAATGATCTTTTGTAATAAATGGGTAATTTTCTAGTGTTAATTGTCGCTAATTAGGTTACTTTTAATTAGATGAAATCGTTGCTTAATTACAAATTATAACAAAACTGTAACAAATGAAAAATTCTGAGTTTTTTAAGCCCCTTAGGTTGTGAGGCCCTAAGCTGTAACTTGATTAGCTTATGCCTAAATTCGGGCTTAGTTGCATGAAATCCAGTTGCATTGAACGATAATAAGGGAAATTCATCCAGTGTGTTCTCATCAGATTCGAAGGCACGGCCTTGCCCCTGCATGGAGGATCTTTGGTCTGGAGCACAAGCACAACAACCAAGGGACCTTACATGACTAGAAATTCTACACTTTCAAAAGTAATACCTGTTTGAATTAGTCATTTGTATGGCAAGGACTCTCACAAACACGTCTGCTAGCAACTGCCTTTGGCGGGTTGGCCGTGTACGCTTTAAATGTCTGTTGAGCACGTATTGCATCGTTGTGGTCTGCTGCCAGACAGCAGTGACTATGCATGAACTCCGCATAAAGTATGGGCGTTCTAGCTCAATTAGTGTCCGTTTTATCAGACATTACTTTTTAGAGTTAAAATCTTAATCATGAAACTTCTATAGCGCCGTTTTTGTAATGCACGAGGCATCAATCGATGGTCGCTTCTAAGCAAAATCGAATTCCAAAATCACAATCCGGTGGACTGAAAAGCCATGGAGTGAAGGTAAAAGGTAAAGGTAACATGCATATTACCACGCATCTGTGGCCACTCCTCAGAACCGTCGTTCCGAAGTTTCTTGGATCTCTCGGCTGAAGCACAAATTCGACGGCAGCAAAATCCCAACTGGCGTTGGTTTTCCTATACCGAACCCAAGGGAATGGAGGGTTGAGTTGGCCTAGATAGCATTTCAGTGCTTGCAAGCGTAGTATTTGCAGTCCCAAGCCGCAACCCCAAGTATGTACCAGTTTCACGCTGGGATTATAATCCTGGACGTAGTGGTTGGTGGCTCATTGAATTACATGTACAGTAGGATGCGCTTAAGGCGCTTTTTATAAATTGATGAATGTTGCTAATCCTTTGACACGTGGCATACTAAACGCAGTCCTTGTTGCTGCTGCTGAGAACGGCGCTAATTAATGCGCATTCGTCACGCATGTAATTATCTGTCCAGAGACTAATTTCCGGATCTGGCATGGTTGTTCATGCATGATTGATTTCCTGATACATGGCGGAAATAAAGTCTGATTATTCATTTGCCGACGCCGTCGTCACGGTTGATTGAAATGAACGATTCTGAGTTGTTGTTAATTTGCGTTAACTGCATGATCTGTTTTAGACGGCAAACAAATTAGTTAAGACCAATTTCCTTTTCGAGCTTAGACTCGCTTTTTGACTTTACAGCTACGTTAAAAAATTGGCCTTGTTCCTTTTTTGACTCAAATATTTGTCAACATCCCAACCTAAATAGAGTGTAATTTTTTGGTTGGAAGTATAGTTGAAGGGGAGATCTGTGGTTGGGGAAATGCATTGTTGTTGTTGTTGTTATTATTATCATTATTATCATCATCATCGTCATCATCATCATCATCATCGTCATCATCATCATCATCATCATCATCATCATCATCATCATCATCATCATCATCATCATCATCATCGTCATCATCATCATCATCATCATCGTCATCATCGTCATCATCATCATCATCATCATCATCGTCATCATCATCATCATCGTCATCATCATCATCATCATCATCATCATCATCATCATCATAATCAATAACTAATTACTTCTGTCGCGCCGGTGTCTAATGCATAAGCATCAACTGATGACTCACCAAAACCAATCCACAATCAGGCCATGCAGTCGTCTGAGAGAAGTAATCATCGAAATGTGATTGGATCGGTCAGCTAGATGATCGAATTTTGAACTTGGAAAGCGACAGTCGAACAGCTGTGAGCGTATGTGCCTCTTCCCATACGGCGCATTAACTGATATTTGGCTTTCAATCTGAGGATTTAAACGGTTCGAACGGTCTAATCAGCAACGAACTGCGACTATAGGTTTTGCGTAAATGAAGTTCTACAAGTGGCAATCTCGACCGGAAGTATTCAGCTCCTAAGTTTCTACACCCAGTGCAAGATATCTTCCTATTACAGACTACCTCCCCAGAGAACCAAAGAAACGTCTCTGTCTCCACAGATAAGAATTAATTCAATTAGTAGCTATAATTAGGTATAGAATAGGTAGTATAGTATTATAGCTGTTGTTATTACATGTAGATTTTAATCAGTAATACCATAAACTCCATCTGATGACTGATATCTAGCAAATGATAGGACTCTTCTTAATGTAAATAGTTCATTTAGAACCTGCCATGTCAAGGATAGGAAAGTGCTATAGGCAAGGATAGGAAAATGCTATAGGCAAGGATAGGAAAGTGCTATAGGCAAGCATAGGAAAGTGCTATAGGCAATGATAGGAAAGTGCTATAGGCAAGGGTAGGAAAGTGCTGTAGGCAAGGATAAGAAAGTGCTGTAGGCAAGGATAGGAAAGTGCTATAGGCAAGGATAGGAAAGTGCTATAGGCAAGGACAGGAAAGTGCTATAGACGCCCATTGTTTTGAGGAGAGCACGAGAAGTACCAGATGCCGGGTGCAGATGTTGACTGAAAGCAGCGGGTGGAACCTGTGAGCAAGTGCAAATGACTGGGAATCGTAATCGTGATCTCGAGAATTCTACAGCGCCCAACGAAAACTAAGTCGCGGGAACCAGCTTATTTCCAGGCGCTCAGTCAAAACAAAATTGAAAGATGCATTCCAATGGGTGGATAGTGTGGACCAGTGAGGGGAAGTTCCCCGTTCTTCTATAGATCCCAGGTCAATTTTATGATCCATGTAAACCTTTACCTATTCAGCCAGCCTCGGCCTGCATCCTACAGGTAAAACTTAATCTAGAAAAGCCGAACAGGTCGATGAAGACAAAAGAAAACATAAGGTAAAGTTAAGAGTAAGGTAAAGTGAAGATAAGGCAAGAAGGTAATGTAGTATAACCGATCATTTATGAGACGCTTTATACAGTAGCAGTCCGTGAAGGCTAAACAGCTTCACTGCTTTACCTGACTAACGTTCAAGATCGAGGAAGAGATGTCACTACTTTCATCTGTTTTGATTCATCTGATAACGGATTAGAGTAGAATTCGGTTTTGGTTAAGTGCCTCGTCAATCAGATCTCATTTATTGACAAAAAGAATCAGTTCACACAATTCATTAGGCACCAGAGAATTCTCCAAAGAATTTATCTTCTGAATTTAGTTAATTTCCTGCAGAAATGAAATAGATAGCACTCCAATTTTTTCAAAGCAACGTATCCGTACCCCGCCCATGTACTATATCAGATCATACGATCATAACCGTATGATATCTGTAAATGCTGACAGTTGAAAGTTTATCCATTCAGTTGGGTCCTAAGCATAACATGGTTCAGTAAGTGGTAGTCGCTGGGTCTGTAATCCAACGATTGCGGTTTCCAATCTGCTCAGCGGACTCCGTGTAATGACCCTGAAAAGTTGTTCGGGTACACTTGTCTCACGCCTCAAAAAGAAATTAACTAGTCTCGCACTTATAACATGTGCAATAAATAAATAATAAATAAAATTAATAAATAAATAAGCCGACTTCAGTTCATGAAGCCCTTTTTCTTCGACAGAGTTTTTACCATAGTGTTTACGTCCCATGCGCATAAAAATGGCTTCGTTGAAAAGTTCCATGAATGCATGATTCTTTCTCTGGAAATATTCTGTACATGTTCAGGGTTTGACGCCTTGTCCTTCAGAAAGACGTGACATACACAAGCGAGACTTATATGCAAAACATCGCAATGTAGGCCGAGCTCAAAACGTGCTGTGTCGTCTAAATATCAGCTGCTGAGACAGGCAGGATGCTGTACTTGTCCGCATCCTGCGCAGGTTCTCCGCTGTCAATGTGAGATGTTGTCAGTTAATAACTAATATATTTACACGTTGCTGTCAATCGAGTTCATAGAGGCGTGGTCCCGGGGTCGAAGGAGTTTCGGCTGAAGCGCAAACGCGACAGCATCAGAAGAGGACAGGGCAACAGTTCGTCATTATAACACCGGGATTCAAATCGTAATCGTAAACTCAAAATTTCTAAAAACGCTACTTCTTAAATCGTAAGCTCGCAGATTTCTAAAGCGCTACTTGAAAGCCGATCGCAGAGCACCAGATAGTTCACGAGCGCTGCGTCAAATCAGAGAGGATGTCCGCAGATACCGTGTGAAGAACAAGATCGTACTCGAAAAGCGTAGACGCGGCCAAAACGCAAACGAAATAATATTTGTCGAAGCCATAAATGCGTACGCGTTTGCTCGATGTCGGTCTCATCTCTGCGAACCGTTTAGAATTCCAGGTCTGTCGTGTGAAGTCACTATAAACTCCATTGCAATGCAGGACTGAACGTAACCATGGAGACCATCACCCTAGAAACGAGTGCCTCCTTAACTGCAGTAGTCAAACGGTATACTTGTCTGTCAAGCGAGGAAACCCTGTACTGATCAATCCACTTCACAAACGGAGCGAAGAAAATCCATGTTTAGTACGTGTACCCTTTTGTATCTCTTCGTTCAACGACGTGTAGACAGTACGCTCTTTCTCCTAAGTGAGCGACTTCCTGTGGTGCCCGAAACAGATGGATTCCCTGCGACAATCAACCGCCTCCTGCGTCAGCCGTCTCTTGCTGACCGTCAGCGTGAAGCTGTAGACCGGCGGTGACGCTGAGTGGCTACGGCGTCTGAAGCGACGCAGCCGGCATCCCTGCACGAGCCTCAGCAGCTGGCAACGAAACCTGCGCCCGAACAGGTAGTAGGGAACGAAGTTGACCGACGAGTTGACAACGACCAGCAGGGACCCTACTTCGTTGAGGGCGTACAGCGCGATCTGTTTGAAGACCTGCTGCGGGTCGTCGACGAAGGCCCAGACGACACGCGAGATGAGCGCCGGAGTCTGGCAGATGAAGAAGACGACAACGACGCTGATTAGCATCACCGTCGTGTCGTTTCTTCGACGCATGATGGCGCTGATTTCCTGCGCTCGCCGGCTCGACAGACGCACGGCCTGGATGAGGAACGAGTTAAGGACGGCCAGCGCCGCGAACGGTAGACCGCAGACGAAGACCAGGTAGAGCCAGGAGTGGTAGAGCTGGCGAAACAGCTTCGTCCGGCCGAAGTGCGTCAGGTCGCAGCTGACGCGAACTGTTCCGAGCATCGGGTGAACGACCTGAACGGTCCTGTACTCGAAGAACTTGGGAAGATTGAAGAGGACGCTGGCCAAGTAGAGCATCAGCACGACCTTCCTCGCTCGACTGATCGTGCAGTAACGCTCCGACTGAAAGGGGTGACAGATGACGATGTATCTGGAAGGACAATTCAAACAACCAAAGATCTGTAAGGACAAAAATTGCTACTTGAAGGCTTCGTAGGGCTTGTTTTATTTGCATGACCTTCGTTGGGCTTGTTATCTTTGTATAGGCTTCGTTATCTGATGTCTTTAATTGTATTTATTTAATAATTCATTTATTTAAAGCACTTATTACGCGCGCAAAATCATGGTATCGAAATCTGTGTTTATGTTTTATATTTACGGTATATTTAACTAGACTGTTGTATTTGCATAGACCTGACATCTGTCGTCTGTTGATGACAGACTACAGATGACAGTTGTGTCTGCAAATATAATGCAGACAGTGAAGTATATGTAAAGATAACAGATGACACACAATAAAGTATAAAGAGAAAACAAAGCCTATATAAAGATAACGACAGAGCTGATGACGTGTAAAGATAACATGTAACGATACATATGTAAGGATATCATGGACTTCCCGCCCATCCTACTGTTATCCATCCCTTGTAAAAGATGATATATTCTGTCATTAAAGCTCCGCTGTAACGCACGTACCACGGTATATAACGCCTTCGAGTACCTCTTGAAAACGCTGAGGTACAATAATGCTGGATATTTGTAAGCGCGGGCGAATACTTACTTATCTGCCTGTCACCTTCACTTTGGGAAAACTGCAATAATGTTCGTTTGCATATTTCATGTGTTAGTTCTTTGGGTCTCTGTAAAACATTACAACCCTGCAAAGGAAGTACACGTTCTGAAACACGAAGATCTACAATAATATTAAACTTTATTGCACGCACTTACGCCTATTTCAGTTCATTTCGACTTGGCTAGCGCGCGTAGATCACCTTCATGTGTAGAAAAAGATAATCATAATAAAAGTTTAACCGACAGTTTTTCGTACTGTCTCAAGGATAAACCCGAGCCATGTTGGTTTTTAAACGCCTGTCTATTTTTAAGCACACGCTGGAATCGCACAAGTGCTCATAAATAATTTAGAGGATTTTTCGTTCTTCAGAAGAGCGATTTTATGGCTTCAACGGAGTGCATTAGAGACATAATCATCCAGAAGCATTATGAATTAATTATTTCCGACACAGATTGCTCGCCTTCTGTGAATTCCGCATCGCAAAAGATGTTTTGTTAGGAAAGGCCAACACAAATCACTCATTTTTACTGCGCTACTCCATCGCGGCGGCTATAGTTAATTACTAAAAGCATCAAAGGGTTTATGATCGTTTGGGTGGAGCGCACTACATGTCCACAGCAACTGAAGAATCTGTTGACTGAGGCGCAAACATGACAACGGCAATCTAGCGACAAGGCACCTGTTAAAACTCAAATCTCCACCTGAGCTATAAAAGCGCTACATAAACGATTCAAGCATTATATTATAATCGACGCTTAATCCACGCATGGCTGCACAAGCCGTGAAAATCATCGCGGCGGACGAGGAACATAAGGGGGTTGAAGCCGTGGGGTGAATTCTGATTGCACGAGTTCGGCTGGACGTATTGGAGCAGGAAACCGATTTAATAGGCAGCTGGCGCTATATACGTTACTTTGCCAAAAAATCGCCTTCGTGTTCAGAATCGATTATCAGTTGTAAGAGGAATCAGGTAATGCAAAATCCCTACATCAATCATTGTCCATCCGATCACATTCGTATGTATTTCTTCACATTCTCCTTCGTTTTTCTTCCCATCATCCTTCTCTACCTCTTCTCAACACTAAGCGCTATACTTCTAATTATTATCTCCATCCTAATATTACTCAGTGTTTTTTCTCGAAAAAAAAGATTCCGGAACTGAACAATCATGGAATTTTGTGCTAAAATTTCAATATTTTTATCAATCAATAAACACTGAAACCAGTGTAAAGTCATAAACACTGAAATTGAATTAAAATAAGTTACATTATATTACATAAATAAAATAACTTAGTAACACAATTCTTTTATTAAAAACTAAATTATTTGTTATTAGTCGAACGAGGTGCCGGAACGCCGTTTCAGAGCGTTCCATCTGAAAAAAGCATTAATATTACTACTACTTCCGACTTCTTCCGTTAGATCAATAAATGCAAAACTAGCAGCTACTACGCTTTTATATTTACTCCTTCTCTTCTTCCTCTTCTTTTTCCTCCTGCTGCTCATCCTCCGCTTCCGTCTTCTCATTCTCATCGTTCTCTTTCTCTTCCGCCTCTTCCTATATCGTTTCTCCCTTCCAACTTCTCTGCCTCCTACTCTTTCACCATTCCTCTTCATCGACGTCTTCCTCACTCTTCATCATTCCTTCTCCTCTTCCTCTTTCTTCTGTTCTTCGTTTTTCTCCTTCTTCTCATTCTTGCCTCTTTTACGACTGATGGATGCCAACTGCAAAGGCTGATGCAAAATGTCTGCCTGCTAGACTTAATTTTCGTCTGTATTGTTAATTGCTTCCGTCAAGCCATTTAATGAAGTAACTTTCTACCTGTCTGTTGGTTTGTCTGCCTGTCTACATGCATGTTTGTCTGTCTCCTACACGAACTTGAACCTCTGTCACTGTGAGCGGAATATTAATCTACTTAGTCAGCATGTTTTAAGCGCGCGTTTGTATTGGAAGTGCTGATGAGTCATCGATTTGTTTACTCATTTGTGATTGGATAGCGAGCGCGCCGTGGAATTTTCCACGATTTTGAGGGGCCCGCAATTGATCACGTGAGTGCTTTCTCGAGAAAACATCAAACCGACGTTGCAATGAGTCAGCTGGTTTTTGGAAAAGCCCTCGATTGCGCTTTATCTGGACGACCGGTCTAAGTCAATCTAAAATGGTCTGCTGTCTTGGCGGGAAAGGGCCCATATAAGCGGGCGCAAATGCATTGTAGAGAGAGCGCGAAGATTTGTAGCAGTGGTCTGTCGTGTGCTAAGTTCAGAGTATGAGTTAAATGTCATTGATATATTCGTGAGTTTGGGAGCTGCGACGATTCAAGAACTGCTGGCATTGAACTGTTCGTTTACTTATATTTAAAAAATCACATACTGTATGTCTTTACTCGAGTTAACGCTAAGCTACGAATCGGGCAAGTCGACGGTTCGAAGCCGATCGTTGACAACTAAGAGAAATCGTCAACAGTCACTCTGTTATTATGCTCATATAGCACCCACCTTTTTTACCAGACCATACCATACCTAGTAAAAGTGGGTGTTACACAAGCGGTTGAATCATGAAACAGAGTCATGGAAGCATACATACTAGTATGTTTTATGTGTGCTTGTCAGTGTCTTTGTCTACAATACAAGTCCGTCTTCTGACTGTCAGTTTTTCCTCTTCGTCCATTGGTCCAGGGGTTCTTTTGTCTGATGCTTCATGAGTTCAATGGTCTGTTGTTTCATTGGTCCTTCTGAACACTGGTCCGTGGCTTTGTCGGTTAGTCGGTCCATTTATGTTTTTTCGATCCTTGGTGAATGGGTCCGTTATTATGTTTGTCTATGGGTCCGATGGTCCGTTGGTTCATGGGTCCTTTGATCCACTTGCCCTTGGGTTCGTTGGTTCATGGGGTCTTTTGGTCTGTGCGTTTGTTGGTCTCTTTTTCCAACGGTCCAATGTTTCTTTGATTTAAGTTTCTTTGATTTAATGGTCTGTGGATCAAATGGTCTGCTGGTCCATCGGCCCACAGGCCCGTTAGTTCACTGGTCCTTTCAATCCTTTGGTGAGTAAATGCGCCAGTCGGTCGGTTCGGTTACTTCAATCGATGGCAGATGGTTCTGGAGTGAACGCACTCGACTGCCATTAGCGAAAGAACTGTGGTCTAAAAATAAACACGAGCTTAGTTGCTCTTTAACCTTCGCCGGCGGAAGGAGGCCAACTGAACTGATTCACGCAACGAATGAAATACCAGTACCGTGGAATTGCGTCCAATTCCAATTTCCGCTTTCCTTTTATTTGCTTTGCTACCCTGGAACTCGTTAAGCCTTCTGGCATAAGCGCGAGCATTCGCCGAGACCAATATGACTGCAACTGGGCAACGATTACAACAGGCATGACAACGTCGATTGGACAACGTTGAGCAATTTCAAAGCCAGCATGTCAACAGCACTGGACCCTGGAACCGTGGTCATATTGCAATTGAGGAAAGAAATGATTCTGAAACGAATCTTTCTTTATTCAATCCGTTGTTGTTTTATTTGCACTTAGGGATCACTCACGGCCAAGATGACGACTCCCTTCGGCCTACAGAAGAGACATTAAATTTAGTTTTAACATGAAAAGCGTTTCTAATTTTTCAATATATCATTCGCTTTCAATCTCTTTAGGAGAAAGTTCTACGACCCGGATACCCTACCTACGTCTCTGTTTTAGCAGGAAGAGGATTTCCCTAAGCTTTAGGCCAGCTTTAGGAAGTTAATTCTTCCTCTTTCTATATTCAACAGATCGTGGTCAATTTAGTTAAAAGCTGGATTCTTTTTAAAAAGACAACCTCAAAGAAAACAAGCCGTCCCTGAAGCTAACCCGAGAGAAGTGCTAGCAACTCATCTCTCTTAGTCTTGCCATATGAGGGCGGGTGGCCAGTCCTCTCCCTCGCCATCTGATCTCCCCACCGACAGTGAACGGTGGGCAGATCAGATGGCGATCACTTTACAGCTGAGTTCGCTAGAGGCGCAAGTAGAACAGAAACCTCGAAACATCTCTCGGTCCTAGTGGCGATTTGAACCTCTGACCTTTGGGTCGACAGCCCAGCACGCTAACCACTAGAATATTGCCAACTGAACATGACAGCTGAAGAGTTTTATCGTGAACACTGTAACAGCACCATGACGTCACTCTTCTCTGACTTACTATCGGAATTCGACCAGGATTCTGCAACGGATTATGATTTTGGATTGCGATTTTGACTTGAAGCGACCATCGACTGATGCCTTGGACATTATGATAACGGCGCTATAGAAGTCTTTGATTATATTAGATTAGATTAGATTAGATTAGATCATCAAAACTTCAAATTTTGGTCCTAGCTTTGATGCGAGATCTACTCTTGGTACATGTTTGAGATGCATTCCACGGCTTGACCGCCCTGGATTCAAACTGGAGCCGAAACTGACCAAACAGCTCTTGCGGACTTGATTTGACTAAGCGCCGATGAATAAGCTGGTCGCCCTGACACAGCTTTTGTGTTCCGCTGAAAGATTTCGGAGATTTGCGCTTACATTACATCATAATTACAAAGCCTCCTCGTTAAATTCTGTGGTCATTGCACATCTTTCAGTATATCTGGTTAGATCGAGAAAAGAACACACACACCTACACACACACCTACACACACACCTACACGCAGACGTGTGAGACCGTAATTCCCATGACTGGCGATTTTGCAATGCAAAGCCATGACCGACTTTGACCGCTTATATTTTCAACACCAGGTGCGTTAGAGCTACGAAATTTTCACAGAAGACGGAGCCTGGGCAGTTGAGCAACTGGTCCAAATACACTCAAATTCCACTTTTCTTCTCAAATGCATGTCCACAGGTGTGTCACTGGTGTCCCGTGCAAAAACAGTAGCAGTGTGTGTCATTGGTCTCAGTGAAAAAACAGTAGCAGTGTGTGTCATCGGTTTTACGTGCAAAAACGGTAGCAGTCAGTGTCACGCTTTTCCATGTCTTTTTTGCAGCAGCGGTGGGTCATGCATTGGCATAAATCCTACACCAGAAGTGTGTTTCATGCTTTTGTACCACTTCTACAGCAGCATAGAGTGTTTATAAGTTGGTATTATTTCTATAACAGGAATGTGTCATAAGTTCTTCTCAGTGCACGCGCCATGGTTTGCTGTCAAAGCTCTCTCACATATGCCCATCTGAGGGGATATACTATCAGTCGCGCTGTTTCACCTCGTAGTATAGGTGCACCACTCGATTCTTTAATGTCCTTTGTGCATGCTTATGCCATATATATAACTGCTCAGTTTCATATACAACTAAAAGGCATGAGAAAAAGCAGATGTCCAATCGTGTCTAAGTTTCACTTCATTTCTCATTGGTGTCACAAAAACGAATCTCCAAATGGTGAAACTTATTCAAATCACAGCAGCTAGGGTCAAAACTAAAACTAGGCCTACTATATTTCAACAAATCATCCCTTTACTACATTTTTCTTCACTGGCTTCCTGCTGAACATAGGATTCAGTTAAAATCTGTAACAATTCACAAAGTACTGTCGAATAATCAGCCGGCTATCTGCACTCGTTGCAGATGTTGTGCCTCACTCATTAACATTCCACTAGATCATCGACTGTCGCAACTGGCATAACCCCTGCACTTGTATAACACTTGGCTCCAGATTTTTCTCTGTTATTATCTCAAGATTTTGGAATTTATTTCTTGCCTTCTTATGCTTTGCATGTTATATAATGAGATTCATTTCTGAAGACTCGCCTTTCCAAACATTATTATGGACCCTGAATAAGGACTACGGTTTTACATCAAAGCAACCATCAACTGATACGTGGTGCATTATAATAAAGGCACTATAGACGCTTTGGATCAGATTATCTAATCACAGTGTGTCATGGAATGGTAATGCTTATCAAATGGCCAGTGTTTCGGGAATTGATATTATTTATTTGTTATACACACACACCTACACACACACCTACACACACACACACACATTCGCTGTAATTCTGAGTTCCTATGCCAGACTCCGGCTTTCATCAAGAGCTGAAATTGGCCGTGGTTTTTGTAATTTATTTTAAAAACGATTCATAAAATTTCAAGGCTGTCTGTAAATTCCGCATCAAATGTCTATCAGCTTCTGAATTATCGGTCAGTTTATTAGCATGAATTAACGGATGAACGAACAAAGGAATGGATAAATAAATAATGAATTTCATTGGCTAAATCTGGGTTGGGAGCTCTGCTAATTCTTGACGAGGGCGCCATATAAATTTACTGAGTTAACTAATTTTATGTAATATGCGCCTCAGATTCCCATTATGTGTGACCTTGCGTGCGTTAACAATCTTTGTAATAATAATAATAATAATAATAATAATAATAATAATAATAATAATAAAAATAATAACAACAATAACAAAAATAATAATAATAATAATAATTATTATTATTATTATATCATTGTAACATTCGTTTTAACGAATAATAATAATAATGTCATATGATGATGATGTCGATGTTGATGTTGTTATTTTTGTTGTCGTTGTTGTCGTTGTTGTCGTCGTTGTTGTTGTTGTTGTTGTTGTTGATGATGATGATGATGATGATGATGATGATGATGATGATGATGATGATGATGATATGAATTGGTGCAGATGTAGTGAAATGCCATGTAATGGCAATTCTTGCAGTTGGTCAACTCGAGACAGAAGCTGCGTCAGATGCTTCGCATCATCCACAGGTGTCGAGCTCAAATTATCTGCTACAGAGGCTGGAACGGTGCCAAGCTCAAACACGTTTCGAGTTTACACGCGTGATCATAGATCGACGACGTGAGGTGATCAGACGATCGGCCAGAACGAGGCTTATTTGCGGACGAGTCCAAGGGCGCTGATAATTGACACATTTTTGAAGTCCGTCGAAGAAGATCGCTGGATTCACATGAAACGAATCCCACGCTTTGAACGATGTAATTAGCTTCATGTTAGACACGTCTGCACATGGTGCCGACTTTATTCGACGCTGACTAAGCAGGTGATGATGACGACGACGACAATGATGACAAAAACGTCGATGATGACGACGATGATGATTACCATGATGATGATGTTGGTGGTTGCGGTGATGATGATGAAAATAGTAAGAAATGGTAAATTAATGATAATGGTTATGATGATGATGACGACGACGATGATGACAATGAAGATCACGACAGGGATGCAGAGTTGGAATCAAGGTGTAACTTGGAGTTATTAACATTCGGGAGAGGGTAAACACCTGTCGGCAGGAGGGAAATATATGAAATAAACGTTAGTCTTTGAGGAAAAAGTACAGATCACGTCCTGGATGTAATCTAGCGAGCCTGATTAGGTGGATTACGAAGAGGAGCAGGAAGCGAAAAGCAATGAAAGAGCGAGAAGACACGGATAGAACCAAGATAGCTGGTGTTTATCCACTGAGCGCCACCTCTGTATAACATCTGTGCATACAACCGAGCGAATACTCATCCGCACCTCAGTTTCAGATTTACTGACTGCGGGCGTAATAAGTGCTTTAAATAAATAAATAAACTAAAATAAATAGTTCGAGACATAACGAAGAAATAAGGAAACTGTTGAGTTTGGCATGCATGACGTAGATAACGAGAGATCTACCCTACGCGGGCTGCTGTCTAAAGATTTCCGTGCTTCTCTCTGTGCCTGTTTGTCTGTGTATGTCTCTTTGTCCGTAGGTCTGTCTCGGTAGATTGGTCGATGTCTCGAAAGGAAGCAATTGTACCTTATTGCGATGGACAATGGCGAGGCAACGTCTGCTGTGACTAGCAGTTACGAGCGCCATGTGATATGGGTTGCTAGACGAAAGGAAATAGTCCAAGAACGGAGCAAGGTAGAGGGGATTGAAAGAAGAGAAGGGAGGATGGAAGCAAACCAAGGCGCAGGATTGGATTAGGGGGTGGGTGTGGAAAAAGAGAAGGCGGGAGAATGAAAGCGCCAGGATGTTGGGAGAGAGGAAGGCAGGGAGGCAGAGTAAGGGCAAAGGGAGGCAGAGTAAGGGCAAAGGGAGACAGAGGAGCAGAGTTATAAGGGCAAAGGGAGGCAGGGAGACAGAATAAGGGCAAAGGGAGACAGAGGGGCAGAGTAAGGGCCAAGGGAGGCAGAGAGGCAGAATAAGGGCAAAGGGAGGCAGGGTTAGGGCAAAGGGAGGGAGGGTTCGAGAGAGGGCGGAAGAAAGCGATCGTGTGATAGGAAAGGAGCAGAAATAAATATGCACCCTAATGAAAAGAATTGAGACGGACAGGATCGAGTTTCTTACGCGATGGAGACAAATTGACGAGACAGAAAAAGAAGACGCACTCACGCAATGAGGCAGAAACTCAGACAGGCAGACAAGCAGGCAGCAGAAGCAGACGGACGGACAGACATATGTGCATACATACATGCATACATACAAGCAGGCAGGCAGGCAGGTAGAAAATCAGGCAGGCAGGCATACTCTCAGAGAGATAGGCGAGCTGGCAGACAGTCATTCATTCATTCATTCATTCATCCATTCAGGCAGGCAGACAGACAGACAGATACATACATACATACATACATGCATACTTACATATATACATACATACGTACATACATACATACAGGCAAGCAGGCGGGCAGGTAGGTAGATAGACAGGCAGACAGGTAGACACCCGGAGCTACAGGCGAGCTGACAGACAGGCAGAAGCAAGCAGACAGTCATTCAGGCGGGGAGATGGTCAGCCGGGCAGGCAGGCAGGCAGGCAGGCACTGAAGATAGAGAGACAGACAGATATAGCAGCAGGAAAGCAGGCAGACAGTATGCAAAAAATACAATTAATCTCGATGAAACTGAGCCAACGCAATAATGCGGCACAAAGGACTGATAATCAGAGACAATGAGAGCAAGAAGGCAGTGACCGATGACTACACGACTGGAGAGAGAGCTGGATGGATGGATGGATGGATGGATGGATGGATGGATGGATGGATGGATGGATGGATGGATGGATGGGCGAATGAACTGATGGATAGATCGATGGATGGAGTTACGAGTAAATGGAACGAAAGATCAGTGCACTCATGAAGGACAGATAAAAGCACGGAAGGAAGGAAGGAAGGAAGAAAGGAAGAAATAAAGAAAGCAATGAATGCAAGCAAACAGAAAGAAATAATGGAAGGAAAGAAAGAAGTTAGGGAGAAAGTAAGCAAGTAAGTAGGAAATGAACAAAAGAAATAAAGAAGGACAGACGAACGAACGAAAAAGCGAGGGACAAACGAAATACATAGATATGCACATAATAGATGAATAATTAATCGATGGATAACTAGATATCTATGTCCTTTTAATGGAGAAACACGTAAATGCGTAAATAAATGATCTCCAACGATTACAGTGAACGTATTCTTTCCGCTGTTGTGTCAGCATGTTTTTAACGTGCGTTTTTCTAGGAATTTTTACATAGCGTCATGTCGATGGTTGTCATCGGGTTGTTGACTTTTGCAAAATTGGCTGGCGATTGCGCCGTGGAATTTTCCGCGACGTCACATTGATGAGTCATCAGGTTGTTGACTTGTTTATGATTGGCTGGCCTTGAGCCAAGCTTACATTAGCATTGATTCATGCCCGAGCACGTTTTAAATATACGCTTCTGATTGGTCGGCGTTCGCCCGCATTGACTGATGTCAGCAGTTTGTCTACTGTATGGCCGAAAAAGCCTATATAAAGCGGTCGCAAAATGCACTGTTAAAGAAA